>CM064884.1:44643200-44808434 GCA_003313485.2 Penstemon barbatus | reverse complement strand
CTCTGCTAAGACCCAAGGGCTAAAAATGCTCTAAAAAACGGACTAAGGGTGAAAGCCTCTGCTATGCCCCAAAAAAATTGAAAGGGTGAAAGCCTCTGCTAAGACCCAAGGGCTAAAAATGCTCTAAAAACGACTAAGGGTGAAAGCCTCTGCTATGCCCCTTAGATCGAAAAAATTGAACGGGTGAAAGCCTCTGCTAAGACCCAAGGGCTAAAAATGCTCTAAAAAACGACTAAGGGTGAAAGCCTCTGCTATGCCCCTTAGATCGAAAAAAATTGAACGGGTGAAAGCCTCTGCTAAGACCCAAGGGCTAAAAATGCTCTAAAAAACGACTAAGGGTGAAAGCCTCTGCTATGCCCCTTAGATCGAAAAAATTGAACGGGTGAAAGCCTCTGCTAAGACCCAAGGGCTAAAAATGCTCTAAAAAACGACTAAGGGTGAAAGCCTCTGCTATGCCCCTTAGATCGAAAAAATTGAACGGGTAAAAGCCTCTGCTAGAACCCAAGGGCTAAAAATGCTCTAAAAAAAAAAAAAAAAAAAAAAAAAACGACTAAGGGTGAAAGCCTCTGCTATGCCCCTTAGATCGAAAATATTGAGGGTGAAAGCCTCTGCTATGCCCCTTAGATCGAAAATATTGAAAGGGTGAAAGCCTCTGCTAGGACCCAAGGGCTAAAAATGCTCTAAAAAACGACTAAGGGTGAAAGCCTCTGCTATGCCCCTTAGATCGAAAAAGTTAGATCGAAATAAACGTTCTATTGAAGAATGATCTAAGTTCTATCAATACTCACGACGGCTATGGCGCCGAAAAAAAAAAAAAAAAAAAAAAAAAAAAAAAAAAAAAAAAAAAAAAAAAAAGGGAGAGAGAGAGAGGGAAAGACGGAGAATATTATTCCAAGCAAATATTATATCGTTACAACAAGGGTTATACTACAACAAGAAAGATAAACCGTTACAAAAACCACAATATTACTAAACGAAATTATTTTCGGAAAGGATTTTTCGGACTTCAGCACTACGATCAGCATACCCGCGGATGTAAGCTTCTCTCTCACGGAGCTCGGAGTATCTCTTCTCGCGTTCATAAATATCTTTGAGTCTCTCTAATTCCGAACTCAACTTATCCTGAGACAATCTCTCCTTAAAAAATCTATTAGCATCCAGCGCGCGTTCCAACTCCATCTTTTTACCGATCAGCTCGAGCGAAATGGAAGCCCGTCGTTCGATCTCATGATTGGCCAATGCATAAAGCCTAGAGAAGACTTTGCTAGCCTGAACTTATAAGGAAACACATCATAGCAGAAATAAAGGAATTAGAGAAGCCACGACAAAGAAGTTAGAAGGACTTACCTGAGTAAGGGATTCCAACCCAGAATGAAATAGGAACGAGGAATATTCTCCAGTCGAGAAGACCGCCTCGGAGATAGAAACATCGGCCCGAAGAAGACTCAAGTCAGGTTTCTCAGGACACATTGCATCAAAACGAATCCCGCTTTTCCAAGCGAAGATCCTCCGACCAACGAAGGAACGGATTGGGAAGAAGAGCGCCCAGTTATTCCATCCACAAAAGAAACCCTTTTAGCTCTCTTATTTGAGTCCCTAGATTTCAAGCACGAAGAAAGGGTAATGATCGATGATTTGCTTTCCCTAGGAAGATTTGACTGATCTGGACCAATAGATTTGATTGGTGATCGTTTTCTTTTACTTATTTTCCTACTATCACTCGGTCTGGAAAAAGGGCGGGAAAAATCACGAGAGCATTCAGATTCTTATTCATCTCTCGATTTTCGGGCAAAGATCCAACCAAGATAATTTTTAAAGAAGCTCCGAACACTATGAGCAATATCAGTGCAAAGGCAACGTAAAATGGCCTAGCTATTTATAAGAAAACGGTACGATGCAAACTGCAATGATTGGTAAAGCACTGCTTCCAAGAAAGGCCCAGTGACGTAACCAAGTACGCAAAGCTGACGTCATGAAACTCAACGAGAAGTCCAAACAGGCAATAATATAAAATAGTATATAAGAAAGAAATTCAAATACAAGAATCCACTAAATAAGCGAGGACCAAAGATCATAAGTAAATAAGTACATTGTTGCACCAAGCCAATCCTATTACATAGCAATCGTTATGAGTGGGACTCCTTCACGCCCGAACTACGGTCCGATCCATCTCGTTTCTCCGATTTGCTAGAACCACTTTCCGAACTGTCAGAGTCATCTTCACTTGAGCTGCTGCTTTCTTCATCACGACTCCGTGCGCCAGGCGCAGATTGACTCGAACCAGAAGGAGTGCCTTGTACACTCTGACCGCGGGAATCCCCTTCAATATCCACATCTTCGTCTTCGGAATGGGCTTCGAGCTCATCAGGATTGGGTATTGGTGCACCGAATTCCTCAAGAAAAAGAGCAAACTCGTGAGTCGAAAATTCTTCGAGCTTAGGAGGAAGAGAGGACGCCTTATAGTCTTCACCATAGATATTCTTATAAGGATCCATCTTAGGAAGGAAGTCGTTAAGGGCACCTTCAATTTTAGCAGCTGTAAGGAGATGCTGAGCTCCTTTGTAATAGAAGGATTGATAAATTGCTCCCGAGCGTAATCGAACCAAGGCATCGTGGATCGGAGACTTTAAGAACTCCCTTACGGTGGGAAGCCTGGCCTCGACTCGACCCCGTTCATAAGATTGCTCGGCAGATATTTTAGCTTGTTCAAGCTCCTGCTTTAATTTCACCACTTCATCCTCTAAGGCCTTCTTCGTTTGTAACTCGTTCCTAGTTCTCTCGAGCTCAATCTCGACCTCAGACAACTTGCTCTTGGTATCCTCTAGCTGACTGGTCTTCGCAGCTTCATCCTTCAGAACGTTGCACAAGGCTTTCTGTACTGCTTGAGACTCTTCACTCAGTACGGCCTGTCGAAGGGCAGTTTGAATAAACAGATCTCCGGCCTGCAAAAGAAGAAGATATGTAAGAACACGAGATAAGAAATATAAGGAAAAAGCTAGAAACTTTCAGAATGAGACAGTACCTTTTGATGAGCATGGGCGTAATCGCCTAGTATCTCAAAATCCTTTTTAGCGAAAGATTGAATAGTATCGTCCTTGAATCTTCCGGCAAGAAACATCCGAAGAGACTTATCCACCGTATGCTCACCCTCAGAGCCCAAGTCAGATTCGACGGTCCCGAAGTCCGGGTATCCGGCCGCCCTAGGTCCTTGCAGGTGTTCTTCGATGAAATCAGCCAAATCTGGCTCGGAATGACCAGCCCGACATGGTATGGAATTCGGTCCCCGACCAAAAGGCTTGACCCTCCTAGAGGACTCAGGGACATTGCTACTCCTTTTGCGAGCCATCCTGGCCTGCAAAATCTCTCTAGCACGATCCTCCAGAAGAGTATAATTACTATATCCCGCGTTATTCGGGTTAGAAGGAACGTTTGGAAAAACAGAGCGAAGAGGTTCGGGATCTTGGAAATCGGAGATCCCCTCCGTCTCGGCCCGAGACCGCGAAGTCCCTGCTTCGGTGATCGGGGGAACAATCATTAAAGCGTTTGAGTTTGATACAGTCCCAACCTGGGCCTTGGATTTTTTCGTTTTCCGGGAAGCTATGGGTATTTGAGGACGAGGCCGACCCTTATTACCCTTCGAAAAGGAAGCAACATGCGGGCCAGCTACGGATGTACGGAATTTATCAACTATATCAGCTAACGTGGAGGAGAGAGGATTAGCAGGATCGATCTGAGCTTTCCCAAAGATGATCGGTTCGGGAGGAAAAGTGCAACTACTGAGCTCGGCCAGTCGCAAAACTGCCTCTTGAGTCATTAAAGCAGTCTGATGAGGATCAGCACGAAGAGATTGCAGAGAATTATCTGTTATCTCATTCTTCATATTCCCCACGAGCCGGCGTCTCCCATATATCCACTCCTTTACTCCAGGCCACTCGAAGGGAGTTGGCTCGGAATTTTCTTCGGAAGGCGGGGACTCTGGTCCTCGGACAAAGAAAAACTCACGTTTCCATCCCTTCAGGTTACTACTCACATTGGTCGATAAGACCGAAATCTTCGGTCTCTGAGAAAAATATACGTAACCTGCGTTTGAGGAAGTGGAAGAACTTATTTGAAATATCCTCCAAAAATTCTGAAAAGCTGCCCTTTTCCCCATAGCTTTCATCAATACGCAAAAAGCTATGATTAGACAGATTGAATTCGGTAAAATCTGACAGGGAGCCAATTTAAAAGCATCCAGTAGGTTTTCTACTAGAGGAGGGAAGGGAATGCGCAGGCCGTAGTGGAAGTGTTTGGAATAAAAGGCTTGGCAACCGGCGGGAGGATTGGTAACTCGTTGATCGGGGGAGGGAAGCACTATCGAAAAACCAGCGCCTAGATATTGACCGAATTCTCTTTGCAACTCCGCCAAGTCCGTCTCCTTATAGGAACAGACGATCTGATCTGCCCTCTCCTCAGTCATGTTTAGAGCTGCGCTAGTCGAGGGCTCTTCCCAATCGTAGATAGTAATCACCACGTTACGGTTTAGCCTATATTTATACTGCTCATTGTTACCCAATGGAAGCTGTCCGTCTTCTGTATCTTCCTTTTCAGAGACTGTTGCCTCTTCGGAATTTTCATCTTCGCTATTCCCAGTGTCAGAACTTGACTCCCGCTCCTCTCCGCTAGTCGAGGCGGAACCCGAGTTTTGCGGATTCTCATTTCCAGATGATCGAGTCTCTACAGTTTCTTTTCCCTTACAGTTATCGACCTTGTTCTCCTCCAAGGGAGATTTCCCTTTTGGATCTACCGAACTCGACATAATAAATATCAGATGACCGTTAGAAAACAGCAAACAAATTCACTTATCGACCTGTTTTGCTCCGATCAATAGCTCTCTTCTTAGAATTTTAGAAGAACAGCGACCCTCGGTATAACTATATATATAGAGGGACAAAATGGGAAATTGCAAATTAGTCCCCGAGTAACCGCGACGATTGGACTCTCTTGAAGGAAACTTGAAAACGTACTCTCAGAAATTGCACCTAAGACCCCTGAAACTTTCTAAAAATTCCTAAATTAAAGATCCACTTCACAAACAACAAAGACGATGTAAAGACTGCGCAACCAAGAAACTCTTCAAGTATGCACTCTTTTTCCCTAACTCGGTTTTTATCCCAATGGGTTTTTCCGAGTCAGGTTTTTAATGAGGCATACCCGAAACAATAAGCTGAGGATGATTCATCTCCCTTTATTGTCCTCGGATATAATTACTTCTCCGAGCTTAAAGCTCCACTTTACGCTCGAGAAGTGGGGGAGTATTGATGAGGGAAATCTTGGGTCCTGCTTTTCCTTAATACGGGAGATCGAAGCGGTGCTTACCTCGGAAGTCGAGTTCGAACCTGGTGCATGATTATTATCCGTGCAAGGCAGCCCAAGATCCCAAAGCTACTGTTGGGCCAAGCTCCAAATCCAAAATAATGGGCCGAAGGATTTCTTGTCTGCGGGTAGACCACATGAACCCCATTTTCAGCTATAAATACCCCATGCATTTATGATACTGGACACAGGTTCCCAGGTGCTCTCTCCTCGAAGCTACAGTCTAAAACTGCTCGGATTATAGGTCTAGTTCTATCATATGTATTTCGCCCTCTAGCTTGTACGGCATCCAATAATGCTCGAATAGGGCCTTCGAATTTTTGTACTTGTACTCACTCAATTCGAATACAATTACATTGATTTTTACTTCACTTTACTTATTTAAATACCGTTATCGTAATCATACATCCCACCCTTGATCGAACTAACGAAACCACGTAAGATCACAACCTTTACCAGAAGTTAGTTCGTCGCTTGTTCAGCCCAACTTTCCTTCTTCCACAGAGATAGGTAATAGGCCTTCGCCTGGTCGAATAGCTTTCGGAGATTCATCTAACGTGGAGCAGGTTTACGATATACCTGTTTCTTCAGGTTTTTCTTCTTATGAGTATGGAGGGGATTTTGTTAGTTCTCTTTCTTTTTCTACTTCTACTGCCCTGATTGCCAGCGGAGGGCAAGTTGGTGATGGTTTTTCTGTTAATCCTTCCACCACACAATCTATTTTGCAAGATTGTCCAGAATATTTGTTTCATGATACCACTGTAACGACTACTTCTTTCGAATCTGGAGGACCTTCTGAGGGTCGGTTTGGGTCGAGGTCTGGTCGTCAGACTGTTTTTTCTGCTTCGGGCAAGGAAACTTCCGTTAGCCCTAATGAGAAAGATTCTCCTCGTCTGTTAGACGATCGATGCATAATTGAGCAGGTTAAGGATATTTTACGGGCATCGACTCCCCGTCCTGACAACGTCCCTCTTCTTAGCGAGCTTCCAGGCTCTGTTGAACCCGATGCTTTGTCTTGGGATCTGGGTTTGAGCACTATTCTGCCTGGAGAGTTGAAGAAACTTGAGGGTATTTCAAACGTACGCCTTGTTCAGTCGCTAGTGAAGATATGCGAACAGGTGGATGAATCTTCCATTGTTTTATTTGTTTTTATTTCGACTACCTTGTTACATAAAGGCTGTTTTCTTTTTCCAGGCTAAGTACTTTGCACTCCAGCTGGGTGTGCAAAATGATGAAGTGTGGAGAAGTAGAGGTGCTTATCAACGTCGTTTGGAGTCGGAGTCGGCGAACGTTGCTGGGCAGTTTCTCGAATGAAAGGATAGTGCCCTGCAAGCCAGTTCTGTTAGCTTGTAATAGATCTATCCTGTATGAAACGATCTTTGATTTTATAATAATACGCATGTTTATTTATATATGTATAAGGATAAACAATGGCCAACTTCATCTTTCGCGAATACATTTAAGCGATTGGTTGAAACCCTTAGATTACATTTGACTATGGGACGATTCACTTCAGTACTGAGTGCAATCATGAAACAGTCTCAAAGGTCGTAATCTTAAAAGTGTTCCAAGTCATAGATTCCTAAACGAGACGGGGTATCGTAGGAATCGCCAAGACTTGTACGAGTATGCATGATTCACATGGAGTGAATTTGTAGTGTTTCATGAGCAAGGAATTTGAGTCCAGTGCATACGAGTAGGTGGTTCAATGGATGATTGAACGCATCGAACGACCCGAACAGAGAAACCCATTGTGGAAGCGCATGACGCATATCGGTGATGGGATGTTTCTCAAGGAATATAATAGTGTACGATTTAGTCCTTTGACTTGAGGTACTAGGGCGAATTCGGTGCATGAAAGTGCGTACTTAGATCTAGGTATAGGCCACGTAGCTTGGTCATAACATGCCTAGGTTGGGTGCGTATGGACATGTACGCGAGTGGTTAGTACCGATATGGAATCTATTGACTCACCGTAATGGGTGAGAGAATTTCCTATACGATTCTTAGATAATATATCCAAGGATTCTGCGGCCGCAGTCGGTGACGGATTTGGAAAGGGGTTTCCAATTTAGAAGGTCACAAAGGTATATTATCCTGAATTAGAAAGTATAGTTATCGAGACAAATTTAGAGGTGCCGATCAATTCACACACCCTAAGTCTTGATCGGGAATATTAGTCGATAGAAGGACCGTATGTACATGGCAGTTATATGAAACGAGGTTCACAAATATCAATTCACCTGAAATTGGGCTTCATGGGCTTGTGGCTAGACATCGACCATGAAGTGTGGGTACTCCTGAATTAATAGAGGATTTAATTCTAGGAGTGGTTAATTAAAGGTTGTTTAATTAACCGGAACAATTTATTGTTCATAAATTAAATCACGAGGGATTCGTGGGCCTGCTGCCAGTTGATGGTGAACCCAGAGGGTCACACACAATACAATTGGACGGTGACTGTTATAAAAAGGACATGAAAGGAATTAATTGATTTAAAGGTAATTAAATCAATTAAATGAATTAAAAGTATTTAATTCAAGTGGGAGATTAATTAATTGGCTAACTTAATTAATAATTGAGTTGCTAGTTAATTAAAAGAAATATTGATTTAAATGGACTGGGCATTTAATTAAAGTAGTTTAATTAAATGGAGGATTGCAAGACATGGGCTTCTATTAATTAAAGCCCATAAGGAGTCTTGCAAACCCTAGGTCAGAAGGAGTCTATAAAAGGGGAACTACTTGAGCTCATTAGCCAACACCCTGAAAAGAAAACCCTAGCCTCCCTCTGCCCTAAGTAGCCGCCCCCTCCCCAAGCTAACCCTAGCTAGCCGCCGCCGCCACCATTAGCCGCCGCCACTCTGCTGCCGTGGTTCCTTGGTGCCGCCGCCGTGATCTCCTTATTCCATTGTGTTAGATCTTGATCTGTCAAGAGATCTAATACAATCCTGCAATAACAAATCTCCTGAATCGAGTTCTGAGCCTAAGATCTTGAGGTGTTGCCAGAATCCAATTGGTGTGGACTATCCCTGGAGGTGAGACACTTGGATCACTCCTGTGAACCAGATCAGATTCAGAAACGAAGCCGGAGGTTTCCACCACCTCGCCTGTGGTGAGGTATATCGCAAAAAACCCCCTTTGTTAATTCATTGTGTGCGTTTTTGTTCTTGCTTTTGTATACATAATGTGGAGACATCTTTTATGGGACCATTGGATGACTCGAAAAATTTTAAATTCCGCACTTTGTTGTCTGACAAATCGAGCCATATCCCAACAGTGGTATCAGAGCCAACTCCATTATTATTATACAAAAGCCTGAACATAATTGTGTTCACCGTATATGTTTAATTATATGTATGAGAACACGTGATAATTATGTTCTGTAAGTTGATTCTTGCTTGTTATGACTAGATCTATCATTGGGTAAAACTGCTTTTCTAGATCTGTGCCGTTTTTATAGTTTTTGAAAACTTCAGGACTTTTGGGGCAGAAATCGCAAATCAGGGTTTTTTGGGGCTGAAAATTCGAAATTTTTGAGATCTGAAAATTTGAAAATTCTGGACTGTTCTTGCAATTCTGGTCGCACAGTTTTTGGGGTCGTTTCGCAATTTCTGAAAATTTAGGGGCTGTTTTGCAATTACCGAAACTTGAGAGGTCAATTTGAAATATCGAAAATTTTCAAAATTCAAAATTTTATTTTCTGGTCTGCTGCCCGAAACTGCCCAGGGGTGTTTTTGTAACTTTTTAAAAGTTTTGGGGTCAAAGTGCAATTTTCGAAAGTTGAGGGGCGAAAATGCAATTTTTCAAAAGTTGAAAAACAGATTCTGAAATTGAGCAGAAAATTAATTTTTGTTTACCCGGATATTTATTTTGTCATAATTAGTAGTGACTAAAAGGCAAGAATCATAGGATGTTAATTTTAAAATGATGTTTTAAAATTAAGATAGAAGAAAGTAAAAGATGTTTACATGTTTCTTGCTCTACGTGAACTGTTTACGTGGTTTTCGATCGAGGCGAGCCTTGACCTTAGGGTAGATGTGATTGGTTTAATTTATTGCTTGGTTTTTATTTGGGCCTGCGAGCCTATTATTGTTTTTGGGCCACTTTGAGCCTTTGTAATAGAATAGGGCTTTACTGCTTTCCTAGTTTAGGATGGAGGCCCATTTACAAGCAAGGTGGGAGCCCAAGAAGATAAGAAGGCCATGTATGCATGGTACAATGTGTAATAGCATAGGGCCTGTTTGAGAACCCTTTAGATTGACCAATTGGGCCAACATCATTGGCTCGATGATGGCCCACATAGGAGGCTCCCGATCGAAAATATATTGTGGTAGTATGCATGCTAGGCTTGTATGGCTTTTATTTATTTGTCGATTTATATTTGGCTACGCGCTAGAATCTAGATCGTAATAAAAGATAAAGCATAACTGAATCGGTGAGATCTCGAGGAGAGTTAGCATAACTTTCAAAACCAGAAACCCCCTCTCGAATTAATATTAAGTCATATTGGATTAAAATAAAATGAAGTATTTATATAAATCCAAGCCTTCCATCAATAGGGACTAGCGTATGTTGTCTACTTATCGATAAAGGTGATCCAGAGTCTGGCACCCGAGTCGAAGAAAGGGACAATACGTGAAATTCCTTGACTCATGTTTTTAACTAAACATGACAAGGGTGAGGACTGGTCGGGATGTGAGGATCGACCGATAACTAGTTACGGAGAACTCACGACCGGGCCCGTTGCTTATCATGATTGATGGGTTAGACTTAACGATTAGTAACACTTATGATGTAGCAGTGCTAGATAAGTGCGAAAACCGAGGCAAAAATAAGCTTGAAGGTTGTGGAGTAACACAATTGGTAAAAAGTATACCTACCTGGAGAATTGGTTGTATGGCCACGAGTCGTGGGTGCAATTAATTGCTGCTGGGACGTCAAGACCTACTAGGAATTAAATTTCCCGAGCAATCAAAGGGGTGATTGTTTCGATAAAATAGTGGGAGAACTTTTTCGAAAACAAGTCCAAATTCGTTAATTATAAGTATTAGACATAAGATCAGTTAGCTAAATGTTGTCTTCTTTCCATTTGTAGATATTAAGTACAATGTCTAAGAATCCATTATCTGTTATCCTCGACGCAAACAAATTGAATGGCTCAAACTTTGTTGACTGGCTGAGAAATCTCAGAATCGTCCTCGACTCCGAGCGACGTAGCTATGTGCTCGACACACCCATGCCTGCTGCACCCGCAGCACGAGCTAGTGAGGAACAACGAACCGCCCATGCTAAAAGGGTTGATGATGATCTTCAGGTTCAATGTCTCATGCTAGCCTCGATGTCGAATGAACTGCAGAAACAGCATGCTGCAATACCGCTTGCTAGAGATATGCTTCTCCACCTCCAACAGATGTTTGGAGAGAGGTCTCGCACCGAAAGGTTTGCGACCACTAAGGAGTTGTTTCATCTCAAGATGGCTGAGGGAAGCAGTGTCAAGGATCACTGTCTGCGTTTCATCAACCTGGTTGAAAAACTAGGGCGATTGGAAGTAGACTTGCACGCTGATCTTAGCACTGACCTCCTCCTCCATATGCTGCCCCGTTCTTTTGACCAGTTCGTGTTGAACTTCAACATGGAGGATAGAACCCTCGCTCTTCACGAACTGACCAATTTGTTGGTAACGGCAGAATCGACTCTCAAGAAAGAGAAGCCGATAATGATTGCACACCAATCGAAGGCTGCAAAGCCCAAGAGAGGTAAGAAGAAGAAGAAGGTAGTTTCTTCGAAGGCAATCACCAAGGTGGTTGAAAAGAAGCGCAAAGGCCCAGAAGACGAATGTTTCCACTGCAAGAAAGCAGGGCACTGGAAAAGGAACTGCCCAGACTACCTAAAGATGAAACTGGTAGTCAAAGGTATTTTCTTGGTTGAAGTTAATATTTCTATTAACTGTGCATCGTGGGTGTTAGACACCGCAGCAGGTTCTCATATCTGCAATGATTTGCAGGTGATGGGAGCAGTAAGATACCTGAAGCCCGGGGATAGAATCCTGCGTTTTGGAAACGGAGCTAGGATCGCCGCTGAGGCTATTGGGGACGTCGAATTGGTTTTAGGAAATTTTACTTTGGTTTTAAGGGATTGTCTGTACGTACCAACGATAATTAAGAACATCATTTCTGTACCAATGCTAGACATTGATGGTTTTAATTTTTCCATTGAAAATGGAGTTTTTAGCATATTTAAAGGTGGTTTAAAGTATGCTTGTGGTACTTTGATGGATGGTCTTCATTCCCTAGAACCTGTTAAATCCGACGTCATGCACATTCAATCTAGAAAAAGAAAATATGATAATCAAACTCCACAACTTTGGCACGCTAGACTTGGACATATTTCCAAGAGTAGGATTCAAAAGTTGGTTTCCTCTAAGGCTCTTGAAATAAAGAACTTGGATGAACTCCCAACTTGCGAATCTTGTCTCAAAGGAAAGATGACCAAATCACCCTTCACAGGGAATCCCGAGCGAACCAAGCAAACATTGGATTTAATCCATACTGACGTTTGTGGACCATTGAGTGTCAATGCGAGAGGAGGATTCTCTTACTTCGTAACATTCACCGACGATTTTAGTCGTTATGGATATGTGTATCTTATGAAACACAAATCCGAAACTTTTGAGAAATTCAAAGAGTTTCGAATGGAAGTTGAGAATCAACTTGGACATAGTATTAAAGCACTTCGTTCTGATAGAGGTGGTGAGTACTTAAGCCAAGAATTCCTTGATTATCTAAAAGAGAATGGAATTCTCGCCCAGCGAACTCCCCCTAGGACGCCCCAACTCAATGGAGTGTCCGAGCGGAGGAACCGAACTTTGTTAGACATGGTTCGTTCCATGATGAGCTTCGCTGACCTTCCCTTTTCGTTTTGGGGCTTGGCCCTATTAACTGCATCGAAGATACTGAACATAGTACCTTCGAAGTCAGTGCCGACAACACCGCACCAAGTATGGTATGGTAAAGCACCCGTGTATTCGTATCTACGAGTATGGGGATCTCCTGCGTATGTAAAGAACAAGAAGGGAGATAAGCTAGATAGTAGATCCAGCTTGTGCAAATTTGTGGGGTATCCAAAGGAATCCATTGGATACCTGTTCTTCGATCCTAAAGAACGTAATACGTTCGTATCTAGGAACGCCCACTTCTTGGAAGAGGATTTCCTCTCCAACCGAAATGGGACAATCGTAGAACTTGATGAAGTCCAGGAATCGGACCCATCCTCACAAACAGTGGGAGCTGAACCAGAATTTACTGAACCTACTAGTACACCTACTCTTCGAAGGTCTGATCGAATTCGTAAGGAGCCAGAGCGATTTGGTTTCATTCACGAAAATGAAAGAGGTGATAATGATCCAAGGACCTATCAAGAAGCGATGTCAGACATAGACTCGGGTGCGTGGCTCGAAGCCATGCAATCCGAAATGGATTCCATGCATTCCAACAAGGTTTGGACCTTGGTTGATCCACCTGAGGGAACTATCCCTGTAGGATGCAAATGGATCTTCAAGCGTAAGCTTGGAATGAATGGAGAGGTTTTAACTCACAAGGCACGCTTAGTGGCGAAGGGGTATTCTCAAAGGCCTGGAATAGACTATGAGGAAACCTTCTCTCCCGTAGCAATGTCCAAATCCATTCGGATATTGCTTGCCATTGCCGCATGGCATGACTATGAGATATGGCAAATGGACGTAAAGACCGCCTTTCTCAATGGAGACATTGACAAGGAGATCTTTATGCAACAACCTGAAGGTTTTGCGTCCAAAGGAAGTGAGCACAAATTGTGTAAACTTCAAAGGTCAATATATGGCCTCAAACAGGCATCCCGAACCTGGAACATACGATTTGATGAGACAGTCAAGGCATTTGGCTTCATCAAAAATGTATATGAACCTTGTGTGTACAAGAAGAATAGTGGGAGCACAGTACAATTCATTGTTTTGTACGTCGATGACATTTTGTTGATCGGAGACGATATCAAGATGTTAGCGCAGACTAAAGCGTGGTTATCCGCGCAGTTCTCTATGAAAGATATGGGAGACGCATCTTACGTATTGGGAATCCGTATCTATAGGGATAGATCGAAGAAGATGATAGGACTCTCCCAATCTCAGTACATTAACACAATCTTGAAAAGATTCAAGATGGAAGAATCCAAGAGAGGATTGCTTCCAATGAGACATGGTATCTCTCTTTCTAAGTCTATGTGCCCTACAACTAACGAAGAAAAGACGAGAATGTCTCTCATACCTTATGCCTCTGCTATAGGGAGTATAATGTATGCGATGTTATGTACTCGACCAGACGTAGCACACGCTCTAAGTGTAACGAGCCGCTATCAGTCAAATCCAGGCGAAGAGCACTGGACTGCCGTAAAAGCAATCCTAAAGTACCTGCGAAGGACTAAGGATATGTTTTTGGTCTACGGTGGTAGTGGAGAACTGAAACTTGAAGGATTCACTGATGCAAGTTTCCAGTCTGACGTGGATGACTTCAAATCCAACTCTGGATACATATTCCGCATCAATGGAGGAGCGGTTAGTTGGAAAAGC
Source organism: Penstemon barbatus (assembly GCA_003313485.2). NCBI lineage: Eukaryota > Viridiplantae > Streptophyta > Magnoliopsida > Lamiales > Plantaginaceae > Penstemon > Penstemon barbatus. The sequence goes on along the minus strand of CM064884.1, from coordinate 44,794,478 downwards.
TGTAAACAGTCTACCACTGCCGACTCAACCACCGAAGCAGAATATATCGCAGCATCAGATGCAGCAAAAGAAAGTGTATGGATGAAAAACTTCATCCAAGAATTGGATGTTGTTCCTAGCATTGCTGAACCTGTAGTCGTCTTCTGTGACAACAACGGGGCGATAGCTCAAGCGAAGGAGCCGAGATCACACCATCAATCCAAACACGTACAGAGGAAATACCACGTGATCAGAGAGATCATGGGTAGAGATGACATGCACATAGAGTATGTCAAATCGGAAGACAACGTAGCTGACCCACTAACTAAGCCACTTTCACAAAAGGCGTTCGATAGTCATCTAGAGAAGATGGGTCTTAGAACCATAGGTGAATGGCTTTAGGGCAAGTGGGAGATTGATAGGATAGTGCCCTGCAAGCCAGTTCTGTTTGCTTGTAATAGATCTATCCTGTATGAAACGATCTTTGATTTTATAATAATACGCATGTTTATTTATATATGTATAAGGATAAACAATGGCCAACTTCATCTTTCGCGAATACATTTAAGCGATTGGTTGAAACCCTTAGATTACATTTGACTATGGGACGATTCACTTCAGTATTGAGTGCAATCATGAAACAGTCTCAAAGGTCGTAGTCTTAAAAGTGTTCCAAGTCATAGATTCCTAAACGAGACGGGGTATCGTAGGAATCGCAAAGACTTGTACGAGTATGCATGATTCACATGGAGTGAATTTGTAGTGTTTCATGAGCAAGGAATTTGAGTCCAGTGCATACGAGTAGGTGGTTCAATGGATGATTGAACGCATCGAACGACCCGAACAGAGAAACCCATTGTGGAAGCGCATGACGCATATCGGTGATGGGATGTTTCTCAAGGAATATAATAGTGTACGATTTAGTCCTTTGACTTGAGGTACTAGGGCGAATTCGGTGCATGAAAGTGCGTACTTAGATCTAGGTATAGGCCACGTAGCTTGGTCATAACATGCCTAGGTTGGGTGCGTATGGACATGTACGCGAGTGGTTAGTACCGATATGGAATCTATTGACTCACCGTAATGGGTGAGAGAATTTCCTATACGATTCTTAGATAATATATCCAAGGATTCTGCGGCCGCAGTCGGTGACGGATTTGGAAAGGGGTTTCCAAATTTAGAAGGTCACAAAGGTATATTATCCTGAATTAGAAAGTATAGTTATCGAGACAAATTTAGAGGTGCCGATCAATTCACACACCCTAAGTCTTGATCGGGAATATTAGTCGATAGAAGGACCGTATGTACATGGCAGTTATATGAAACGAGGTTCACAAATATCAATTCACCTGAAATTGGGCTTCATGGGCTTGTGGCTAGACATCGACCATGAAGTGTGGGTACTCCTGAATTAATAGAGGATTTAATTCTAGGAGTGGTTAATTAAAGGTTGTTTAATTAACCGGAACAATTTATTGTTCATAAATTAAATCACGAGGGATTCGTGGGCCTGCTGCCAGTTGATGGTGAACCCAGAGGGTCACACACAATACAATTGGACGGTGACTGTTATAAAAAGGACATGAAAGGAATTAATTGATTTAAAGGTAATTAAATCAATTAAATGAATTAAAAGTATTTAATTCAAGTGGGAGATTAATTAATTGGCTAACTTAATTAATAATTGAGTTGCTAGTTAATTAAAAGAAATATTGATTTAAATGGACTGGGCATTTAATTAAAGTAGTTTAATTAAATGGAGGATTGCAAGACATGGGCTTCTATTAATTAAAGCCCATAAGGAGTCTTGCAAACCCTAGGTCAGAAGGAGTCTATAAAAGGGGAACTACTTGAGCTCATTAGCCAACACCCTGAAAAGAAAACCCTAGCCTCCCTCTGCCCTAAGTAGCCGCCCCCTCCCCAAGCTAACCCTAGCTAGCCGCCGCCGCCACCATTAGCCGCCGCCACTCTGCTGCCGTGGTTCCTTGGTGCCGCCGCCGTGATCTCCTTATTCCATTGTGTTAGATCTTGATCTGTCAAGAGATCTAATACAATCCTGCAATAACAAATCTCCTGAATCGAGTTCTGAGCCTAAGATCTTGAGGTGTTGCCAGAATCCAATTGGTGTGGACTATCCCTGGAGGTGAGACACTTGGATCACTCCTGTGAACCAGATCAGATTCAGAAACGAAGCCGGAGGTTTCCACCACCTTGCCTGTGGTGAGGTATATCGCAAAAAACCCCCTTTGTTAATTCATTGTGTGTGTTTTTGTTCTTGCTTTTGTATACATAATGTGGAGACATCTTTTATGGGACCATTGGATGACTCGAAAAATTTTAAATTCCGCACTTTGTTGTCTGACAAATCGAGCCATATCCCAACACTTTGATATGAGTTCCGACTGACTGGGGATCGCCAGAAGGTCTCTGTGGACTCATATTGGGTATAGAGGAACTCGTATGCAGATTCATATCATCAACAAATGATCCATTGACCCGACTTGATAGGTTGGGAAATTCTTCTATGGATTTCTGTGAGAAATTAATTCTGGTAAAATCCTTGGCCAAGGTATCTGGCGACTTTATGTAAGTAGCTCATAAAGATCAAGTCAAAGAGAATTTATTTCAAGACCAGAGTACATAAGGTCAAGACAAAAGAAAAGGGAATCCGATGAAAGACCATACCCTTAAGTCTCGACTGGGAGATTCATCGATGGAGAGATTATGTCGTATATGGAAATTATAAATGATAAAAGGTTCACTGAATTAATTCACCAGTGATTGGGCTCCATGGGCTTGTGGCTGGACATCGACCGTGGAGTGTGGGAGAATTCCCAAATTGGCAGGGGTGCTAATTTTGGAATGATCAATCGACAGAGTGTTCGATTGATTTAGAGTAAGTCTTACTCGAATAATTAAATAATATTTAATTATAACCCACGGCCAATTATGTGGTGAACCTACGGGGCATACACAATACACATGAAGCGAAAGCGAGGAAATAAGAACGACCGAGTCGACTGGGTCGACTGGGTGAATAATCGACTGGGTCGACCCAATTGGAATTGGATCAGGATCATAAATTAAATTGGAATTTAATTTGTGGATTAATTAATTAAGTTGGATTTAATTAATTAGAAGGAATATTTAATTAAATGGACTTAGAGTCTGATTTAATTAAATGGGAGATTAAGTTAATTAATTGGGCCATTTAATTGGGAGATTAAATAAAGCCTGGTCAAAATTAATTAACTGGGCCATGAATTAATTAGAAGACTTGGTCTTCTAATTAAAGAGGGCCATGGCCCATGTAGGAGAGAAGAGCCCTAGTCCTAATAGGACTAGGTTAGGGAGATAACTATAAGTAGCTATCTTGTAGTTATTTTTCACACAACTACATAAGCAAAAATTGAGCAGAGCAAAAATTCTCTCCCTCTCCCCTACCAGATCGGCCGAACCCTGTTCTTCCTTTGGAAGAATTTTCGTTTTCGATTATTGTTCCAAAAATCGTTCCTATATCCTAGATCATAATATATCTTGTGTTCTAGCTGATCAAGATTTATTATTTTCGTGTAATTGTGGTGTATCAACCCGTAGAGGCGCAACACGTGGGGCGCTGCTGCAGAGCTTGGATCAATTTGGCTGAGGAGGAATTCAGAGTCCGTTTTGCTAGCTAAGGATTTGCAAGGAGATAGGTATAACTACAACTGTTTATACTATCGTTTTATTTATGTTCATATATATACACCTAGAGTAGTATCCTGGCAAGATTCCGTAAGAGGTCCTAAAATTATTAAATTCCGCTGTGCCTAGGGCTGTTTATCTTACCGAATCCCAACATAACTTTCATTGAAATTAGGATTCGACGTTTGCAATATTTAAAATTGAAATAGGTAAACATTTGAAGAGTAAGAATCCTTAGAAGAAAGTCTCGCCACTTCATGAGCTGTCTGATTACCGGTTCGACCATATGTCTTGCCTGAAAGAATACAAAATCACAAATGAGAGATTGTATATTTGAGATGATGTTTCCGTAATCTACACAATAAACCGAATCTTCATTGACAGCTGCTATGATCACACTCGAGTCCCCTTCCAAGATGATATTGTTCCATAGTTGAGCACTAGCATACTCAATTGCGAACAAAGCCGCTTTTGCTTCTGCTGATATCGGGTCAAGTGGTTGTTTAATACAAATCGAGCCCCATCCAACACATGCCCCTGAAGAATTTCTGGTTATCAAACCCAGACCACAAACTCCATCAGAAATTGTTTATAGCCGCATCAAAGTTAATTTTTATGGTGTTAGATCCCGGAGGTTGTCACCTAACTGTACCCCTGCTGTTAGAGATACTCGGACTCAAGACCATTGCATTAACTTGCTTCAACTCAGACCAATACCTCTGTGCAAAATAAATCACTTCCATTACATTTGGTTCAATCCCTTCAAAGAAAAGTTTATTTCTTGAATGCCAAATAGCCCAACACAAGAGAATACATAATTCAAGATTTCTATTCTCGGTCTTGGCCCTTAAGCTCCGTATCCACTCCATAAAATCAGACCCCGAATAACCATACGATGGCCAAGGAATGTCTCTAAGTGCCCATACCTGTCCCGAAAATGCGCATCGAATGAAACTATGGTGAATTTCTTCCACACCTTCTCGGCAAAGAACACATGTGTCTTCCAAAGTAACCTTACGCTGCACCAGACTTTTTCGTGTTGGAAGCAATTCTTTACACGCACGCCACATGAATATTTTAACTTTGCTTGGAAGTTTCAATGTCCACAACCATTTCCAATTGCCAGACGAGGAGGCTGTTGTACTGCTTTCGGGTATATTTTGCTGAAATTTCGATAACTTTACTTTAAGATGGTACGCATTCCGTATTGAGAACAATCCATTCTTATTATAATGCCATATACGTTAGTCCATATTATTGAGGCTACCAAGGTGAATAGAAAGAATGCACTTGTAATCACTTTCATTAAACATTTCCTTCAGCAAAGTTTCATTCCATGAACTCAAATCCGCAGCAATGAGATCCCAAACTCTCATGCATGGTGGATATGTCCATCGTGGGCTAATAAGCTGAAAAGTGGTCTCCTGTGGAAGCCATTTATCTCGCCATACTACCACCGATTCTCCATTTCCAATCCGCCATCTAAGACCAGCTTCAAGTACTCGTTTAGATCCAAAAATACATCTCCATGTTTATGACGGATTAGATCAAAGAGAACTGCCCATAACATCCGAACTGGGATAATAACGAGCTTTGAGGATTCTTGCTAGTAGGCTGTCCGGTTTCTCTAATAATCGCCAAAGTTGCTTTGCAAGGAGTGCCATATTGAAAGCATCAAGATCGCGAAATCCAAGTCCTCCAAATTGTTTGCTATCGCATAAATCCTTCCAGTTTGCCCAGTGAATCCCTTTTCCATTAGTACCTTCCCACCAAAATTTTGCCATAATGCTTTCAATCTCGCTAATAAAATACCCGGGGAGTTTAAAACAACTCATGGCATAAGAGGGGATAGCCTGTAAAACCGCATTAATAAGAATATCTTTTCCTTCCTCCGAGAGCCACTTTTCTTTCCATCATTGGAGTCTATAGCAAACTTTATCCCGAATATTTGAAATTACCTCCTTCATTGATTTCCCGATAACCGAAGGGAGACCAAGATATTTTTCATGTTTCTCTACAATTTCTTTTGGCAAGAATGAATTGAATCTTCAGAAGAAATTTTGCTAAAAACGATACTTGATTTCTGATAATTAACCATCTGACCAGACGCTTTTTCATAAGTATGAAGGATATCTCTAATACACTTCGCTGAGTGACCATTCGCATACAAAAGATCAAAGTATCATCTGCAAACATCAAATGTGACACTGGAGGAGCACCAGTACAAACCGATAAACCATCTATATTACCACGACTTTCTTCCCTTTTAATAAGAGCACTCAAAGCCTCTGCACAGAAAATAAATAAGTATGGTGATAATGGGTCACCCTATCGAAGTCCCCTTTCGGGAATAAGATGGCGAAAATTTCCCCCATTCAATACAAATGAGTAAGAGACTGTCGTTACACACCTCATAATTAAATCCACCCCTCTACTATCTAGACAGAGTCTAAGCATAACACTACAGAAAAATAACAACTCAATTCGATCGTAGGCCTTACTCATGTCGAGTTTAATTGCCATGTATTCAGCCAAACTACGTTTTATATAGTGTGTGACCTCATATGCAATAAGAATATTATCAGAGATAAGCCTTGTAAGAACGAAAGCAGACTGAAATCAGATATGATCAAATCCATGAACGGTTTCAACCGATTAACAACACATTTGGAAGCTAGTTTATATACCACATTACTCAAACTAATCGGCCTGAACTGCGCCATTGTTTCCGGATTAGAGCATTTAGGAATAAGAACGATATGTGTAAAATTACATACCGTAGGGGAATATGAAGAACCCATCGAGTGACGTCCCGCCCCACGATCCTCCAAATCTCTAATAAAACACTATCGGCAAACCATCAGGCCCTGGAGCCTTGAGAGGGTGCATGCTATCAAGTGCCTTTTTTTACTTCAGAAAGAGTGTAATCCGCAAGCATAGCATCGTTTATATCTCTACCTATTTTAGGTTCAATCGCTCCCATCACCTCAGATAGTTCTTCGGACGTAGGGTTAGTCGAAGAAAAAATATCTCGGAAATAGTCAGCAACTATTCCTTATAACTCAACTGTCTCCTCACACCAGTCCCCCGAAGAGTTTCGAAAGCCCAATATGGTATTTGTACTGCGCCTCGCTAAAGCCTTGTCATGAAAGAATTTCGTATTCTTATCCCCCTCGCGCATCCAATGAGCTTTAGCTTGTGGTCTCCACATCATCTCCTCCTTATCTAACATCTCATCCAGTTCCGCCTTGAGCTCCTTCATTTTCTAGTTTGTATTCTTATCCCTAGGCCCCTTTTTTAGCCAAGAAAAATCTTTCTTTTAATTTTGGCCACTTTTTTATTTACACTACCAAATGAGCAGCTGTTCCAATGCATTAGATTCTCTTTGCATCTAATCAACACATGTGACCCATCCTCCTCCAATAAACTAGAATCCCAACTCTCTTCAATGATTTTCTTGCATTCATCTGATTTTATCCACATAGATTCGAATTTAAAACCCTTTTGTCTTCTATTTCTTGAACCATTCCCCCTATTAACAAGATCAATTCGGATTGGAAGGTGATCCGAATTAAAAAAATGAGTTGGGGGTATGCTTAAATCTTCAACATTTGCAGCCGCTGGAACGAGCTCTTGTTCTGACGGGAGAGGTCGAACAGAACAACAACACTGTTTCTGATCGACATAAACTACAGCCGAGTGAGAGGAACTTGGACAAAATCCATATTCGGACGGAGTTGAATAACGGGGATTTTCAGAGGCAATTCGATTCGGAAACTCGAATTGATTATGGAATCCCTTCCAACAAAGAGAACTCATCAGATTTCATTGATGGTGAAGAGCAGAATACTGCTTTATTTCTGGGAAGTAATAGTGGTTCGACTCGTTCAGTATCCGGTAAGCAACACCCCTTTGTAGTTGTTAAATGATGAAGGTCCTAACATGGAATTGTCAGGGAGCGGGTAGCGATGAATTTCGAACTAACATTCATGAACTTGTAAGGGTTCATAACCCGGACGAAAGTTTTGGAACCAAGAGCTAGTAGACTCTCACAGTCTTGGTTTCTCGGGAGTTTGTTTGGCCCCTATTGTAGGTATGGGATGAGGCATTTGGATGCTTTGGAGAAGAGAAAATTTGGATGTAGAAGTTTTGGACGTTGACCTGTAGGTTATTCATGCTCTAATCGGGAAACAATCAGACGATATGTGGCTATGCTCAGGAATTTACGCAAAGCCAAACCCAGCACAAAGGGAGACTTTTTGGAACAAATTTGAAGATATGAGCACGACATTGACAATGCCGTGTCTTATCACAGGGGATTTTAACGAGGTCCTCACGGCGTATGAAAAAAGAGGACGTCGAGCTCCGGCAATGGGTAGATGCCAACAGTTTAAAGAAATGATTGATAATTGTGGACTCATTGACCTTGGGTTTAGAGGGCCCAAGTTTACATGGTACAATGGAAGACACGACTTAGCACGTGTTAGAGAACGGATTGATCGTTGTTTGGTTAATGTGACTTGGCAGGATCGATTCCCTGAGAGTGTTGTGCTCCACCTTCCCCGAACCCACTCGGATCATCATCCAATCCTTACACTTTATGAGGGATTTGATCAACCACAACTGAACAAGCCTTTTCGCTTTGAATTGGCTTGGACTTTAAACCCACAATGCAAAGATATTGTGAGTGGGGTCTGGAGTTCCGCTAATACTTTATACGAAGCTGTGGACAGTCTCCCTGATGCCCTTAAAATCTGGAACAAGACACATTTTGGGAACATTTTTAAAAAAAGAGGACTCTCAGGGCCCGTATCAATGATATCCAATAAAGTTTTTGTCTAAGGGATTGTCAATTTTTGAGATCTTGAAACGGAACTTATTCAAGAATACAACACAGTTCTTGCCCAAGAAGAACTCTTATGGTTCCAAAATCTAGAGTCAATTGGCTCGCCCAAGGAGACCGCAATACCCGTTTCTATCATATGATGACAATTTGTAGGCGTCGGAAGAATAAGATAAATGCTCTTCAAATCAATGGTATCTGGGAGACGGACAACGACACTCTTCGGAACCATGTTTTGGAATTTTATTCGGCTTTATTTAAACAAGAAAACTGTTAGAACTTTTTGGTGCTCCCCGTTAACCACCTCCAACAACGGATTTCCGGAGGAGACAAAAGTAGATTAGCACGACCTGTGATGATGGAGGAAGTTATATCAGTAGTCAAAGGTCTCAGCCTCTACAAAGCACCCGGACCGGATGGGCTACAAGCCTTCTTCTATCAACATTATTGGGACACAGTTGGTAAATCTGTTTATGGAGTTAGGGATAATGCATTCTGTTTTGGTGAATTCAATACAGTTCTTGGACAAACCTTTGTTTGCCTTATTCATAAGGAAACGAGCCCGGCGTCGATTGCAAACTTCAGGCCTATATCGTTGTGCAACGTTCTTTATAAAATTGTTACAAAAACTATAGTCCAACGGTTGAAACTTATTAAGCCAAAGCTTGTAAGTCCGCTACAAAGCAGCTTCATACCCAGAAGAGGCACTCATGATAATGTTCACATGATACAAGAATTACTACACAGCCTCCGTAAAAGAAAAAAAAATAAAACAGGAAGCATGGTTATCAAACTCGATTTGGAAAAGGTGTATGATCGAGTGAGTTGGGACTTTTTGGAACAAACTCTCCAGTACTTCTTTGAACTTCCGGGTAATTTGATCAAACTCATCCTCTTTTGTGTTAAATGCTCAAGACCAAGAGTGCTTTGGAATGGAGAACCTTTGAATGAGATCGAACCAAATTGCGGTCATAGACTAGGAGATCCTCTCTCGCCGTATTTGTTCGTTCTTTGTATGGAACGGTATCCTACATGATTAGTGAGGTTCTTGAGAAATGTAAGTGGCAGGCTCTTAGCCCATGTAGAGGAGGCCCGAAAATTTCCCACATTTTCTTTGCCAAGGACTTGGTTCTCGTGGCAAAAGCGTCCTCAAAGAATGCTCTGTTGATCCGGAAAACCATGGACCTGTTTTGTCGTGCATTAGGGCTGAAAATTAACTTCAGAAAATCTAAAGTTTTCTTTGCAAAAGGAGGCGAGGCGAGGAGTAATAGAGAAATCTGTACCTTATTGGGCATCGGCTGCACATCTAACTTGGGTCGTTACCTTGGTGTTCCCCTTGTCCATAAGCGTGTAACCCCGAGTTTGTTCCGGGAGGTGGTTGATCGTGTGACTACCAGATTATCGGCTTGGAAGGCTAAGCTCCTATCGATCGCGGGTCGAGCCACTTTGATCCAAGCGATTACTTCGGCTATACCGAACCATTTAATACAAACGACCTGGTTATCCGAGTACTACATGCAACAAATTCGACCAATTGAATAGAAACTTCTTGTGGTCTTCGGATCATACCCAACGTAAGATCCACTTAGTTGGGTGGGATAAAGTTACAAGGAACAAGAAGTGTGGGGGACTTGGGATACGACAAACAAGGATGGAAAATATAGCTTTGTTAGCCAAAGTGGGATGGAAGACACTTAAAGGTGAGAATGATTTATGGGGTAGTACTTTCCGGAAAAAAATACCTTAAATACGGGATATTACAGAGTACAAACTTAAGGGAGGAGATTCACACACATGGAAAGGCATTGTTCGAAGCATGAAAGAGGTCAATAAGTGCATTAAGTGGAGAATAGGGGATGGGAAGATGACATCTTTGTGGTACGATAATTGGCTGGGGTCCGAAAGTCTTGCCAAAGTGATTGTTGATGAAGTTGTGGAAGAGGAGAAAAAATGGAAAGTTGCGGATTTAATTGATGCGGAGGTAGTTGGCGACTTGAACGACTCAAGACACCCCTTTCAAATGAGATTAAAGAGGCTATCCTTGCATTTCCACTACCGAAGTATTTAGACCAAGAAGACAAACAGATTTGGGGAGGAACGTCCAATGGTATATTCACATGTAAATCAGCATTTTGGAGTATAAACCAAAGAGAGATGGCTCAAGCTAACTTTAGGCAAAAAATGGGAGTGGATATGGAGGATAAGAAGTTCGGAACGAATCAGGTACTTCATTTGGTTGGCTACGCACAATAGTCTTGCAACTAACACTCTACGATTCCTCCGAAAAAGGACACAATCTAACCTTTGTCCCTGCTGTAATGAACAGCCTGAAACTATCGTACATGCCTTACGGGACTATTTTTGGGCCAAAAAAGTCTGGGAATTTGTTATTGTTCCTACACGTTTCCTCGAATTTATGCAAAGTGCAGCGGATGAGTGGATGAAGGGAAATCTTACTAAGTGGAATTTCGCGAATATAATCCTTCCGGACACGCCTTGGCCTATTATGTTTGTGTCGATAGCTTGGTCGATTTGGAAAGCACGGAACAATCTAGTCTTTGAAAACATTCGGGATCACACAATACAAGTGGTTTTTGCTGCTAAACGTTTGTCGAATGATATTACAAACCTACCACATGGGGAAAATAACCCTAAGAAGACAATCGGTGAGACGATGACATGGAGGAAACCTGAACTGGGATGGCACAAGGTTAATACGGATGAAAGCGTTCTTATAGATAGAAAAAGTGGATTTGTTGAAGGCCTACTCAGAAATGAGGAGGGGGAATGGGTTGTCGGCTTTCACCGAAAGTTGGGGGATGTGTCGATAACGATTGCGAAGCTTTTGGCAGCAAGAGAAGGTCTAACTCTGGCCTGGGACAGAAGCGTACTGAAAATTGTGTTGAAGGTTGACTCGGAAGTTATTGTTAAGATGATTCGAGAAGCTAACGTTGATACCCACCCTTTGGGTCGAATCATTGAGGATTGCTGGCGCCTTTTAGGCATGACATGGGAGAGCAAGATCGTACATATTAGAAGGAGTGGTAATCGATGTGCAGACTTGTTGGCAAGGATAGGACATGAAGCAGAGGAGCATCACCAGATTTGGGAGAACCCTCCCCCTGATTTACTTTCTCTGTTGGGAGAGGACCTAGTTTAGGATTTGTAGTTTACCTTCTCTTGCATCCAAAAAAAAAAAAAAACACAATATAGAACTGCATATGCAAAAATATTCCGATTTAGGTAAAAATCGTATATAGGAAGTGTACAAATAGAATAGGCCAATACAATAGCCAAATCAGTTATAAATTCTATTAGAAGCTAGGAATCCTATACTAAATTGGAAACTGATCAAACTATCTAGATCCTAAATTAACTCTAGTCAAGCTAAGAAACAAAGTCGATCTCTGAAGCTCCAATCTTGGTTGTGTTGAATCACCTGTCCTTGCCATTAAATGATTGTTGTATTTATAGGCAAAATATCTTTGCGGGTCAACTCGAATATCCATGTCGGATCGTACGAAAAGGTGTCAAAGACTGTACAACATAATTTCGATGATGGAGACGATAGCGTGTTGTAAGCAGTCCAATGACTGATGAAGTCCGTACAAAAGGATATCGAATTTTGTGTCGATCGGAAGGTTCAATGGTCTTGGTCGGAAGGTTCATTCGATATAGACCTTGAAATCAATATTGACTTTCGTCATATTTTGACTGAGCTGGTCTGATTTTGACCTTTATCCTTTCCACATTAGCAACAAATAAGCACACCAATATAAAGTATATCAAATTCATATACACTAAAAAATAAAAATTATATAACTATTTGGAGCTCTTTCAAAAAACTAAACAATTTATTAGTAAAACACAAACTTATAAGTAAAAGAAACACTTCATCTTATTCAATTACATGCATGATATATCAAAAGTCATCAGAAAGCATAATTTTGAACCTATAGAGTAGCTTCTTCTTCTTAGAAGTCATATTCCTTATAATCAGAAGCACCTTTCCAGACTCACCAACTCTATAACTACCAGAGATAAGATGTTCTTGATTTGATCCAATTCTCCTCATCTTCTCTATAATAAGAATGTACCCATCTTCTGCACTTGGAATAAAGTCAGCCTCATAAATCACTTCCCATCCTACCACTCTTGCTTCCCAAGCCACAGTGCATTCCTGCATATATCATTTTCAAAATGCCCATAAATTAAATGAGTTAACGACGATTTATCCCTTGTAATTTTCATAATGTTTATTTGAAAAATTGCACTTTACCCTCCTCCCCTCCCCTTAATCTTATAAAGTTTCACACCGTCTCTCTGATATTTTCCAACTTAAAAAAATATGAATTGATGAAATTACCCTCTTATATGTGACACTTTACCCCATGTGTTATGATAAATATGAAAATGTATCCCTCGTGTTATGACAAATATTGCACTTTACCCCCTATCGGTGAGTGAGTTACATTCTCTGTCTGAAGGAGGTAAATTGATCTCAATTTTAAAATTTTTACACGGGGTAAATTGAATGTTATGCAGGGAGGTGGATAAATTGAACACTTGCATTTCAAGGGGGGGAATTTCCATTGACAAAACTACTCTCTTACATGTGACACTTTAACTCGCCGTCTTATGATAAATTTGACAATTTGCCTTCAATGTTATGATAAATATTGTACTTTACCGGATCCCCCTATGTTGAAAAAATATTTTTAATGCCCACTCTCAAATCCGGCTAGTGAATTATATTTTTCGGCTGAAGGAGGTAAATTGCTCTTTTAAAATTTTCGAGGAGATGTGGGGGGAGTGAAATTTTCTTTTTTAAATCACATGAGGATAAATTGAATAATATGCATTTCAGAGATATTAACTCTAAATTAAACCAAGGAAAAAAAGGAAAGAATCATTTTCCATAATAACTAAGTACTTAATTAACGCACTTGAGTGACGGGAAATTCAACAGTGTGCGTAGTTGAAGGCTTCAAAATAAATTCAGCAACATTATCAGCTACTCCAAAATCTCCATATTCTTTGCTTAGTCCCCCGAACTTTACTGGAATCTGCTCAGGATATATATATCTATTTTCCAGTCCAACAATTAGCTTACATACTTATGTCAAATGAGAAATAGAATTCTAACATCTAATATCAGATAATAACTTAATTCACACACACACACATATATATATATTTATATTTGTGGAGTTTTATCATTCTTATGTTTTTTTCCACCTTAATATTCACTACCAGTTATTTGTTTCAGTTTGGTATTTTTCAAACTGTTCACGGCGACGTAGAAATCATGTGAGCTGCAAGTGCATATTCTCGAGGATATTTTTGTCCATTATCTATGATAACATTACACTTAAATTTTCCATAAAACTTGTTTGTATCAATTTAGTCACTGATTTTTCTAAGAAATAATAATTCAATTTTTTATTTGAAATAATCTTTATGAATCGAAAAACATTTAAAAAGAATTGATAATTTAGAATAAATTTTTCAAAAAGAAATAACAATTCACCCGTTTGTATCAATTTTGAAAATCATAAAAAAAAAGTCAGAATAAAATAATAATTCACTTACTTGTAATTATTTATCAATATATATTATAAAATAATTAAAAGAATCGAAAATTCAAAAAGATAAATAATTCTCCTATTGGTACCAATATAAAATAATTAAAAAATAAAAAATTTCAAAAAAATAATAATGAAAAAGATTTCTCATTTATATTGATACAAAGGAGTGATTGTTTTTTTTTTTTTTTGGAATATTCGATTCTTTTAAATCATATGTTTTATAGAGCACTTAAATGTATAATTATCATTGAGAGTGAACAAAAATACCCTGAAAAGTATGCAAGTGCAACTCAGGTGATCTCGGCACCGTAATGGACAACCTGAAAAAAATTAAACTGAAACAAAATCGCTAAACATAAGAAGAATGAAACTGGAAAAAATTATAGATAAGAAGGACCAAAGTGCGCTCTTAACAATATATTATAACATAAACACAAATACTAACTTGCAGAGGGTGTCTGTAGATCTAGAAGGACCAGCAAAAGCAAACTTGTTTTTGGTACTTTGCGTCAGAAGAGGGCTGATCATTTTGGGCAATGCTAGGTACCACCATGGTGCATTGATGTAGATCTAAGCAAGGAAAAAAAAAAAAAAAATCAAGTATTAAAAAATCTAATAGCTGGGGTTAGGGCCAATTTACCCCGTTTGAAAAATTTAGAGGTGCAATTTATCTCCTTCAATGGAGAAAGTGTTACTGAAAATGGACATAAAAGTTATTGCCTAAAAAGATAAAATTACCTTTATGGGGTAAATTGTCATATTTATCATAACATAGAAGGTAAAGTGACACATTTGTCATAATACAGGGAAAAAGTGTCACCTTTGTCATAACACATAGGGCAAAATGCAACATAGAGGGCAAAATGCAACATATGGGGTAAAATGCCACATTTATCTTAACACAAGGGATAAAGTACCTCGTTTATCATAACACAGGGAATAAATGCCACATTGATAACACAAGGGGTAAAGTGCTACATTGATCATAATACAAGTGGGTAAAGTGTCACATTTATGATAACACATGGGGTAAAACGGCACATTTATAAATTAACTGTGTCAAAATATAGTATATAAGAGAGGTCAACCAAAAATATGCATAATATCATGTGGGGGTGTAAATGAGCCGAGTAGTATTGAACGACACATTTTTCAAGTTTGGTTTGAATTTTATCGAGCTTGAAATTTTATGTTTGAGCTTTGTTTGATTACTTAACGAACTGATCGAGCTCCAACGAGCTTTTATCGAACGAGTTCGAGCCGAGTATCAAGTAGTTTGGTATTTTACATGTATTTTTTCTATATTTAGCTTGTCGAGTCGTGCTCGAGCGGAGCTTCAAAACTTATCAAACGAAAAATCATGTTTAAGCTATTTTGATTTGTTTGACGAACCGAGCTTTTATCGAACAAACTCGAGTCGAGTATCGAATACCTTATTTGATTTTCAGCCCTAAAATTATCATGGAGGTAAATTGCTATTAACTCGTAAAAACTGAAATAAATTGCAGAATTTACTACCTGTTTGGCAACAAAATCAGGATAATTGTCTTGCTGCAACTGAACGACCAGATTTTGAACTTGAAAGAATTCCCTTTTAGTAGGTCCAGGATTATTACCAAGATCATTAACCTGAACAAAGGTTGATATTCCACCAGGATTAAAATCTAATTTCCTTACAGTTTTCTCAAGAAATTGAATTGTCCATTTCAAGAAAATCTGACTCTTCTCTTCATCAGAAAACATTTTTTGATAGAGTTGTTTGTTCTGAAATTCCCCGTAAACATTATAACATACGGGATGGCCTTCTTTACTGTAACCATTCATGAATTTTATGTTATCCAATTCATTGCCTAGATCTTCTTCCAGGAGCTGATCAATACCAAATTCTTTCCTCCATTCAATTGTGTTCTTCATCATGTTAAATGCTGACTTCACGTTGAAATCTCGCACTCGTAAGAATTTCAATAGAATTGTATCGGTTTTCTGATCTTCCATTAGTTTTACGCCCCATATGTAAACTTCTTCTGAATGGCCAAAGGTGTGCATGTTAATTGCTTCTCGAACGAGGTCTTTGAGTTCTTGAACGGCTTTCTTTTCACCAGGTTCGTAATTGTTGTCATCCCGGAAGTCGTTAGATGTCGAGCTCCAAGCGTAACTGAAATCTGATGATGAGGATTTGGAGCAGATGCTTGGGCTTCTTGAGTGGTCATGACAGAGTTGCCAAAGCTCCTCACGCCTAATCACGGCTGCTACGAGTCTCTCCCAATTGTCGTATATCGCGGACATCGATCTCTTGTGTTTAAACTTAATTGGACTGACCTAAAAATTAATGTTAGGAAATTCTTGTGCACTCTATTTATATATTGTAATTAAGAAGACTATGTTCTTTATTAGGAATTTCCAAGAAAATGTATTGCTAAGGGCAAAAATCCAAAGCAAAAAGTAATCTAGCTAGCGTTAAAAGAAAATTGTTCCATTGATATTATCTATATAGTAATATAATCAAGAAGATTTCTTACTTGGGAATTTCCAAGAAAATGTATTGCTAAGGTAAAAAATCCAAAGCAAACAGGTAATCTAAATGTTGTAGAATTGCTCCATTGATATTATCTAATCTTGAGCAAGTATAGATAAATCTAAAGAGATGCGACAAAAGGGATGGCTATCAAAATATGTTGTTACTTATTTAACGAGTTCCCAATGATAGGTATATTGTTCAATTTATTCCCTCTTATTTGAGAAATAGCGTTTTACCCCTCCCTATAATTTTATAAAAGTTTCACACTGTATCTCTTAATTTTTAACCTAAAAAAATTGAATTGACAAACCTAGACCTCTTATATGTTGTATCTTACCTTATGTGTCATGATAAATACGGCACTTTAACGGTATATTATGATAGATGGTGCGTTTTACCTTCTATGTTACAAAATACTTAATTTTCATGTCCACTCTCAATTTCAGTGAGTGAGTTACACTCTCTGGTTGAAGGGTAGATTGCTCTTTTTTAAATTACAAGGGGTATATTGAACATTATGTAAATCACATTGGATAAATTGACATTAGCTCCTTATTTATCTGGTATCTTAGATTTTAATTATATTTTAGCCATTTTAGCGGGGCAGGTGTAGTGATCCTTTATCCCAGCAAGAATCTAAACTCTGGTGACTTGTGTGGATGATGAAGTGAATACCAATCAAATAAGAAAACTATTAACTACCAACATGTGATTAGTCTATTGAAAGGGACTAGTCAGTATAAAATAGCGAACTTATATTCAAATATTTGATGGGAGAAGTTCTCATTTACTGTGCTTGACGTATCTCGAAAGAGATTAAACCCTTGAAAAACAAAATAAAACAAAAATAACTATTAACTACCTAAATTTTAGAAAAACAAAATTCTATTTTTTTTTTGGTACAATAAAACAAAATTCTTATGGTACAAAAATACTATTGGAAACTGAAAGACATTTATAATATTTAGAAGTTAAATCATTAATGAGAAATGACAAAATTTTCCAAAAAGAAACTTAAATCTCGTATTTCTAAAACTACAGTCTACACTCTAGATGTAGTCTTTTACGTAAACTACATGTACAATTTAAGAATGGATGGAGTGCAATTTATGGCGTATGTTGGTCCTAAGTGGTCAAATGAGGTCTAGAAGGGGCGGGGGGGGGGGGGGGGGGGGTTGAATAGACCTCTGAAAATTTATTGACTTAAAAATTTTCAACTCTTCCATCGGCAGACTAAGCTGATCAAGAATCGTAAGCACTCTAAGCTGATCGCGCACAAAGCTTTGCACAACAGAGTTGACCACTCTTCTGATTGTGACATAGCTGATTTCAGTAAAATCAAACTTCTAATCAGATTACTTGCAGCGAATAATAAAGTTTTTTTCACAAGTAAACTTTGTCAACTTAAAAGATTTTATCCCCAGTTTTAAAAACTCCTTTAAAATCTTCTAAACAAATAGTTCAAGTGTTAAAGTATGCTATTTTGAAATATGCAAGAAAGCTTATGCAAATGTAAAACACCAGAATTTTTATAGTGGTTATATGGATGTAAATCCTTTAGTCCACTCTTCCAAGTCACTTAGATCTTGAGTTATACTATAAACACTTAGTTTACAATATACTCTGCTTGCGCTTTACAACAAATGATAAGCCACAAGTTCGTAGTAAGAAAGCACAAACAAGTCCTACTCTCAGAAGCTAGATCACTCACTAAGATGGATCTGCACTCCTCACAACACTCTCTTATACAAGTTCACTCAGAAAATGTGTATTCTTTTACTTCAACTTCAGCTTCTATCAACAAATGACTTCAGCAGATGAGTTAGTTGTTCTTGAACTTTTGAGACTTAGAGAAATTTTGCTTCGTGAAATGAATCTCAGATGTTGTGTGTGCCTCTAACTCTTGAGTCCAGCTCTATTTATACTTGTTTTTTAAATCTATTCGTTAAAGAGAGACATATTTCAAAGCTACAAGTACTGGTCCCCTTTTTCTGAAAACGGCTTTCTGCAACTGTAGCATTGTACACTCTGCTGTACTATTCTGTCAGTCGCATTAAATGTACCATGCTGATCCGAGAATAACTTCAATCATTTGCTATAATACCCTTCTCTTGCAGCATTTATTACTTCAAGTGCATTTATTACCGTTGGGCAGACTCCTTAATCCATTCTACTCTGCTGATCGAAATGATCCGTCTGATAGATACCCTGCTGATCTCAAGTTGAACTAATCTGATTTGAGTCAGCTGAAAAACTACCAGTCTAATTTCGAACTTCAGCAATCAGTAGTCATCTGGACCTTGAACTTTTGACCCTTCTGATTTGTCTTCTTACTTGGTCAAAGTTCTTCCAAGGGATTTACTAAGCTTTTCTTACTTAGCTGATTCTGATGTTTTGGAAATCATCAAGTCCTCCCTTAACTTCTTGCACTTCATCTTCATCCAACAATTTCTCCATTTTTTATGATGACAAAACTTCAGATAAGTACCTGTACCTAAACTAAAGTTTTAATCCTAAAAAATTTCTGAGATAGAAATGATTTGTTGGAAGAAAAGCTTGAACTTTTATAAATGATAATATTTGATTACAAGTTGCAAGTTTTGAACAGATGAGATAACTAGAAAGTAAACTGATACAAGGATTTTCTCATGAGTAATCTAGTCTAGCTATCAGTCTCTTCACTTTCTTCTTCTTCTTCTTCTTCTTCTTCTTCATCAAATTCATCCTCATCATCATCTTCTTCACTGAAG
The DNA here is from genome assembly GCA_003313485.2 of Penstemon barbatus. Lineage (NCBI taxonomy): Eukaryota > Viridiplantae > Streptophyta > Magnoliopsida > Lamiales > Plantaginaceae > Penstemon > Penstemon barbatus. The sequence goes on along the minus strand of CM064884.1, from coordinate 44,775,116 downwards.
AATTTCTCAAGAGCTAAATTTTTGCTTGCAGCATCAATTTTCCTATTGAGATCTTCCATTCTTTTATACTTTACATAGGGATCAACTTGCTCTTCTGGTTTATCCTTGGTAGCAGCAATCTCTTTGTCAGATTTTGCTGATTCCTTGGTTTCTTCTTTTCAGCAGCTTCTTGATCTTCAGCTTTCTCCGCAACATCTTTATCTCCAGCATTCTCTTCAAGTGCTGGTTTGTTTGACTCTTCATCTTGATTTGGCTTATCAACAGCAGCAGAGTCTTTCTCAGCAGTTACTTGAATAGTTGCTGTGACTGATCTCTCTTCCCCCTTTTTGTCTTCATCAGCAGGATTGAGTTCAACAGCCGAGATGTTTACAGCATCACAAAGCTTTCTGATGTTTTGATCCACTATGGTCAGCTGTGCAGTCGAATAAGTCTGAACTGATTTGATGGCACCAGCTTGGTCATTTACACAATCAACATTTAGTTGAAGTGTTGAGATTTCATCTTGCACTTTGTTGGTGATGGATGTCATCTCTATCACTAAAGCAACATTCTTTTCAATCTCCATTTCACCAACTTCTCTCAAGACCCTTGCTAATCCTGCAATGTCAGACTCATTTCTTTGAAGAGCAGTGTGAAGGTGACTTACATCAGCCTTGGCATCTTCAATATTTATGTTCATACTAAGTATACTCTGAGTCAACATCAGGGAGTTGTCTTGTGGCAAAGGAAAGTTTTCAATGGCACTCTTCACCATTTTAGCATCTTCTTCTTGCATCTGCTTCATCAGCAACTTATTCCTCTCTTCCATTTCCTTGAAGGCATATTCTATTAGCATCTGCATTGATTCCATCAATGAGGAATGGATATCAGCAGCTGGAATTGAGGTTAAAGCACTTAGGTCTTCCTGGTGGACAGGGTTGTCTTGCAGAACATCCTCTTCTTCAGCTTTCCACTTAAGAGTTGAAAGGATCTTTGCAGTAGCTTGTTCTTGTATCTGAACTGTTTCAGCAGTTCCATCTTGCAGAAAACAGTAGGAAAAAATTCTCTCTGAGTGCTTTGAAATTTTGAGGGTGCATAAAAGATCAGTAAGCTGATCATATCTGATTTTATAGACGTGAAAGCGTTTCGGTTTCCGTGTTTCATGGGAACCGTTAGATCAGTTTCTTGTCAGATACGGACGTGTAAGCGAGATACGCGGATTTCAAAATTTAAAAACATTTGATTGACTGGCGGGAATATGAACCGACCTGGTACTTCTTTTATGAAAGTGTGTTTTTAAATAAACGATTCTAGCACTTATATAAAATATCAGATGAGTAGAATTAACTTATCTGACAGGCAAATGATTTGAAATCTAATATTACTAGTTAAAGCCAATAACTAGTAATCTTCCTCTGCTGTTTGTCAATCCAGCAAGATAAATTAATCTTCAATCTTCAAGAATTAAGAACAAATCTTCTGAATACATAACTTCAACTAACTGTAATCAACAAATTTCATATTTAGATCAAGAGTACCGCTAGTCTTACACGTTCCCCCTGAGTTCAAGAATCCATAAGTTAACTAGTCTATTGAGAGTTAACCTTGAAGATAATACTAGATAAGTAAGCTGATGTACTTGAGTCTTCTGATAAGTTCCCCCTCAGCTTATGAAACCAAATTAAGTAGTCCTAGTTCAGCTTTTAGAGTTGAAAACCTTGCATCACTCAGTGGTTTGGTGAAGATGTCAGCAATCTGATTGTCAGTATGAACATACTCAATAATGACATTCCTTTTTTTCCACATGATCTCTAATGAAGTGATGTTTGATCTCAATATGCTTGGTTCTTGAATGGCTTGTAGTATTCTGAGTAAGTGAGATTGCACTTGTGTTTTCACAGTGGATTGGAATTCCACTGATCTTGATATTGTAGTCTTCTAGTTGATGCTTCAACAAAAGTATCTGTGCGCAACATGCTCCAGCAGCAATGTATTCAGCTTCAGCAATAGAGATAGATACTGAAGTCTGCTTATTACTCATCCTTGAGATCAGACGACTACCTAAAAATTGACAGGCATCTGTAGTACTCTTCCTATTCATTTTGCAGCCAGCAAAGTCAGAATATGAATAACCAATAAGCTCAAATCATGATTCTCTAGGGTACCACAATCTCAGTTCTTGAGTGCCCTTAAGGTATCTGAGGATTCTCTTGTCAGTTAAGAGATTAAATTCCTTAGGATTTGATTGATATCTCGCACAAACCCCAACAGAATACATAATATCTGGTCTGCTAGCTGTTAAGTATAACAGTGACCCTATTATGCATCTGTATTTGGTTATATCCACTGATTTGCCATCTTCATCTTTATCCAGACGAAGTCCAGTAAACATAGGAACACTAACAGATGAGCTAGTTTCCATACCAAATTTCTTGAACAGATCTTTTGTGTACTTAGCTAGGTTGATGAATATACCATCAAGCAACTGTCTAACTTGCAAACCAAGAAAGTAATTTAGTTCACCCATCGTGCTCATTTCAAATTTGTTCTGCATCAGCTTGGAGAACTTGTCACACATCTGTTTGTTAGTTGAACCAAAAATAATATCGTCCACATATATTTGCAAAAGTAATATATGATCTTCTCATTGAATAGTGAACAAGGTTTTGTCTACCTTACCTTTTCGAAATCCTTTAATTAAAAGAAAATCAGATAAAGTATCATATCATGATCTTGGAGTCTGTGTCAGTCCAAAGAGGGCTTTCTTCAGACGATATACCTTATATCCTTCTTGATAAGCTTCAAATCCAGGTGGTTGTTCAACATACACTTTTTCTTGCAATTCTCCATTGAGAAAAGCAGACTTCACATCCATCTGATAGACAGTGAAGTTCTTGTGAGCAGCATAGGCAAGAAACAGTCTGATTGCTTCAAGTCTTGCTACTGGTGCAAATGTCTCATCAAAGTCAATGCCTTCTTCCTGACAGTAACCATTGGCAACTAGTTTTGCTTTGTTTCTGGTGACAATACCATCTTCATTCATCTTATTTCTGAATACCCATTTAGTGCCAATGACTCTTTGATGATTTGGTCTATGAACTAAGTACCAGACTTCATTCTTCTCAAATTGATTCAACTCCTCTTTCATAGCTTCAATCTAGTCAGAATCACTAAGTGCTTCTTCAATTTGTTTAGGCTCAATTTGGGATAGGAAGCTGACAAACATTGCATCATTTGTAGCAGCTCTTCTAGTCTTTCCTCTATCCAATGGATCAGGAATCATTAACTCAGGTGGGTGATTTCTGAGCCATCTTAGACCATGTTGCAAATCTGGGTGTTTTCCTCTAGATTGATCTTGCAACACTACTATTGGAGTTTCAGTAGTAGTTGTTTAACATTTGTAGTCTGTTGAACAGTCTCTGCTCTGACAGCTGTTGGCAACTCGTCTGTTAGACAATCAGCAGACTGATTTTGAACAGCACTTGAGTTAGCAGCTGAGTTGAGATCAGGTAGTATGATGGGTATATATTCTTCTTTTCTTTCAACACTCAATTTCTGAAAATCAGTAGACAAATTTGAATTAGTACTTTTATTCTTTTCAGAAGATTGGTTTGGTTCATCAAATACTACATGAATAGACTCTTACAAGTAAAGTTCTTTTGTTAAAGACTCTGTACCCTTTACTAACAGTAGAGTATCCTACAAAAACAGTTTCATCAGCCTTTTCTGCAAAAGCAGTAAGGTGGTTTTACCCATTATTCAAACATAACTTTTACAACCAAAAACCCTAAGATAATGAATATTAGGCTTTCTGTTGTTCCAAACTTCATAAGGCGCCTTGTTTTGACTCTTGTTGATCATGCATCTGTTCTGGGTATAGCATGCTGTATTTGTGGCTTCTGTCAAGAATCTTTGGGGCAGCATTGCTTCAGCTATCATGGTTCTGGTAGCTTCCTTCAGAGTTCCTGTTTCTTCTTTTAGCAACTCCATTTGTTGAGGGGTTCTAGCGGCAGAGTACTCATGACTGATTCCTCTGATGTTACAATACTCTTCAACAATAGAGTTTGTAAACTCAGTCCCTCTATCTGATCTGATCTTCAGGGTTTTCATACTTTTCTCATTCTGGATCAGTTCCATCAGATTGGGAAGATACTCCTTAGTTTCACTTTTCTTCTTCACGAAGATAACCTAGGTGTATCTTGAGAAATCATCCACAACAGCTAGGCAATATTTCTTTCCACCATTGCTGATTGGATAAATGGGTCCAAATAAGTCCATATGTAGTAGCTCCAATATTCTGGTTGAAGATTGGTGCTTCTTGCTTTTGAAAGATGACTTGATTTGTTTACCCTTCTGACAGGCGTCACAAAGCTTGTCTTTGCTAATGACTGTTTTAGGAATTCCTTCTACCATATAATTCTTGATTAATCTGTTGATGGTCTTGAAATTCACATGATACAATCTTTTGTGCCGTAGCCAACTAATTTCACTTGATGTAGAAGCCACCAAACAAACATTAGAATTCTTGTCCACATAATTCCTGTCGACTATATAGATGTTCCCCTGTCTTCTTCCAGATAAAAGAACATTCTTTGTTCCAATCTGTTCAACGTAGCACTTATCTGATTAAAAGATGACGGAGAAACCTTTGTCGCAATATTGACTTATGCCCAACAGATTGTATTTGAGGCCTTTAACATAAGAGACGTCAGATATCTCAATGTTGCCTTTGATTACCTTTCCACATGCAACAATATTGTCTTCTTTGTTGTCTCCAAATGTAACACTAGGACTGTCCGTAACAACAACATCAGTCAGCTCATGTATGTCTCCACACATATGTCTTGAACATCCACTGTCCAAGTACCAAATATTCTCTACTTACTTCTACTCCTAATCCTAACCTACAAAACAAAAGAAAATTGTTTTAGGTACCCTTTATTGAGAGGGTCCTGGAGGATTAGTTTCACCTTTGACAATCCAAGATGTTGAAGTCTTAAGCTTCTTAGGCTTCTGAATTTTAGCAGGAGCATGAACAGTTTTCTCTTCATCATAATCAGTAGATGTGTTATGTTGATAATCAGTATGATGTGGATAATGTTCATAAGCAGGGTAAGGTGCATGATATGCATGCATAGGATGAACAGTGTAGGGAGCATAGTAAGGTGAAAACTGAGGTGCATGATATAATGGTGGATATGCAGCAGGTTGCACATAATATGATGACTCATTTCCATACCAAGCATTTTGATTTTTCTTGTTTTTATGCTTCTTTGGTTTACTCTTTGCTTGCTCATTAACAGACGACTAAGTTTTATTACTAGTCTGATTGGTTTTACTCTAATCAGCAAATTTCTTAGGACTATGCTGTTTAGCTTTACCAGTCTGTTTTTCTATCTTGGGCTCTTTGCTCGTTTTAGCCTTAGGAGCTTTCTTCTCCTTTAGTTCTTTCTCAGGTGAAGCAGGTTTAGTAGTCTGAACATACAAGATGACCTTACTGTTGTCAGCAGATATGAATTTTTCAGTATAGTTCAGTTCTATTTTATCCTGTTCTAAAGGCATTTTGTATACTAGACATGTGATCTGATGCAGCAAAAAATTTATCATGAGACTCTATGGCTTTCTCAAGTTCCATGATTTTACCCTTATAGACTTCACATTCAGCTTTAAGAGATTCATTCTCTTGCTCAAACAGTTTATATACAACTGATTCTTTTGGTTTTTCAACCTTAAGTTTCAGAGAGCTGTTTTGCTCTTTCAACAATGTCATCTCTTCCTTAAGCTTAGCAAATGCATCAACAATACTGGTATTATTCACAAGTATTTGCTCAGATGAACTAAACAGTTCATTTTCAGTAGGAGTTATCTCATCATCAAAGTCAGCTGATTCTTTGGCCATCAGACATAGAAGTGCAGGATGCTCATCCTCAGTAGATTCATCCTCTGATGTGTCTGAGTCTGAATCAGACGAGTAGATGGCAGCAAGCTCTTCTGCCTCAGCCATCAACGCATTGTCTTTATGATGTTTTCTCTAATTTCTCAGTTTCTTTTCATCCTCAGTGTATTTCTCAGCTTTTGGATATGGGCAGTCTATGATGAAATGTCCCAATTTCATGCAGTTATAGTACATTAGTTTGGACTTATAAGAATCCTCACTATTATGAGAAGTAGATGTAGGGTTAGAAGTAGAAGCATTGTTGTATTTGTTCTTCATCTTTCTCTTGTAGAACTTCTTAAAATTGTTTATCAACAGTGCAACGTCTCCTGCAGTGTACTCCTTTTGGTTGAGCAGTATGGCCTCATCAGATGAGTTCACTTCTTTGTTTTTGTTTGTTGTTCTTCTTGGATTTTCAGTAGCAACCAGGGCAGCTGTGGGGCCTGAAGTTGAGGTTTCTTCAATACCCATTCTTAGCAGTTTATACTCGTATGCCTTGAGTACAGAAAACAGCTCTGTAAGAGAGATCTTCCTTAAATCCCTGATTCTTCCATGGCTGTGATCTTCATGTTGAATTTGGGAGGCATCGCCTTCAACACTCGGACAGTGATCTCCTTATCAGTGAAGGTCTTTCTTAGCTTCAAGACTTCATTAAGTGTTCTGGTAAACCTTGTATCCATCTGATCAATGGTCTCCCCCGACTTCATCTTGAAGTTATCCAACTTTTCCAGAGCAACACTTAGTTGGTGCTCCTTAATGGCATTGTTTCCTTCACTTATCTCACGAACATTGTTTAGCAGTTTTACAGTGCTTGACCTAGTCAAAACGGTCATTGTCTAGGGCTCTGGTCATGATGAAACAGTCAACCTTGTCCAGATTGAACAGCTTGACTTCCTCAGCTGTCATCTCTACAAGTTCTTTGTTCACCACCATTTCTTTGTTATTTACCTTTATGGTCTTGGGGATTTTGAAAGGACCTTTTGTGATACATGTAAACATGTTGTCATTGTAAGCAGCAAGGAATATTTCCATTCGGATCTTCCAGTCCTCAAAGCTCATACCGCCAATGTGGGGAACATGGCTGATACAATCCATTTTCAAAAAGTTTTTATTTTTCAAAAATGTGCTCTTTTGAAAACTTTTAAAATCTTTGAAAAACACTTGAATCAAGCTCGTTGATCAGGCACCTGATTCAAATGAACCACCCGCTCTGATACCACATGTTGGTCCCATGTGGTCAGATGAGGTCTAGAGAGAAGGGGGGGGGGGGTGTGCGTGAATAGACCTCTGAAAATTTCTTGACTTAAGAATTTTCAACTCTTCTGTCGGCAGATTAAGCTGATAAAGAATCGTAAGCAGACTGAGCTGATCGCGCACAAAGCTTTGAACAACAGAGTTGACCACTCTTCTGATTGTGACCTAGCTGATTTCTGTAAAATCAAACTTTTAATCAGATTACTTGCAGCGGATAATAAAGTGTTTTTCACAAGTAAACTTTGTCAACTTAAAAGATTTTATTCCCAGTTTTGAAAACTCCTTTAAAATCTTTTAAACAAATAGTTCATGTGTTAAAGTATGCTCTTTTGAAATATGCAAGAAAGCTTATCCAAATGTAAAACACCAGAATTTTTATAGTGGTTATATGGATGTAAATCCTTTAGTCCACTCTTCCAAGTCACTTAGATCTTGGGTTATACTATAAACACTTAGTTTACAATATACTCTGCTTGTGCTTTACAACAAATGATAAGCCACAAGTTCGTAGTAAGAAATCACAAAGAAGTCCTACTCTCAGAAGCTAGATCTAAGATGGATCTACACTCCTCACAACACTCTCTTGTACAAGTTCACTCAGAAAATGTGTATTCTTTTACTTCAACTTCAGCTTCTGTCAACAAATGACTTCATCAGACGAGTGAGTTGTTCTTGAGCTTTTGAGACTTAGAGAAATTCTGCTTCGCGAAATGAATCTCAGATGTTGTGTGTGTCTCTAACTCTTTGATTATGCCCAAACTTGTCGAAACAAAGCGATCGATGTAGAATAGATTGGACGGTCGTATCCACGAGGAGATGACTAAAATAAGCTAAAACCATTAGTAGACAAAGTAGCTTTAGAGATAAATAAACAAACTAAATTAACGAAGCGATTTGATTTTAAGAAAACTTAAAGAAAAGTGAATTTTTGGTTGTTGAAAAATACGATATCAAGAATCTCTTATATGCTTCATTCACTTATTTAGATTGATTCATAAAACTACTCAATTGAAAGTTTCACATCCCAAACAATCAATCGGAAGATAAAGAATTGAAAAACACATAATTTCTAATGTATTTGAGTAAATAATTTTCTTGCTTTTAGAGTTTGCACAAAATATCATCTTATGAGAAATCAAAAACATACTATATACCAAGGCATATTGCATTAAAAGACTACCCGTAAAACGAAAGTCTAATATCAATATAATTATATCATAAAGATTTTCACATAAAAAGAGCTTGACTAGATTTATATAAAAACTAATAAAACAAATGTATTAACATGAGAGTTGATGAATATAGATGCTGAAGAATTAATTACTCAAAATTATATAATTTACAAAACCTTAAAGAATCGAATCTAAATAAGATCACTACGCATATAAGTTCATCTCTAACCTCACCAAAGAACTTTTAGCCCATTTTGCTTATCATTATCACAAGTTTAGAGAGACAATATGATAATGATTTTAGAGAGAATTGTAACTAAGACTAAGAATTGTGTGTTCAAAGATGTGTGATTCTAGGACTATATATAGGTGCTAAAGAGCCCTAATCCAAGTAGGAGAATGCTTAGGAGGTAGAAATTGAATAGGAAGATGTTTAGGAGGCTCAATCCTCGTATGGAAAGAATTTATGCAAGTTTCCTAATCACTTTAGGACAAAAATCGTGTTTCCCGCGTAGTAGATTATGCTCTGCGAGACATATTTGAAAAATATATATGTTTGTGCTCCAAACTCCAAATTCAGATCCGTAAAGTCCGTTACGTAGCTAACTTCTTCCTCTACAACATATCCGAAATTTAGCTTAACAGGAGTTTCCTTGCGAGAGTTATCGTCCTTGGAAGGAGCAGCAATATTTCTTGCAGATTCCTTATTTGTTGTTCTTGCACTACTTGACTTCCTTGAATCTTTCCTTGCTTCAAATTATGTCTTTGATACTTGTTGTTGGTCCCAAGTGGTCAGATGAGGTTTAGAGGGGGGGAGGGGTGAATAAACCTCTTTAAAAATTTTCTTCCAATTTTAACTTTAAAACTTTTTCTTTAACAGTGAGCAGACTAAGCTGATCAGAGTAGTTAGTTAAAAAGTCTGTTCGCGAACAAATCTTTGAACAGATTTGATGACCACTCGTCTGATAAGTACTTAGCTGATTTTGTCAAAATCAGTCTTAATACTTAGAGTACTTGCAGCGGATTTTTCAAAGTGTTTTTCACAAGTAATCTCAGCAGTTTGAAAAATGTTTCCCCAGTTTTATAAACTCCTTTTAATATCTTTTCAAACAGTTAAGTAAAGTGTTTTTATGCAATCAGAAAATATGCAATTTTAAAAGCAATGTAAAAACACAAGTAGTTTTTATAGTGGTTATATGGATGTAAATATCCTTTAATCCACTCGTCCAAGTCACAAAGATCTTGGGTTATACTAGAAACACAAAGTAACCAGTACACTCTGCTTACGCCGATCAACAAATGAACAGGCCGTAAGTGCGCAGTAAGAAATCACAAAGAAATCCTACTCTCTGAAGTAATATCACTCACTTAGATGGATATCTACTTCTCACAACACTCTTGTTTACAAAATCACTCAGAAAATGTATATAGCTTTGTTCTTCAACTTCGCTTTTTGTCAACAGATGACTAAGCTGATGAGTGAGCTGTTCTTGAGACTTAAAGAGTTCTGCTTCGAAAATTCTCTCAGAAATTGTGTTGCTTATATTCTCTTCGTCTCTTTCAGCTATTTATACTTGAGGTTTGAAAAATGTCCGTTGAAGGGAGACAAGAATCAAATTCCTCGAGTACTGGTCCTTAAAATCCACGAACGGCTCTTTTGTAGTCTGTCCGTACTGTCAACAATACTATTCTGCAGGCAGCATTAAATGCACCTAGCTGATGCGAAGCATTTCTTCAATCATTTGTCTTAAATATCCTTGTACTTCAGCATTTATTACTTCCAGGGCATTTATTACCGTTGGGAAGACTTTATGATCCTTTCCACTTGGCTGTCGGAAGTGCAAGTCTGATGGCGAACTAAGCTGATCTCAAACTTGAACAAATCTGATTTGAGTCGGCTGATCTTCATCAGTCTGATAACTTCCCTTCAGCAGATCAGAAGTCTTGGACCTTGAAATTTTGACTCTTCTGATGTCTTCTTGTACTTAGTCAAAATTCCTCTCAAAGGGATCATCAGCTAAGTTACTCCATACTTAGCAGACTTTGAAGTTTTGGAATGCATCAAAACCTCCCTTCTAAATTTGTCTTCAGTGCCTTCATCTTCATCCTTATCCAACAATTTCCCCCTTTTTGATGATGACAAAACTTCAACCAAGTACCTGTTAAAACTTAGGCTAAAGATTGTAATCCTCAAAATTTTCTGAGATAGAAAAAGTTTATTGGATTGAACTTGTCTTTTTATTGATGTTGAAAGAGAATTACAATTACAAGTTCATCAGATGAGATGTCTGAAGAATGGATAAAGTAAACTGATTACAGGATTTTACAAGTTCTAACTATCAGCTTCTTCATCAGATTCTTCAAGCACTTCTTCGTATTCATAAGATGACTCCTCATCATCTTCTTCTTCATCTTCATCAGCTTCTTCACCTTGAAGGATGACTTCTTTAGCAGCTTCCATTTTCTCTTTAAGTTGCTGCTCTCTTAGAAGTTCCATCGCCTTCTTAGCTGATTCTGTATTTTTGTACTTGGTCAAAGGCTCTGATTGATCAGCAGCAGAGTCTTTGGATTCAGCCATTACTTCATCAGTTTTGGCTTTTTCCTTGGTCTCTTCTTCAGACTTGTCTTTGCCTTGTTCCTTTCCAAGTTCTTCTTCAGCCGTCTTGGTCAGTTCAGTAGTTTCATCAGTTTTCTTGTCTTCGGCAGCAGAGGTTTCCTTGGTTGATTCTTCCCCTTTATCTTCCCCCTTTTTGTCATCATCAGACTTGATGACTTCTTCAGGTTTAGCAGCAGGGTTGAGTGCAAATGTTGGAACCTTCATGTCAGCACCTATAGTTTTTAAATTCTGATTAACTACGTCATGACTTGCTGTAAGGTGATGAAGAGTTGTGCTGATGTTGTCAGTCTGATCATTGAAGTAGTCAATGTTAAGGTTTATAGTTGCAATCTCATTTTGGATTTCCTGTGCAGCATTTGATACTTCATGCAACATCCCTAAGTTGACTTCCTTCTCCTCTTCACTGACTTTGATGAAGGTTGCAGTCAGATCAGCTATCTTGTGCTCAGCTCTTTGTAAGGCAGCATGAAGGTGATTTACATCAGCCTTCACATCTTCCACGTTTCTGTTCATGTCATTAAGGCTGCGCACTAACTGCAAAGAGTTGTCTTGAGGAACAGGGAAACTTGTGATTTCAGTCTTGATAATCTTTTCAGTAGACTGTTGCACAGTTTCCAGCTAAAGTTTGTTGGACTCTGCCAACTCTGCTTTGAGCTCATTCTTCAGCTCCTCTTTGACCTTCATCAGCTGCTGGTGATGCTTCTCTTCCAGTTCCTTTACTGAATCCTACATCAGCATCTGGAAAGCTTCCATCAGTGATGAGTGCTCATCACCTGATGAAGCAGAAGCAGCAGCTTCATCCTTTTCTTCAGTCTCCTGGTGGACAGGGACATCTTCCATCTTTGTCTCCTGATGATCTTCAGAAGCCTTAGCATTCCACTCAATGGCTAAGGGCTTGTCAGCAGACTTGTCAGCAGTCTGGTCAGCAGACTTGTCAGCAGTCTGGTCAGCAGACTTGTCAGCAGACTTGTCAGCAGTCTGGTCAGCAGACTTGTCAGCAGTCTGGTCAGCAGACTTGTCAGCAGCTTTGTGTTCATCAGTGACGTCATCATAGAACAGGTTAGTGATTGTGCCATCATCATTGAAGCAAGTTGTTTGTCTAATCTGCCTCACAATGATCCAAGGGTTGACAAAGGCGTTATTTCCCTTGGGCACCTCACTGAACTCCTTTACTTCCTTGCCAAAAATAATGTGCTGGATACTTGGCAGTTGGGGCAACTCACTTGAGTGACCCTACTGATATCTTGACCTTTCTGCCCATCTCTTCAAGGCGGTCATAACAGCCATGTTCACTGCTCTGTCTTCAGCATTGTCTTTCTTTCTTCTCTTGGCAGGCAGGGAGTTGTCAATTTTCTTGGTCTCCTCCAGTGCAAACTCCTTTGCATACTGATGCATAATGTCTCTGACATAACTGGGATCCAGAGCCTTCTGAATGGAGTTTGTTCTTAGCCAATTAAGAACCCATTGTTCTTCATCAGCTAACTCCTTTGAGTTTTGAAGTTCAAGTATGGATTTGTTCAACCTGTTGTCTCTCCAATTGATGTATCTTGGCTTCTCTTGATTGAACAAAGTCTTTAGCCTCAGCTTCTGATCATAGTAAGCTAAGGACTTCTCGAATTTCTTGAAGAGTCCCTTATCAGCATACACTATGTTGAAAGCTCTTCTAACTTCAAACTTCTCTTTGGGTTTTGGCTCAGCAGCAGGCATCTTTGGCTTCTTAGGCTTGTCTTCATTATCAGCAGCCTCATTTATTTTGATGCTTCCTCCATGGACAGGTCCATAGGCATCAGTTTTGCTGAGTTCAATGACAATAGCCAAATCAGCAGCCTCTGCAGCTTCCCTTTCAGCCTTAGACATCTGTCTTCTGGCTTCATCCTTAGCAGCTTGAGCCTTGCTTAGCTCAAGGGCCTTCTTCTCCTCCAATTCATCCTGCTTTCTTTGTTCAGCAGCTTCCCTTGCCTTTTTATCAGCCTTAGAGATCTTCTTTCTCTTAATTACAATTTTCTTCTTTCCTTTATCAGCTGGAGCAGGGGCTGGACCAGCAGAAGAAATGGGAGCAGTAGCTATAGGATTGATGATCATGATATCTGGATCATCTTGAGGTTGAGCAGCCTCAACTGTTGGTGCAGTTTCAGTCAACTGTTGCTCATCAGCTTTGTCAGCAACAGAAGCTCCAACAGCTTCAAGGGGTCTTTCAGCAGATTCAGGACTTGATCTCACCAAGTCTACCAACTCAGTGTCCTTCTCTAAAAATGTCATCTGCTTCCTTGCTGACTTCTTAGACAGACCTTGAATGGGTCTTGAAGCAGCAGTATCCCTTAGTTGGCTCCTTGTCCTGTGAGAGACATTCTCAGCAGGTTTTTCAGCAGATAGAGTCCTTGAAGGTGATGCAGGAGACATTCCCCTTACATCAGCAGTGGTCTGACTTATAATTTGATTAACAGCAGTGTCAGCCACGGTCTTCACTTTCTTTGAAGCCTTCTCCTTAGGTTGATCAGCAACCTTCTTCTTCTTAGTCTCAATAGCCAAGTCAGATGTTTTGACTAATCTCATTTGCCGTTTGGCAGGAACCTCCTTTGGTTCCTCATCTTCATCCTCTTCAGGCTCACCAGCCTTTCTCTTCATAACAGGCAAGTATTTGGACATTGCCTTGGACTTATGGATCTCCTTTCCATTCAACATAACATAACCCAGTTTTGACAGCAGATAACTGAGTGTGATTCTGTGGTTGATGTAGGGGCCTTTTCCTTTCTTCACTTCAAGGAAATCAGCGAAGATGTACCATATTATGATGGATCAGTTGACTTCCAGCCCATAATAGATAGCAGCCATGATGCTGAATCTCTTCATGGTAACAGCATCTAGAGAAAAGGTACAATTCTCTATCAGCTTAGAGACCATATCAGCCATCCTCTGATATTCGTCCTTCAGATGTTTCTTCCTAATGTTGCCAGTCAACATTTCTCCTTCCTTGGCGCAGATCGCCCAGAATTGTTGGTGCCTTTCTTCAGTCAGCACAGTAACATCGTGTCTTCCTCTGTTTGGGAGACCAAACATCTCGTGAAGAACAGCAGGTGTGATGACCACAGATTTGTCACCGACTTTCACCTTGATTTCCATAGAGTTGTAATCAGCAGATGCCGTATTGTAATACTCCATAACCTGGTCAGTCCAGATTACGCCTTCGTTGTACTCCATGAAATTCACCAACTGTGCCGATTTAAACTTTTTCAACAGCTCCTTCATCAAATCCGTACCAGATTGGTAGTAGGATTCATAAACTAGGAACATACCTTCAGCGGCCATATTAATCTGTTGAAAGTTAGAGAAATAGGAAGAATTTTGCAGAGAATTTGCAAGTAAATTTTCTCTCAAGTATGTTTAAGGTGCGTAAAGAACTACACGGCTGATCAGATTGGGATTTATAGAGTTAGGGTATCTTGGATTTCGTGATACCAGCCAACCGTTAGATCCGTTTCTTGTCAGTGCTAATCGTGTGGCATCAGTTACGACCTTTCAAATTCAAATCGCATTAAATGAGGAGCGGGAATTTGTACCGCCCTTCTGTCACTTGTAAAAGCGTGTTTTAAAAAATGAAACGTTTTAAACAGTCAGCTTTTACATAAGCGATCATATGAGTAAATTAAATACTTATCTGATGGACTAATGTCCTGATGACACAGTTGTTATCAGAGAAAGCCAATAGCTGATAACCTTCCTCAGCTGTTTGTCAATCCAGCTAGATAAATAAATCTTCATTCTTCAAGACTTTAATCTTCTGTTGAAAACATAACTTCAACTAACTGACATTAACAGATTTCATCTTTTAATCAGAAGTACCGCTAGTCTTACACGTTCCCCCTGACTTTAAGAATTCATAAGTTAACTAGTCTGTTGAAAGTTAATCCTTGAAGATAAATAAGATGAGTAAGCTGTTGAACCTTAGTCTTCTGATAAGTTCCCACTCAGCTTATGCATCTAATTTCAATAAACCTAGCTCAGCTCTTAGAGTTGAAAACCTTGTCTCACTTAAAGGTTTTGTGAAGATGTCAGCAATTTGATTTTCAGTAAATACATACTCTATTATGACATTTCCTTTCTCCACATGATCTCTAATGAAGTGATGCTTGATCTCAATATGCTTAGTCCTTGAATGACTTGTAGTATTCGGAGTAAGGTTGATTGCACTAGTATTGTCACAGTAGATTGGTATTCCACTGATCTTAATGTTGTAGTCTTCCAGTTGATGCTTCAACCACAAGATTTGTGCACAGCAAGCTCCAGCAGCTATGTATTCAGCTTCAGCAGTAGATATGGATACTGAAGTCTGTTTCTTACTCATCCATGAGATCAGACGACTACCTAAGAATTGACAGACACCTGTTGTGCTTTTTCTATCAATCTTGCAGCCAGCAAGGTCAGAATCTGAATATCCAATAAGCTCAAATCCAGACTCTCTAGGATACCACAATCCCAAATCTTGAGTGCCCTTAATATACTTCAGTATTCTCTTGGCAGCTAAGAGATGAGATTCCTTGGGATTTGATTAGAATCTTGCACAGACCCCAACTGAGTACATGATATCAGGTCTGCTTGCTGTTAGATACAACAATGACCCAATAATACCTCTATATTTGGTTATGTCCACTGATTTGCCATCTTCATCTTTATCCAAGCGAAGACTTGTAGACATTGGAATAGTAGCAGTAGAGCTAGTTTCCATACCAAATTTCTTGAACAGATCCTTTGTGTATTTTGCTTGGCTGATGAAAATTCCATCAGGCAACTGTCTAACTTGCAAACCAAGAAAATAATTAAGTTCTCCCATCATGCTCATTTCAAACTTATTTTGCATCAGCTTTGAGAACTTGTCACACATCTGTTGATTAGTTGAACCAAAAATAATATCGTCCACATAATTTTGCACAAGCAAAATATGTTCTTCCCATTCAATAGTGAACAAGGTCTTGTCAACTTTACCTTTGCGAAATCCTTTAATTAAAAGAAAATCAGATAAAGTATCATACCATGCTCTTGGAGCCTGTTTCAGTCCATAGAGGGCTTTCTTCAGACGATACACCTTGTCTTCTTCTTGATAGACTTCAAAACCAGGTGGTTGTTCAACGTAAACTTCTTCTTGCAATTCTCCATTGAGAAAAGCTGATTTAACATCCATCTGATAGACGGTGAAATTCTTTTGAGCAGCATAGGCAAGAAAGAGTCTGATTGCCTCTAATCTTGCTACTGGTGCAAACGTTTCATCAAAGTAAATGCCTTCTTCCTGGCAGTAACCCTTGGCCACTAATCTTGCTTTGTTTCTGGTGACTTCACCATCTTCATTCATCTTATTTCTGAATACCCATTTAGTGCCAATGACTCTTTGATGACTTGGTCTAGGAACTAAGTACCAGACTCATTCCTTTCAAATTGATTTAGCTCTTCTTGCATAGCTTCAATCCAGTTGGAATCACTAAGAGCTTCTTCAATCTGTTTGGGCTCAATTTGAGATAGAAAACTAGCAAACATAGTATCTTGTGCAGCAGCTCTTCTTGTTTTCACTCTGTCTAAAGGATCACCAATCACTAACTCTGGTGGGTGATTTCTGAGCCATCTAAGATCAGGTTGCAAATCATAATGTTGTTCTTTGTTTTGATCTTGCAACACTACTGTTGGAGATCCAGTAGTAGTCTGTTGAACATTTGTTGTCTGTTGAACAGTCTCTGGTCTATCAGCTGTTTGCAACTCGTCTGTTAGACAATCAGCACTGTGATTTTGAACAGCATTTGAGTTATCAGCTGGGTTGAGATCAGGTAGTATGATGAGAACATATTCTTCATTCTTTCCAACATTCAACTTCTGTAAATCAGTAGACAGATCTTGATTGATATTTTGATTCTTTTCAGAAGATTGACTTGGTTCATCAAATACTACATGAATGGATTCCTCTATTAGTAATGTGCTTTTGTTAAAAACTCTATAAGTTTTACTAACAGTTGAGTATCCTACAAAGACAGCTTCATCAGCCTTTTCTGCAAATGCAGTAAGGTGATTTTTACCATTATTTAAAACATAGCATTTACAACCAAAAATCTTAAAGTAATGAATGTTTGGCTTCCTGTTGTTCCAAACTTCATATGGAGTCTTGTTTTGGTGCTTGTTGATCATGCATCTGTTTTGGGTAAAACATGCTGTGTTTGTTGCTTCTGCCCAAAATCTTTGAGGCAGTTTTGCTTCAGCTATCATGGTTCTGACAGCTTCCTTTAGTGTCATGTTTCTCCTTTCAGCAACACCATTCTGTTGAGGGGTTCTAGCAGCTGAATACTCATGATGTATTCCTTTGATATTACAATACTCTTCAACAGTAGAGTTTGTAAACTCTGTCCCTCTATCTGATCTGATCTTCAATATTTTTATGCTTTTCTCATTCTGGATCAGTTCCATCAGATTAGTAAGATGTTCATTGGTTTCACTTTTCTTTTTCATGAATATCACCCAAGTATATCTTGAATAGTCATCCACAACAGCTAGGCAGTATTTATTTCCACCATTGCTGACTGGATCAATGGGTCCAAATAAGTCCATGTGAAGTAGCTCCAATATTCTTCCAGAAGATTGATGCTTCTTGCTTTTGAACGATGACTTGATTTGTTTACCCTTCTGACAAGCGTCACAAAGCTTATCTTTGCTCATGACTACCTTTGGAATTCCTTCTACCAAATTATTCTTGATAAGTCTGTTGATGGTCTTGAAATTCACATGATTCATTCTTTTGTGCCACAGCCAACTAACTTCACTTGGTGTTGATGCCACCAAACAAATGTTTGAATTCTTGTCAGCAGAATTCCAGTCGACTATGTAGACATTCCCCTGTCGTCTTCCAGATAAAATTACCTTCTTTGTACCAATTTGTTCAACATAGCACTTATCTGTTGAGAAGATGACTGAATATCCTTTGTCACAAAATTGACTTATGCTCAGCAGGTTGTACTTTAGGCCTTTAACATATGAGACGTCAGATATCTCTATGTTTCCCTTGATTAAGCTTCCTTTTGCTACAATCTTGCCTTCTTTACTGTCTCCAAAAGTAACTTTTGGACCATCCACAGCAACAGCATCAGTCAGTTCATGTATGCTTCCACACATGTGCCTTGAACAGCCACTGTCCAAGTACCAAATCTTCTCTACTTTACTCCTACTCCTAATCCTAACCTACAAAACAAAATAAAATTGTTTTAGGTACCCTTATTGAGAGGGTCCTGAAGGATTAGTTCCACCTTTGACAACCCAAGATGATGAAGTCTTAGGCTTCTTAGGTTTCTGAGTTTCAACAGGAGTATGAACAGCTTTGCCTTTACCACGTTCATCAGATTTGTCATATTGTTGATGATCAGCATGATAAGGATAATGTTCAAATGCAGAGTAATATGCATGATAAGGAGGATATGCATGCATTGGATGAGCAGGATATGGTGCATAGTAAGTTGGAAATTGAGGTGCATGATACATAGGATGATATGCAGCAGGTTGCACATAATAAGACTCATTTCCGTACCAAGCATTTTGATTTTTCTTATTCTTATGCTTCTTTGGTTTACTACTTGCCTGCTCATTAACAGACGACTTAGTTTTATTACTAGTCTGATTAGTTTTAGCCTTATCAGAGGACTTCCTAAGACTCTTCTGTTTAGGCTTACTAGTCTGTTTTTCTACACTAGGCTCTTTGCTCTTTTTAGCCTTTGGAGTTTTCGTCTCCTTTAATACTTTCTCAGGTGAAGCAGGTCTAGCAGTTTGAACATACAGGATGACCTTACTATTGTCAGCAGATATAAATTTCTCAGTATGATTCAATTCTTGCTTATCCTGTTCTAAAGGTGTCTTCTGTTTACTAGACATATGAGTGGATGCAACAGATGACTTCTCATGAGACTCAATGACTTTCTCAAGCTCCATGATTTTTCCTTTATAGACTTCACATTCAGCTTTCAGAGACTCATGTTCTTGCTCAAGCTGTTTATATTCAGCTGATTCTCTTGGCCTTTCAGCTGAGAGTTTCAGTGAACTGTTTTGCTCTTTTAGCAATATCATCTTTTCCTTAAGCTTTTTATATGCTTCAGCAATAGTAGTATTGTTAAGCATCATTTGTTCAAATGAACTAAATAGTTCATTCTCAAGAGGAGTTACCTCATTATCCTCAGAGTCATCAGATTCCTTAGCCATCAGACAGAGAAGGGCAGGGCTCTCTTCATCAGAAGACTCTTCATCAGAAGTGTCAGAATCTGAATCAGATGAGTAAACGGCAGCTAGCTTTTCTGCTTCTGCTACCATCGCCTTAGCTTTCTGATGCTTTCTTTCTTTTCTGATTCTCTTTTCTTCTTCAGTATACTTCTCAGCTTTAGGATATGGGCTGTCTCTAATGAAATGACCCAGTTTCCTGCAATTATAGCACATCATCTTAGATTTATAAGAATCCTTATCCTGAGAAGAAGAAGTAGGGTTAGAAGTAGAAGCATTGTTATATTTGTTCTTCATTTTTCGTCTGTAGAACTTTTTGAAGTTGTTCATCAGCAATGCAACGTCTCCAGCAGTGTACTCCTTTTTGTTGAGTATTGTGGCTTCATCAGATGAGTCCACATCTTTGCTTTTGTGAGCTGGCCTTCTGGGATTTTCAGCAGTAACAAGTGCAGCTGTGGGACTTGAAGTTGAGGTTTCTTCAACACCCATTCTTGGCAGTTTATACTCGTACGCCTTGAGTACTGAGAACAGCTCGGTGAGAGAAATCTTGCCCAAATCTCTTGACTCTTCCATTGCTGTCACCTTCATGTTGAACTTTGGAGGTAGAGCTTTCAGAACTCTGACGGTTATCTTCTTGTCCGTAAAGGTTTTTCCAAGCTTTAACACTTCATTCAATGCCCTCGTAAACCTTGTATCCATCTGATCAATGGTTTCCGCAGACTTCATCTTGAAGTTGTCCAGCTTTTCCAGAGCAACACTCAGCTGATGCTCTTTGATGGCGTCGTTTCCTTCACTCATGTCACGAACCTTGTCCCACATTTCCTTTGCAGTTTTGCAATGTTTGACTTTGTCAAACCGATCATTGTCCAGGGCTTTGGTCATGATGAAACGGCCAACTTTATCCAGATTGAACAGCTTTATTTCTTCGGCTGTCATTTCTGTCAGATCTTTTTCCACCACCAGTTCAGCTTCGTCAACTATAATGGTCTTGGTGAATTTGAATGGACCTTTTATGATACATGTGTACATGTTATCATTATAGGCAGCTAAGAAGATCTCCATTCTGATCTTCCAGTCTTCAAAAGACATACCAGCAATGTGGGGAACATGGCTGATACAGTCCATTTTTCAAAAAGATGCTCTTTTGAAAAGTTTTAAAACCTTTGAAAAACACTTGGATCAAGCTCGTTGATCAGGCAGCTGATTCAAATGAACCACCTGCTCTGATACCACTTGTTGGTCCCAAGTGGTCAGATGAGGTTTAGAGGGGGGGGGGGGGTGAATAAACCTCTTTAAAAATTTTCTTCCAATTTTAACTTTAAAACTTTTTCTTTAACAGTGAGCAGACTAAGCTGATCAGAGTAGTTAGTTAAAAAGTCTATTCGCGAACAAATATTTGAACAGATTTGATGACCACTCGTCTGATAATTACTTAGCTGATTTTGTCAAAATCAGTCTTAATACTTAGAGTACTTGCAACGGATATTTCAAAGTGTTTTTCACAAGTAATCTCAGCAGTTTGAAAAGTGTTTCCCCAGTTTTATAAACTCCTTTTAATATCTTTTCAAACAGTTAAGTAAAGTGTTTTTATGCAATCAGAAAATATGCAATTTTAAAAGCAATGTAAAAACACAAGTAGTTTTTATAGTGGTTATATGGATGTAAATATCCTTTAATCCACTCGTCCAAGTCACAAAGATCTTGGGTTATACTAGAAACACAAAGTAACCAATACACTCTGCTTACGCCGATCAACAAATGAACAGGCCGTAAGTGCGCATTAAGAAATCACAAAGAAATCCTACTCTCTGAAGTAATATCACTCACTTAGATGGATATCTACTTCTCACAACACTCTTGTTTACAAAATCACTCAGAAGATGTATATAGCTTTGTTCTTCAACTTCGCTTTTTGTCAACAGATGACTAAGCTGATGAGTGAGCTGTTCTTGAGACTTAAAGAGTTCTACTTCGAAAATTCTCTCAGAAATTGTGTTGCTTATATTCTTTTCGTCTCTTTCAGCTATTTATACTTGAGGTTTGAAAAATGTCCGTTGAAGAGAGACAAGAATCAAATTCCTCGAGTACTGGTCCTTAAAATCCGCGAACGGCTCTTTTGCAGTCTGTCCGTACTGTCAACAGTACTATTCTGCAGGCAGCATTAAATGCACCCAGCTGATGCGAAGCATTTCTTCAATCATTTGTCTTAAATATCCTTGTACTTCAGCATTTATTACTTCCAGGGGCATTTATTACCGTTGGGAAGACTTTATGATCCTTTCCACTTGGCTGTCGGAAGTGAAAGTCTGATGGCGAACTAAGCTGATCTCAAACTTGAACAAATCTGATTTGAGTCGGCTGATCTTCATCAGTCTGATAACTTCCCTTCAGCAGATTAGAAGTCTTGGACCATGAAATTTTGACTCTTCTGATGTCTTCTTGTACTTAGTCAAAATTCCTCTCAAATGGATCATCAGCTAAGTTACTCCATACTTAGCAGACTTTGAAGTTTTGGAATGCATCAAAACCTCCCTTCTAAATTTGTCTTCAGTGCCTTCATCTTCATCCTTATCCAACACTTGTACAATTTGAGAAAGCTAAATATTTCGGGGTCCATATTTTATTTTCCTACAAAAATCAATCAAAACTCAATATTTTCTAATCACAATAATTTCTATTAATTTAATGAAAATATCAAATTAACACTTCATTTATTTAGAAAATAAGAACAACTCAAGTGCTTTTTCAAGCACTAATCACAACCCCCAACCAGCTTATTGCTAGTCTCTAGCAATTCAAGCGCAAATAAGATATAAGCATGATGAACAAAATTGAGAAAAAATAATATAAACTATCCAACTTTGAAAAGGCAAATTAATTTTGACTTGTTTCAAATGTAGAGATTGAAAAGGCAAATTGCTTAATCACCTTTTGCATACGAAGGTACCTGCCTGATAACATGTAACAAAGGCAAATTAATTTTGACTTGTTTCAAATGTTCAAGATTTCACCATGATTTTCTGATATTTTTCCCAATTTCAGTACTTGAGGGAAAGGAACATGGACCAAGGCTTTCTGCTCTACTTCCTTAGGGGGGTCATTTTGAGGACTAGGTAAAGTTGGTCCCTCTATGACCTTACCGCTACGAGTGGTGATGACACTGATATCTTTGATGTTATGTGATTCGGAAGATTCTAACTTATATTGCCCCTTAGGATTAGACTGTGGTTGGGAAGGGAACTTGCCTCGTTCTTGTATAATAAGAGCACTAGTTAGCTTACCAATTTGATTTTTTTATCTCTTTGTTCTCTTCCACAATCTGAGTTATTACGACTTCTACCTTTTGATTAGTCTTACTTTGTGCCTCAATAAATGCTTGAAGTGTGTTCTCTAAAGGATTCCTATACTGGTGAGCATTATTTTGAGGTGCAGGGTAAGTTCTAGGTGCTTGTCCCTCGGATTTCCAACTAAAGTTAGGTTGATTTCTCCAACCAGGATTGTACGTCTCAGAATAAGGTGAAAAAGGTTTCCTATATGTTCCTAAGGCATTACATTGTTCTTCGTAAACCTCTCTCATCTCACGAAGTGTAGGACATATTTGAGCTAAATGATCTACCCCACCACAAATGAAATAACTATTTTGTGACTCTACCCTTGCAACTGGTTTATGTTTTAACTATCTTTTGTTTCTAAAGCTTTTAATTTGTTAGTCAATGCTTCAACTTGTGCTTTAAGGTTGTCTTCTTCCTTAAGATAGTAAATTCCACTAGTTTTTGTTCTACTAGTACCATCAGTAGTACTAGGTTCAGTCCAGCTGTGAGCTTTTTCGGCTATGTCATTTAGGTAATCTATGGCCTCATCGGGATCCTTTTCAAGAAACTCCCCATTACACATCATTTCAATAAATTGATGCTCCCTAGATGTAAGTCCCTCATAGAAATAACTAACAAGACACCAATTTTCATACCCATGATGCGGACACATATTCGACAATTCTTTGAACCTCTCCCAGGCTTGGTATAAAGTTTCATTATCTTTTTGGGAAAAGGTAGAGATTTGTCTCTTAAGGTTGTTGGTCTTATGTTGGGGAAAATATTTGTTCAAAAAGACTTCGGTCATTTCTGCCCATGTACCTATAGATCTAGGTCTCAAAGAGTACAACCAACTTTTTGCTTTGTCTTTTAGGGAGAAATAGAAGAATTTCAACCTAATTGACTCTACGACATTGGGTTGACTATTAAAAGTGACGATGACCTCCTCAAATTCCCTAATGTGTAAGTAAGGATTCTCACTATCCATGCCATGAAAGGTTGGTAAGAGTTGGATCAATCCAGGATTGAAATCGATTTGCGGGGTATTTGCAGGAAACATGATGCATGAGGGAGTGGTTGTGCGGTTTGGGTGTAGGTATTCCCTTAAGGAACATGCATGGTCGTTTTCAAGTTGGTCCATGGTGGTAGGTGTATCGGTTAATGCAATGCTTGACCAAGATTCACTTAAATCTTGAGAAGTGGTATTGATTCCCTCAGTGTTTTCCCTAAGTTCTTTCCTTAACCTGCGCAAAGTTTTCTCAATTTCTGGATCGTACTATTGTTCAACTTGATTAGAACATCGAGTTACAAACATAAAAAACAAAACACCTTTTTTTTTTTTGTTTATTTTTTTAATAAAACTAATGAATTAATTAATAAATAGAAATAATACGAAACTTCCTACAATTACCTAAGAGAACAAAACTTAAATAAAATAAAGTTTACTTACCTCGGTAGCTGAATAACTACTTATGATGCTTACTTGTTGCACCTCCCCTGCAACGGCGCCAAAATTTGATTATGCTCAAACTTGTCGAAACAAAGCGATCGATGTAGAATAGATTGGGCGGTCGTATCCACGAGGAGATGACTAAAATAAGCTAAAACAGTTAGTAGACAAAGTAGCTTTAGAGATAAATAAACAAACTAAATTAACGAAGCGATTTGATTTTAAGAAAACTTAAAGAAAAGTGAATTTTTTTGTCTTTGGAATTAAAATACGATAATTAAAACGGTAAGATATCAAGAATCCCTTATATGCTTCATTCACTTATTTGGATTGATTCATAAAACTACTCAATTGAAAGTTTCACATCCCAAACAATCAATCGGAAGATAAAGAATTGAAAAACACATAATTTCTAATGTATTTGAGTAAATAATTTTCTTGCTTTTAGAGTTGGCACAAAATATCATCTTATGAGAAATCAAAAACATACTATATACCAAGGCATATTGCACTAAAAGACTACCCGTAAAACGAAAGACTAATATCAATATAATTATATCATAAAGATTTTCACATAAAAAGAGCTCGACTAGATTTATATGAAAAAGTACTAATAAAACAATTGTATTTACATAAGAGTTGATGAAAATAGATGATGAAAAATTAATTACTCAGAATTATTAAATTTACAAAACCTTAAATAATCGAATCCAAATAAGATCACTACGCATATAAGTTTATCTCTAACCTCACCAAAGAACTTTTAGCCTATTTTGCTAATCATTATCACAAGTTCTAGAGAGAAAATATGATAATGATTTTAGAGAGAATTGTAACTAAGACGAAGAATTGTGTGTTCAAAGATGTGTGATTCTAGGACTATATATAGGTGCTAAAGAGCCCTAATCCAAGTAGGAGAATGCTTAGGAGGTAGAAATTGAATAGGAAGATGTTTAGGAGGCTCAATCCTCATATGGAAAGAATTTATGCAAGTTTCCTAATCACTTTAGGACAAAAATCGTGTTTCCCGCGTAGTAGATTATGCTCTGCGCGACATATTTGAAAAATATATATCTTTGTGCTCCGAACTCCAAATTCAGATCCGTAAAGTCCGTAACGTATCTAACTCCTTCCTATACAACATATCCGAAATTCAGCTTAATAGGAGTTTTATTACGAGAGTTATCGTCCTTGGAAGGAGCAGCAATATTTCTGACAGATTCCTTATTTGTTGTTCTTGCACTACTTGACTTCCTTGAATCTTTCCTTGCTTCAAATTAAGCCTTTGATACTTGTACAATATGAGAAAGCTAAATATTTTGGGGTCTATATTTTATTTTCCTACAAAAACAAATCAAAACTCAATATTTTCTTATCACAATAATTTCTATTAATTTCATGAAAATATCAAGTTAACACTTTATTTATTTAGAAAATAAGAACAACTCAAGTGCATTTTCAAGCACTTATCACTCTTGAATCCAACTATTTATACTTGTTTTAGAAATCTATCCGTTGAAGAGTGAGACAGATTTCAAAGCTACAAGTACAGGTCCCCTTTTCTGAAAACGAGTCTCTGCAACTGTAGCACTGTACACTCTGTTGTACTATTCTGTCAGTCGCATTAAATGCACCCTGCTGATCCAAGAATAACTTCAATCATTTGCCATTAATACCCTTCTCTTGCAGCTTTTATTACTCCAAGTGCATTTATTACCGTTGGGCAGACTCCTTGATCCCTTCTACTCTGTTGATCGAAATGACCCGTCTGATAGATACCCTGCTGATCTCAAGTTGAACTAATCTGATTTGAGTCAGCTGAAAAACTACCAGTCTAATTTCGAACTTCAGCAATCAGTAGTCATCTGGACCTTGAACTTTTGACCCTTCTGATTTGTCTTCTTACTTGGTCAAAATTCTTCCAAGGGATTTACTAAGCTTTCCTTACTTAGCTGATTCCGATGTTTTGGAAATCATCAAAACCTCCCTTAACTTCTTGCACTTCGTCTTCATCTCCATCCAACAACGTCCCCTAGTTTGGTCATTCTAATTTATAGTGTTTTATTTAATTGAAACTGAAATGTAATTTTCGGCTAACATCTCAATTTTTCCCATACAACCATCTCAATTATTGAATAAAATATGATAATTAGGGCTGTCAATGAGGCGGATTTTAATCCAGATCCGATCTGAATATGATTCGATTTATTAGGATAATTGTCTGATTTGTGATCCAATGGACCTAATCCAGTTAAGAAGATCTGTAATCTGAATTATATGGAGCGAATATGGATCTAGGCTAATCTCATCCATTACATATCATTATCCGATATATATTATTATATGTTGTTTATATATTATGTATTTAAACCAAAATAATAAAATAAAAAATAAAAAAAAAAAACTATATATGTTCTACTAATTTTTTTTACTACTAGAAAAGTACACGTACACTGTACGTGTCTACTAAATTTCATAAATAAAGTTTATAAATTATAGCAAAATTAACTTTATAATGTCACAAAATAGCACAAATTAATTACTAATATTCAATTTAATCAATAAAAATGATGAATTTAAATTATTGTAATCAAGTATAAGTGATGATCGATTTGTTCATAAGATCTTGTAGATTTTTTATTATAAAATAAGATCATCACAAATTAAATAGTCCAATCCATTATAGTAATTTTCATTTAAAAAGCACTATTTTAAGAGCATTATTTATTTGTTTTAATTTGAAATAATACTATGTTATTTGAAATGCATTTGTTTAAGGAAAATGCGTGCCTAAATCCACCGGGATGCCGGATGAATGCCACATGAGCATAAAAGGACAATTTTTTGTCCTCTCATACCCATGTGTAGGACATCCAATCACAGTGGATTAAATTCATTGGGGTAGGATCTAAGTAACCGTAAAACCTAAGAAGTTTTTCACATTTTCAATTCGTTAGTTTAATCCACTTTTTCACGGGTTTATCCTATTTTTTTTATCGATTTTATTCATTTTGCATTGATTAAATGTATTTTTTCTCCAATCTACCCGTTCTTTTATCGAAATTAACCTACTTTCATTATTTTTCCCATTTTTTGTCGATTTCTTCTATTTTTTTCGATTTAAACCATTTTCTACCGGTTTCACTCTGTTTTTGTTGGTTAAACTATTTTTTTTCTTTTTACAGTTCTCACTCCTTTTCCCACTAATTTACATGTTTATTCACAAATTCTAATATTTAATATTTCACATATTTTCACCGACTTCACCTTTGTTTCTCGATTCACTGACTTAACCCATTTTTAACGATTTCATCCGTTTTTCACTAATGTCACCGATCTCATCCGTTTTTCACAAATTTCATCCATAGGTATTCGATTTCATATGTATTTATTGATTTTACAGGCGCATTTTTACCAGGTTCACTCGTTTTTCACCAACTTTACCAGTGTTCACCAATTTCACTCAAATTTTTATCATTTTCGCATGTTTTAACCTACTTTTATCGATTTTCATTAATCGATTTCACCTATTTCCATGAAAAGAACTCCATGAAAATTCGAGTATCACAATTTCATCAGTTTTTCATGAATTTCACAATTTTTATTTTACCCATTTTACACGTTTTTTCACCAACTTTACTAAGATTTATATTCAAGGTTATCCATGTCTTGATATTCTCGAATTTTATTAATATTTTCCTTCTCTAGCAAAAGATAAATTATGTAATTAGCTAAGTTATAAGTAAGGCTGAAAATCAAACCAAGCTACTCGATACTCGGCTCGAGTTCGTTCGATAAAAGCTCGTTTGAGCTTGGTTCGTCAAATAAATCAAACAAGCTTGAACAAGATTTCTCGTTCGATAACTTTTAAAGCTCGGCTCGAGCTTGACTCGATAAGCTAAAAATTGAAAAAATACATGTAAAATATCAAGCTACTCGATACTCGGCTCGAGCTCGTTCGATAAAAGCTCGTTTGAGCTCGGTTCGTTAAGAAATCAAACCAAGCTCAAACACAAAATTTCAAGCTCGATAAAATTCAAACCAAGCTTGAACAACGTGTCGTTCGATACTACTCGACTCGTTTACACCCCTAGTTATAAGCATTTTTTCTTTAACACAAACGTTGTACGTGTCTAGTTAATTTTATTAGTAAATTTTATAAATCATAGTAAAATTAACTTTGTCATGTCATAAAATAGCACAAATTAATGACTAATATTCAATTTAATTAATTTTTCATCAGAAAAATGATGAGTTTAAATTATTATAATCAAATATAAAATAATGATTGATTTGTTCTTAAGATCTGTAAATTCTTTTATAAAATAAGATAGTAATAAATATAGTTCATTCCATTATAGTGTTTTTCATTTAAAAACACTATATTAAGAAAACTATTTATTTGTTTTAATTTGAAATAATATCATGTCATTTGAAATGCATTTGTTACATATCTGGCCAAATTTTCACATATTTAATCCATTCTTCACGGGTTTAACACGTCTTTTTATCGATTTTATTTATTTTAAATTGTTTTAATTTTTATTTTTATTTGATTTGCCCGTTCTTTTATCCTTGCCCATTCTTTTGTCGATTTTTTTTTATTTTTCCGGTTTCACCCTGTTTTTTGTCGGTTAAACTGTAATTTTTTTTTATAGATTTCACTCGTTTTTACCTATTTCACACGTTTTTCAATTGATTTACTTGTTTTTTTCATCAATTTCACCTCATATTTCATTGATTTCACATGTTTTCACCGACTTTACATTTGTTCCCCGATTCACTGATTTCACCAATTTTTAAAGGTTTCATCTGTTTTTCACTAATTTCACTGGTCTTATTCGATTTTCACGAGCTCTATTCAAAGTTATGTGATTTTGTATGTATTTATCAATTTCATGGGCACCTTTTTACTGGCTTCATTCATTTTTACCAACTTTAAAAGTATTCACCAATTTCAACCAATTTTTTTTTTTTTTTTTTTTTTATCATTTTTACATGTTTAAATGACTTTTCTCGATTTCACCAATTTTTTATTAACCGATCCCGTATTTCATGAAAATTCGAGTATCGAAATTTATTAATATTTTGCTTCTCTAGCCAAAGATAAATTATGTAATTAGCTAAGTTATAAGCATTTTTTCTTTAACACGTACGTTGTACGTGTCTAGTTAATTTATTAGTAAATTTTATAAATTATAGTAAAATTAACTTTATGATGTTATAAAATAGCACAAATTAATGACTAATATTTAATTTAATTATTATTTCATCATAAAAATGATGAATTTAAATTATTATAAATAATGATTGATTTGTTCTTAAGATCTTGTAAATTCTTTTATAAAATAAGATAATAATAAAATATAGTTCATTCCATTATAGTGTTTTTCATTTAAAAAACACTATATTAAGAAAACTATTTATTTGTTTTAATTTGAAATAATATCATGTCATTTGAAATGCATTTGTTTCATACCTAGGCAAATTTTCCCATATTTAATCCATTCTTTACGGGTTTAACACGTCTTTTTACCGATTTTATTTATTTTAAATCGTTTTAATTTATATTTTTATTTGATTTGCCTGTTCTTTTATCCGTGTAACCCACATTAATTATTTTTTCCATTTTTTGTCGATTTTTTTTTCCGGTTTCATCTTGTTTTTTGTCGGTTAAACTGTAATTTTATTATAGATTTCACTCGTTTTTACCTATTTCACACGTTTTTCAATTGATTTACTTGTTTTTTTTCATCAATTTCACCTCATATTTCATTGATTTCAGATGTTTTCACCGACTTTACATTTGTTCTCCGATTCACTGATTTCACCAATTTTTAACGGTTTCATCCGATTTTCACTAATTTCACCGGTCTTATTCGATTTTCACGAATTCTATTCAAAGTTATGTGATTCTGTATATATTTATCAATTTCATGGGTACCTTTTTACTGGCTTCATTAATTTTTACCAACTTTACAAGTATTAACCAATTTCAGCCAATTTTTTTTTAATCATTTTTACATGTTTAAACCATTTTTCTCGATTTCACCAATTTTTTATTAACCGATCCCGTATTCCATGAAAATAATTCCGTGAAAATTTGAGTATCGAATTTTATTAATATTTTGCTTCTCTAGCCTAAGATAAATTATGTAATTAGCTAAGTTATAAGCATTTTTTCTTTAATATGTACGTTGTATGTGTCTAGTTAATTTTTTAGTAAATTTTATAAATTATAGTAAAATTAACTTTGTCATGTCATAAAATAACACAAATTAATGACTAATATTCAATTTAATTATTATTTCATCAGAAAAATGATGACTTTAAATTATTATAATGAAATATAAAATAATGATTGATTTATTCTTAAGATCTTTTAAATTTTTTTCTAAAATAAGATAATAATAAAATATAGTTCATTCTATTATAGTGTTTTTCATTTAAAAAACACTATATTACGAATATTTGTTTTAATTTGAAATAATATCATGTCATTTGAAATGCATTTGTTACATACCTAGGCAAATTTTCACATATTTAATTCATTCTTCACGGGTTTAACACGTCTTTTTACCGATTTTATTTATTTTAAATCGTTTTAATTTATATTTTTATTTAATTTGCCCATTCTTTTATCTGTGTAACCCACTTTAATTATTTTTTCCATTTTTTGTCAATTTTTTTTTATTATTTTTCCGGTTTCACCCTATTTTTTGTCGTTTAAACTGTAATTTTTTTTTTATAGATTTCACTCGTTTTTACCTATTTTACACGTTTTTCAATTGATTTACTTGTTTTTTTCATCAATTTCACCTCATATTTCATTGATTTCACATGTTTTCACTGACTTTACATTTGTTCCCCGATTCACTAATTTCACCAATTTTTTACGGTTTCGTCCGTTTTTCACTAATTTCACCGGTCTTATTCGATTTTCACGAATTCTATTCAAAGTTATGTAATTCTGTATGTATTTATCAATTTCATGGGCACCTTTTTACTGGCTTCATTCATTTTTACCAACTTTACAAGTATTCACCATTTTCAGCCAATTTTCCTTTTTATCATTTTTACATGTTTAACCGACTTTTCTCGATTTCACCAATTTTTTATTAACGGATCCCGTATTCCATGAAAAGAACTCCGTGAAAATTCGAGTATCATCAATTTCATCCATTTTTTACAAATTTAACCTGAATTTTCATCGATTAGACAAATTTTTTTAGATTTATATTCTATCATCTTCACTAATTCACTATACTAATAATCCTTATTCTAATGCCACAGTGTGGTGGCTTACATGAAATTAACTTTTATTTGGTTGGATTAGGATATGGACTTTTGGAATTTCGATAGGGAAAGAATTTGTAAGGTATATCTTTTCAAGTGGTAGTATTTATATAGAAGTATGCTTCTTCAAATATTTTCTATTTTTTCAATTTTTGTCTTCTCTTCCACTTCTCAATTTTGAGTTTCTTCTTCTTTGTCCCATTTTATATATGTGTATCTTTTTTTATTCTTTTGTTCTAGTTTTTACCGTTTACATTTGCCCACCATATTCCATCTTCTATAATTTTTAGACAATAGTTTCAATAAAATAAGGACCGTTACATTTTTAATTCATGACGGTGGATTTGAAGGAAAACAGAGAAAAAGATATTGTTAAATGTGTTAAACCTATCCGATTAATTTATCCAGATTCGGAAAGAAGTAATGGAAATCGACTCAAGTCCGGATCAACTCACAGCTAGCCTAGCCTTATTCTGTATAAGATAAGGCTAACCTAACCATTATAATCATTACTTAAAAGGACAAAAGGCAATTCAAAAATCTGCTCTGGTTGAGGTAAGTCTACAGAGTACCGCAAGAAATTACTGAAAAATAATTCCAAAATCTAAACTTCCATTTGTAGTTTAGCATTACACAAGATATTGGAAAGCAGGGCCAGCCCTGAGTTTTCGATGACCCTAAGTCAAATTTTAAATTATGGCCCTCAAATTTATACGTACAACAAAATTATGTTAATAATAAATACAAACTTTTTAAAGCAATGCAAACAAACTACTAATTAGAAAAATAATAAACAATTCGAATACTAAATCAAATATAATCTCGCTTTGTAAAAAACATCGATAACACAAGGTATAGTTTTACATAATAAGAAAATGATTATATCCTATAAATTTTTGGAGTAAAATCACAAATTACACTTGCATAATCATGAACTGAGCTAGGCGTATTTTAATTTGGGGGGGGGGGGGGGGGGGGGATTTTTGGGTAACGAAGTCGATATTTTTTTCTATGTTATTATAAAATAACTAAAACAAATTTAAGGTAAAGTGATACAATGATTTTATCCATAAAAAAACGAAAAATATACACTAGCAAGTTTTTTCAAAAGTAAGATATTTTTTTTATAAATAATTAGCAGCACATATTCATAACACTCAATACGGATGTTTAAAATGCAATTCAATTGAACAAAAAATAATTTGGTAGCAACTTCATATATTTATGATGTTCAAATAAAATGACAAAAATTAACTTAGATTATAATAAGTTTATAATTTTATCTAATAACAGGGTAAAAGGATATACTAGGAATTTTTTAAATGTCTATTCAACAGATCGTTCAGAAGATTGAAGAATTGATAAGAAGATAATGAACACTTTACAAAATAAATTCAATTTTATAAAGAAAATAATGATATAAAAAGTACAAATATTAAATCTAAATTTTTTTATATGCTAATTCATATGACCATATTTATGCGTCGACAATAACTGAATTAGAATTGCACAGGACATAAGAATATATAAAACAAAACATGAGAATATATAAAACAAAACTAACCACTTCTCCTCCAATGGGTTTCGAACTTAGAACCTCATGGTTGACAAACAGTTGTTACAGCTACTAGGCCAACTGAGTTTTGCTTGTAAGAATTGACAAATAATATTACTAGGAAAATTATAGGGTGACGTCACGTCACATGACGTCAGTTATAACCAATAGAATAATGACACATCATTAATAAATTACCTACTTATCAGGTTACTAACAATGTCATAATACTATTACTATAAGTAATTGTACTATATTTTTATTTGACCACATTCATTGTAATATTTAATCACATGAATAGTAAATTAAAAATTAATAAATTATTATAATATAAATAAATAATTCTGTAAATAATATTTTTATAATAAACGATATGGGACTGTACTAAGTATGTGCAGTCAGTACTATATTATTTGAGTCTATACTACTTGATGTGAGACATATACCATGTATTGTGAAAAATTATCAAAAAATTGGTGAGTACTAATGCTAATACTATGGACCAGATTAAGTATGTGAAGTCAATACTGTTACATATGAGACATTATAATATGTAATGTGAAGAATTATACATAATGGTTAGTACTGATGATAATACTTCATAATGTGGTTAATTACTACTAGTACGGGACCATACTAAGTATGTGGAGTCATTACTATGTTATGTGAGTCCATACTATTACATGTGAGACATATATCATGTAATGTGAAAAATTATCAGAAAATTGGTCGGTACTAATGCTAATACTATATAATGTGATTAATTACTACTAATATGAGACCGTACTAAGTATGTGGAGTCAATACTATTACATGTGAGACGTTATACTATGTAATGTGAATAATTATATACAATGATTAGTACTAATGATAATACTCCATAATGTGGCTAATTACTAATAATATGGGAACGTACTAAGTATGTGGAGTCAGTACTATGTTATATGAGTCTATACCACTACATGTGAGACATATATCATGTAATGTGAAAAATTATCAGAAAATTTGTCAGTATTAATACTAATGCTAATACTATATAATGTGACTAATTACTACTAATATGAGACCGTACTAAGTATGTGGAGTCAATACTATTACATGTGAGACGTTATACTATGTAATGTGAATAACTATATACAA
This sequence comes from Penstemon barbatus, assembly GCA_003313485.2. Taxonomy (NCBI): domain Eukaryota; kingdom Viridiplantae; phylum Streptophyta; class Magnoliopsida; order Lamiales; family Plantaginaceae; genus Penstemon; species Penstemon barbatus. Next base: position 44,741,175 of record CM064884.1, on the reverse strand, counting down.
TGATTAGTACTAATGATAATACTCCATAATGTGGCTAATTACTACTAATATGGGACCGTACTAAGTATGTGGAGTCAGTACTATGTTATATGAGTCTATACTACTACATGTAAGACATATATCATGTAATGTAAAAAATTATCAGAAAATTGGTCAGTACTAATACTAATGCTAATACTATATAATGTGACTAATTACTTACTAAAAATGTGGAGTCAATACTATTACATGTGAAACGTTATACTATGTAATGTGAATAATTATATACAATGATTAGTACTAATGATAAAACTCCATAATGTGGCTAATTACTACTAATATGGGACCGTACTAAGTATGTGGAGTCAATACTATTACATGTGAGACGTTATACTATGTAATGTGAATAATTATATACAATGATTAGTACTAATAATAATACTCCATTATGTGGCTAATTACTACTAATATGGGACCGTACTAAGTATGTGGAGTCAGTACTATGTTATATGAGTCTATACTACTACATGTGAGACATATATCATCTAATGTGAAAAATTATCAGAAAATTGGTCAGTACTAATGCTAATACTATATAATGTGACTAATTACTACTAATATGAGACCGTACTAAGTATGTGGAGTCAATACTATTAATGTGAATAATTATATACAATGATTAGTACTAATGATAATACTCCATAATGTGGCTAATTACTACTAATATGAGATTGTACTAAGTATGTGGAGTCAGTACCATGTTATGTGAGTCTATACTACTACATGTGAGATATATACCATGTAATGTCAAAAATTATCCGAAAATTGGTCAGTAGTAATGTTAATACTATATAATGTGACTAATTACTACTAATACGAGACCGTACTGTATGTGAAGTTAATACTATTACATGTGAGACATTATACTATGTAATGTGAGAAATTATATACGATATTTAGTACTAATGATAATACTTCATAATGTGTCTAATTACATTTAATATGAGACCGTATTAAGTATGTGGAGTCAGTACTATGTTATGTGAGTCTATACTACTACATGTGAGACATATACCATGTAATGTCAAAAATTATCCGAAAATTGTTCAGTACTAATGTTAATACTATATAATGTGACTAATTACTACTAATATGAGACCGTATTGTGTATGTGAAGTCAATATTATTACACATGAGACATTATACTATGTAATGTGAGGAATTATACTAATGATAATACTCCATAATGTGTCTAATTACTATTAATATGGGACCGTACTGAGTATGTGGAATCAATATTATGTTATGTAAGTCTATACTACTACATGTGAGACATATACCATGTAATATGAAAAATTATCAGAAATTTGGTCGGTACTAATGTTAATACTATATAATGTGACTAATTACTACTAATATGAGACCGTACTGTATGTGAAGTCAATATTATTACATGTGACATTATACTATGTAATATGAGAAATTATGGATCGCACCAACAAAAAAATACTAGTCATAATACTTTGGCTTTGATTCTGCACCAACAAAAAAATACTAATAAAATAATTATAAGAAAATTAAACAAATATATTACGGGCTGCGAGTTTTTCTCATAGACCATTTGATACATCAATAATCTTTAGTCATGGATCGCATTATTTGATCATGTAATTACATAATATCTTTAAAGCAACCAATTACAGGAAATAAAATGTAATTTATTTGACCATGTAATTTTACATAAAAGGTAGAATTAAGGGTTGTTAATTAGGTTTGAGATAATCTAGAAGGTCAATATATTTAATTTAAAAAGAAAAGCAACTGTTGATTCTTCCAACAAAGATTCATTTTATTTTTGAACCTCACTCAATGGGCAAATATTTTAATCACCAGGAAAAATTAAAATAAAATAGAGAAAACTTCCGTACGCAGTATAAAGGCCACAACCATTACTCCTCTTTACAAAAAATTCAATCTACTAATATGTTTTTCATAATTGTGGCATGGCATGCATTTCCAGGGTTCATAAAAAGATCCACCACAATGTTCTCACGCATCGCAACTGAATCAAACTGCAGGCAAAATCAATAAAATTGCATCAATGAACTATCAAGTAAACTTAAAGCTTTTATTGCATGAAACAAACTTACTTTTATTTCAAGCCATTTGACCACATTGTGGACATTCCTCATAAAAATGATCACATATATTCCACAATCTTTATTACCAACTTGTCGTGGGATCCACTTTGCTGGTTCAATAGAAAACGATCTAGTTGATATGAATATCTACTCTTTTTTTTTTTTTAAATATATTGTGACTGGTATGAACTTAAAAAAATGGATAATAAGCAATATTTAATGTAGGCAAAATAATCTAAACGACACTAAAGATGTTATTGTACTTTTACATACCACTTTTTCTACATCCGATGTTAGTTCAGCATTGTATGTATATATGTGAGTCCAAAGTGAATCCAATATGATCACATGTCCTTAATGTGCTCTGCCTCTCATAAAAAATACCACCCATTAATACTTGCTCAAACGAAGAATGAATCATATCTAAAAAATAATATGCCCGTGAAAAGATGAATTGAGCTTGTTTCGATTGGGTTAGAAAATATTCAAATTCGAGTCTGGATATCTAAACTTTAAACTAATCTTGATTGATTTATCTTATGATGGATAGTCAACGACGATTTTTTACAATAGTCAACACAAGTTTGACTCTTAATAATTGTGACTCAAAAGTAATATATATCAAGATTGAATTGTTGCAGGTTGGGTTGGCCTGGTTAATGAGTTGAGACCATGGCATGTCTAATTTAAAAAAGGAGAAATCAGAACATATGCTTACTTTTCAAAAAACAAAATTTACGAACTATACAACTCCAAACAATTACATGTAAATTCTAAGGTTAAAATATTACATGTAAGTTCTAAGAATGAAAACTCATACAACCCCAAACAATTTTCTTAAAGAAGGGGTAAAATATAAATACTAGCAACACAAAAAGATAAAAGTTTGGAGTTAATAAAAGAGAAATAGAAGCAAGAAATACCAAAATTCAGCAAGAATAAAACTTCGTGGCAAGTGGGCTTGTCGATTCAGTCACACAGTGGCAGCAGAGGACAACGCAAATTTCTTCCGATGGTAGGCGAACGCGAACAGGAGCGATGAGGGTTACGGGATTGGTTTGAGGAGAATTACCAATTTTCGGAGATAGAGATTGTATACCGTTCGAGAATTCTAGAATCAATTCGTATCTCCTTTATGAAGGTTGTGAATCTCACAATTTTTGGGAAGAAGATTTGTGATTTGTGGAAGGCGATGGAGAGAGTGGAGAGAGTAGGAGTAGAGATATGTGAAATTAGGAGAGAGATTGTGATAGATACTAAAACTTAATTAACCGGTTATACAAGTCACCAATTGTTAATTTAATTTTTATTTATTTTAAATTAAAAAATATTTATGGTTGTGATTATATAGTTTGAATCTAATGGTCTAAAATAAACTAACGTCACATGACGTGACGGCACCCTAGAATCCCCCATATTACTAATAGGAATTAATTGTTTTCTACCTACTATATATTAATATTTTTTTTGGAGACCCTCGACTATCGGTGGCCCTAAGCGACTGCCTATACGGCTTATACTCAGGGCCGGCCCTGTTGGAAAGAACCAGGACCACTAAAAGATGCAGATTAAGTGCCTTGACTTCAGTCTCCATGACCCCAGCATTTTTCCAGATAAAAGGAAAGGATCATATGCATATATTGAATACAAAGTTTTACAGGACCTCCACCTGCATCCACTATAAAAAAAAAAAAGCGTTAGACAAACAAATGGAAGAAAACATAATACTAAGATGATATGTTGGCTGGTGCCGCGTTCAACTTTGGAATAACCGAGCATTTTGAAACTTTGGCAAGAGACAAAATATAGCAAACAAAGCAAAAAAATAATGTAAGTTGTAGTGCAAATTAACGGCAGGCAACTTGGACAAGTTGAGGTACCTGTGCTCTTAATTTAATAACTTCTTGGCCTAGGTTATCGTTAGTCATTTTCGCATCATCCAGAACAGCTTTAGGTGATGTAAGATCTCCCAAAGTGGGTGTTGGTGTAGTAGATCGAGGAGGACTAGCACGTCTAGATATTGGTGATGTAGCTCGAAAAACAATCCTTGATCCAGGAAGAAGCCGAGAAAAACTTCTTGGACGAACCAAATACCTGATTGAAAGACTGGGAGGTATACTGGGAGCTTCCATTTGGAATTGGAGATACACGACTACTATTGAATTCCAACTTTTTGTTTCTCTTCGAGGAACGGCTATTCCCTTGGTTCAAGTCATTGACGGAAACTAGCTAGATGGGGACGAGCTTTGTTATCCAACTTCTCATCTTTGTCTATAACATCATTCATACTTCCTCTTCTACTCATGGAAGAATGAGATGGTGTTTCAGTTTAAATTGCTTTTTTCAACTTACTGAAACAATTATCACAAACACGGTACGGTTTATTTGGATTGGTGCCATAGAAGCCCTCAATGACTTCTTGCTGCTGCATGAATGACAAAACACAAGTCCGCAGTTGTAACAATTGTGACGTCTTCTTTTGAAATTAAATGGTAAACGGCAGCCCGAACACGTGGACTGATCAGCTCCTGAGATGGATTTGTGAAGGCAGATAACTGCTGTGAAATTAGTACCACAAGCAATAGTCTTTACTTGCTTGTCTTTCAAAGCCTCAACTAAAGTCGGAAAATTTCTGCCATGTGCATCTCCATGACCCAATCTCCCATTTACTCCCTTCCCCCATGTATAAACTTCAGTTCTTGAAGTCAACACAGCCACGTGATAGGCACCACAAGCTATCTCCTCTACGAAACCCTTCAAAAGTTTTCCTTCCACACGAGACGGCAGCTTCCCATCAACTTCAGGGTTTCCCAACTGTCCATAAACTGGCATACCCATGGTGTAGACATGGCCAGAGGTTGTAAGAGCCACTGTCAGTGTCTCCCCACAGGCAACCTGGCAAAAGTTAGGTTCAACAAGAGCATCGACACAAGTTGGAACAAGTTTTGATTTCTTGTCACCATGTCCAAGTTGACATCTGTCGCCATCTCCCCATGTAAAAAGTTTACCTGAAGAACAGTTACTGGAACTTGAGCTTCCAACCATAAGTTCAACAATAGCAGCAGAATGCCAGACACCACATGCTGCCCGCACAGTACGGAGACCCTTGAGAGATTCCACTTCCCTAGGCTTTGAAACACTTTCTCGATCTCCATGACCAAGAACCCCAAAGGTTCCATCACCAAAAGTAAGCAACTGTCCAGAAGAGCTGACAACAGCCGTATGCCAAGGCCCACATGAAATTGAAGAAACATGTATGCCTTCCAGAGGTCCATTTACTCTTTTTGGCACCCAATGACTTACTTCATTTCCGTGCCCTAGAAGACCAAAATGACCATCACCCCAAGTATACAAATCTCCATAAAGTGTGACAGCACAAGAGTGATATTCACCACATGCAACGAGCTTAATGTTTGTATTGCTCATGGCATCAATGAGCTTTGGATGCAAGACATCAGAATCTACACCATGACCAAGCCTACCACCCGATTCCTCGCCCCAAGAAAATATCTTTCCTTGTTTGGTCACTAGGGCAGCATGTCGTCCACCACAAGCTATGTTCTGAACATCTAATACAACCGCATATTCCAATGCCTTGGGCAACAATGAATCCATTTTGACTCCAACACAACTTCCAACTCTCTGTGTGCCACCACCCATAACACCATCCCCTGTACCTTCACCCCAAATAAAAACATCCCCCATGGCATCACCATCATCATGAACGGCTTTCTTTTCACCAGGTTCGTAATCGTTTTCATCCCGAAATTCATTAGATGTCGAGCTCCAAGCGTAACTGAAATCTGATGATGAGGATGTGGAGCAGATGCTTGGGCTTCTTGATTGATCATGACAAAGTTGCCAAAGCTCCTCACGCCTAATCACTGCTGCTACGAGTCGCTCCCAATTGTCGTATATCGTGGACATCGATCTCTTGTGTTTGAATTTAATTGAATTGTCCTAAAAATGTTAGGAAATTCTTGTGCACTCTATTTATATAGTTTGTACATATTGTAATTAAGAAGACTATGTTGTTTATTAGGAATTTCCAAGAAAATGTATTTCTAAGGGTAAAATTCAAAAGCAAAAAAGTAATCAAGTGTTAAAAGAAAAATTTTCCATTGTTATTATCTATATAGTAATATAATTAAGAAGATTTCTTCCTTGGGAATTTCCAAGAAAATGTACGCAAAAATCCAAAGCAAACAAGTAATCAAAATGTTAAAGAATTGCTCGATTGATATTATCTAATCTTGAGCTGTTGGAAATAAAATTTTGTAAACTACAATTAGAGTAAATATATAAACCAGAACAATGTTACCGAAATCGGGTTGAGTCGCGGACCACGCTTTCTTTATGCAAATTTTGCAGCTCTGCCCCCTATTTGTGCTAGCAGTGTATAACCTCGATTGCTCCAGAATAAAACAAACTTAGATTCTGTTTTGTCTCGAAAACTTAGATCCTCAACGAAATCTTTGAGGATGAAACTCGGATGTACTATCACCCATAAATTTACTTACTGCTTGGAATTCTCTAAAGTGTAGTATTGCAATACTACAAAAATTGTTTGGACTTTCGTAAGGCAAGAACTTTCGGTTTTTTGGAAATGTATGTTTATAGAACTAAACAAACTCTCTGCTAGTTATTTTATAAAGGAAAAAACAAAAGCTACTTTCCAATTTTTCTTGTTCCAAAAAAAAGGTGAAATCGCTCACCCCGGGCGCCCCTCACCCCTGCCCGACGGGATTGTGAGAGGAGGTAAATCATGGTGACTCAACCGGCAACAGAGGCTGGGACCAGTGCTCACTGCGCACAAGGAGCCCCTCTCATTTTTTGAGAGGTTGCTCCCACACTGCCGCTGGTGAGGTTCGATTCTTGATCTCTAGTTCCAAATTTCACCTCTGAGACCTGTTGAGCTGTCCATACGGGCTACTTTCCAATTTTTCTTGTTCCAACTTCCCCCTCTGAGACCAGTTGAGCTGCCATGCGAACCTACTTTCCAATTTTTCTTGATAGAACATAGAATGGTTGAGACAAAAAGGTAAAGTGGAAATCAAAAGTGTTTTAATATTCCACAAAGTTTGACCGAAGCATTCAGAGAATTTTTAAAAGCTATGTAACTCTAGGAATTGTTGATGTGATAAACTTAACAAAGTACCACTTTATTTATAGATTAATTTATCAACAAAAATTGAGTAATTCACGGTTCAGTTGCAATGTAAACTGATGATTTTTTAAATTACTAGAAAAATGTACGTATATTGTACGTGTCTAGTAAATTTTATAAATAATTTGATAAATTATAGTAAAATAAACTTTATCATATCACAAAATAGCACAAATTAAAAATTAATATTCAATTTAATCAATAAAAATGATGTCTTTAAATTATTGTAATCAAATATAATTGATTGATTAGTTCATATGATCTTGTATATTTTTTCTAAAATAAGATCATAACAAAGTTATTTAGTTCAATCCATTATAGTAGTTTCCATTTAAAATTATTTATTTTAAATGTGTATTTATTATTTGAAATGCATTTGTTTACGGATAACTTTTTGTCCTCTCATGCCCATATGTAGGACATCTTACCTCAATTGATTAAATCCAACCAAAAGAGATTTCTTAAGCAATTAGAGTGTTGAGGGAATTTTGAAGATGGTATAATAGTCTTGAGATCAAATTAGAGTTTTACATGGTGAGTGAAAGAATTGAGAGTGAGAAAGGGATAACTTAATTCAAGTAGTTTTAAAAAAAAAAGTATACATCTTTGCTACATCCTCCTATACACCAATTTCACCTCATATTTTATTGATTTCATATGTCTTCATCGACTTTATATTTGTTCCCCGATTCACTGATTTCACCAGTTTTTAACGATTTCATCCGTTTTTCACTAATTAAACCAGTTTTATCCGATTTTTACGATTTTTATCCAAAGTTATGTGTTCCATATGTATTTATCGATTTCTTGGGCGCCTTTTTACTGGCTTCACAAGTTATTTACCAACTTTACAAGTGTTCACCAATTTCACCCAAATTTTTATCATTTTCTCATATTTTAACCGACTTTTCTCAGTTCCACGAATTTTCATTAACCTATCCCATATTCCATGAAAGAACTCCATGAAAATTCTAGTATAATCAATTTCCCCAAAAAAAAAATTAGATTTATTTTCTATCATCTTCACTAATGCACTTTACTAATATTCCTTATTCTAATGACACGATGTGGTGGCTAGTGTTGATTAGCAGGCATATACATGAAATTAGCTTTTATGTGGTTGGATATGGGCTTTGAAATTTCAATAGGGAAATGAACTCTAAGATATATTTTCTCAAGTGGTAGTGTTTATGTAGAAGTATGATTCTTCATGTTTTTTCCTATTTTGCCATTTAAAATAAATTTTAAGTAAGGGCATATTAGCCTTCATAAAAAATTCAAGAAATTCTATTTTCTACTCGTACTTTTATATGTATCTATAAATCAAATGTGGGTTTACCCATTCAACAACAAAACTTTATTTGATTTCAAAACATGAGAAAAGCTGGTGAACTAGGGGTGTTCATAAACCCGCTACACCCGACCCACCCGCCCGATCTGACCTAACCCAACCTGCCCGCAACCCGCCAGTTTAATTTTTAAAATAATAATTATGGGTTGGTAACGTGTAAACCCGCATAGTATTGGTCGGATGACGGGTTTGATGGTTAATAAACCGATCAATCCGCAACCCACACTTAATCATCTTTAGTGTACTTCTTATACATGTGTTTAATAATAGTGTGAAATAAATCACATTTACTAACAAATGACTAAGAAAAACAAAGTTTATTTTTTATATTAATGTTCATGGTATACGTAAGATTGTACATGATTTGGTAATCATTTTTTTACTCTAATTTATCTCTAATTATAATCATTGACAAATAAGTTGGTAAAAATAAATATTATTGCAAAGATACATAGTTAGTATCTAATTTTTAAGTGTGATATTGGAAATGTGTATGTTTTTTTTAATCGATTTAATAATAGCAACAATAAGTGTTACAATAAGTGTTTGATTTTATATTTGCATGTATTGATATAATTACTCATAAACTTTATCAACCCTCAAATCCACCCGACCAACTTGCCAACCCGCCTCACCCGAACCGAGCGATTTATGAACATAAAAATGCTAGTGCGATTTAAAATTTTGACAACCTTGGGTCGGGTTGATTTGTTCATATACACCCGCCCAAACCTAACCGAGTTCACTCTATGGTGAACTGCTGGAGAATATTTTGGGATATAATTTGATTGGTTCAAGGCAAAAAACGCGAGAAGACTTGGCCTTATTTTCATTGCATCAAAATTACATTCTATTAATTTAAATCTAATTTTAAAATATTCACACAAAATCCCAACAATCAACCGCTTGAATTTTCAAAATCGTTTTTCATCGAGCAGTCTAAACTATATAAGATTGTGCATAAACAAAGGTGTCTTTCGACTTGAACCCTTGCGTAGTGATAATGCTTTAGATTATACTAGAGTAACTCGTAGTTTTGAACTCTATCTCTAACAACATTACACGCACAACCGTACCATGGGTGAAGTTCAAATCCCGTGAATTACGGCCCTGCACGCATATCCCGTGTAGTGAAAGCTCTAGAAATTTTTTGACAGCAATTTTCATAGGAAGCGGCCAAACTTCCACATTCACTTAGGTGAGACTATCAAGAGTACTCATGCAGCTAGGTACTCCACTCCACATAGAGTATAGATCTCATTAAGAGTTTAACTCATCCTTCATTCGCTTCAGGATATCAACATAGGAATGGTACCCAGAATAATATAATAGCATGATTAACTTCATATCATCACTACTTATTATTACCCATTGAACCTATTTCTTCGGATCTCCAGTCTATGGGTCGGGTTACCATCATGATGACTCGTCAAGATAGAGGCAATAGTCTCATTCCTTTTGAGGTTTTATAAACCTTCTCTCTAGCTAACTCTTTCATCAAAGGATCGGCTAAGTTATCATCATAACGTACATGATCCACTATCACAACTCCAATAGAGAGAAATTATCTCACAGTATTGTGTTTATGATGTATTTGTCGTCTCTTAATGTTATAGTAACGGTTCTGGATTTTTGAGATAGCCGCAGTACTATCACAATGGATCAAGATATCTAGAATCGATTTTTCCCATAAAGGAATATCAGCTAGATGGCTTCATAGCCATCCTGCTTCTTCACTAGCCGTAGCTAGTGCTATAAACTCAGACTCCATCGTAGATTGAGCCAAAATAGTTTGTTTCTTTGATTTCCATGAAACAGCGCCACCAGCTATGATAAACATATAGTCGCTAGTTGCTTTGGAGTCATCTGAAAGGGTGTTCCAATCATCATTGCTATATCCTTCAAGGACATCGGCAAACTTCTGACAGTGTAATCCAAGGTTAATGTTCCTCTTAAGGTACCTCATAAACCTTTCAATAGCATGCCAATGCTCAATACTAGGTCTACTCGAAAATCTGCACAGTAGTCCAACAACATAAGCAATGTCAGGTCTAGTGCAATCAGTAGCGAAACGAAGGCTACCAATGATGCTCGCATACTCAGTTTGTCTAACACTGTCACCGGTGTTCTTGAACAACTTTACACTAGGATCATAATGAGTACAAGCAGGTTTACAGTCAAAGTAATTGTATTTCTTTAAGATCTTCTCGATATAATGAGATTGATCCAAAGAAATTCCCTTTTCTGACCTAGTAATTTTAATTCCAAGGATTACGTTCACTTCTCCTAAATTTTTCATATCAAAGTTAGCACTTAACATAGATTTCACATTACTCACAACATGAATATTTGAGCCAAAGATAAGCAAGTCATCCACATAAAGACATATATTAATACAAATGTCATTTTCAGATTTATAGTAAATGCATTTGTCACTTTCGTTCACTTGAAAACCATGCGAGATAACAAGGTTGTCAAAATTTTCATGCCATTGTTTAGGTGCTTGTTTTAAACCATAAAGTGATATATCTAGTTTGCAAACTTTTTTTTCTTGACCAGGTATTACAAAACCTTCAGGTTGGTCCATATAAATCTCTTCTTCTCATTCACCATTTAGAAATGCGGTTTTAACATCCATTTGGTGCACTACTAGATCATGAATAGCAGCTAAAGAAATTAGCACTCGAATATATGTTATTCTAGTTACAGGAGAAAATGTGTTGGTCTCAAAGTGGTCAGATGAGGTCTAAAGGAGGGGGGGGGGGGGGGTGTTAATAGACTTTAAAAACTTTTTGTCTCTTTTTCTATAAGATGAGTTCGCTTATCAGCAGGGTAAGATGACTATGCTGATTTTGCACTAAAGTGATCAGTAAAGCATACTACTTGGCTGATTTTGCTTATCAATCTTATACAGTCAGAGTTTCAAACAATGATGCAGCAGATATGTATGTGTGCTTTTCAATCAACGTTTCAAACTCAATTTAAACTTTAAAGCACAAAGAAAGTTTTACCCCAAGTTATAAATTCCTCAATTTAAAAGACTCTTCTTTTAAAGTATTTACTTAGCTTATGAAATATGCAACGCAAGACAAGTAAAGTAAATAACACAAGGAATTTTCATAGTGGTTATATGGATAAAAATCATTTAGTCCACTCTTCCAAGTCACTTAGATCTTGGGTTATACTATAAACACACAGTTTACAATATACTCTGCTTGCGTCAAACAACAAATGAAATGGTCACAAGTGCATAGTAAGAAATCACTCAGAAATCCTACTCTCGGAAGTTAGATTGCTCACAAAGATGAATCTACACTTCTCACAACACTCAGTATAGGAAATCACTCAGAAGACCTATACTACAAAGTTATATCACTCACAAAAATGGAAATAAACTCCTTCAATTTACAGTTAAATGTCACTCAGACAGACAAATGTTTGATCTTTATTCTTCAACAAATGACTTTGCTTGTGATCAGACGACTCAACTGATAGATCTTGCTCTAAGGATATGATCTTGATTTGTGCAAGTCTCTCTTCAATCTTCAGTCTCTGGTCTATTTATACTTGCGAATTTGAAATTCTGCCCGTTGAAGATAGGCAAAATTACATTTTAATCCTGAGCAACGGTCTTCATTTCTACGGCAGCTTTTGCAGACTGTTCACTGTACACACTGCTGTATGGGTATCTACTTTATGTCAGTCGCATTTAATGCACTCAGCTTGTTATCGTTGGTGAGCTTACTGACCGACTTCACTTAGCTGGTGGGATTACTCTACTGATGGTTACTCTGCTGATTCAAGAATGAACACATCTATCTTGACTCGGCTGATAATACCTATTTGATTTTCATTGATCCGATATCCCACTTAGCTGATTTGGTCACATATCTTCTAGACCGTGAGAGAGGTTTACTAAACTTTTTAGTTCTTAGTTGATGACTTCTTTTTTTAACCATTTTAACCTTTATACCCATTTTGTCATATTCGAAACCTTCTACTCAAATCTTCTACTTAATTCTTAACTCAGCTGATAACCAGTAAGTTGTTCTTGAGTTAATAATTTCTTCCAGCAATTTTCCCCTTTTTGATGATGACAAGACCTTCAACTAAGAACGTCTTCTAAGTTTTTGGTTTCGGTCTTTATATTCTATGGTGGAAATCAATTGTTGCATTTGATCTAATACAACTTTCGAAACCAATTGTTGGTTGCTTTCACTTTTTGATTTTCTTCTGTTAAAGATTTCTTAGTTGCATCTCTATCTTCCCCATTTTTGTCATCAACACCAATCCATAGTTGCATTTCTTTCTTCTTCTTCCTTTTGCAAACTTAGTATATATGCTGAAGACATGTAGGTGAGTACTTAGTTGTTCGGGTAGTTGGCTGAAAAAATAACTTCTTCCAACATTCAGTAGTCTTCTTTGCTGTTTATCACTCCAGCTAGAATCACTATTCCCCTTGACTTCAAGAATTGATACCGCTTGTTGGAATATATATTCTCGAATGTCACTTAGCTGTTGAGTTCCAGTCTGCTGACAAGAAGCAGTCTTCTGATAACTTCATTTGACTTATTGAGAACTTCATCTCTAATCAGGAACACCACTAGTCGTACACGTTCCCCCTGAGTTCAAGAATTTGTAATCAAGTAATCTTATGAGAGTCACTCTCTAAAGACACTCCACCGTTGAATTTTAGTAAGTTGTTGAGATAATTCTTCTGATATGTTCTCCCTCAGCTTATGAATTCAAAATCAACAAACCCAATTTCAACTATTGAGAGCTGAAATACTATTGTCACATGGTTGACTAATGCTCAACAGATTGTAGATACCACTTGTTAGAATCTAATACCACTTGTTATCCTTGAAATCTCCAAATGTACCGTCTACCACTTGTTGAATGATACCATTGTTGTTGTTGAAACATGCAACTGCTCATACCACTTTTTGATGCACTTGTTGGTAAAACCACTGTTTGAACTTGTTGAAATTTGCAAGGACATCAACTCATCTTTGTTATCTCACATGTGCTTTAGCTACAAAATAGATGATTGTTTTGGTACTCTTTATTTATTAGGTCCTGTGGGGTTAGTGTAACATTTGACATATGATGATCTAGTGACTTCAGTTTCATCATGAAGCAGTGCAAATGATAAATATAGTGCTCATAAGCAAGGTAAGATGCATGAAGTAAGTGATAAGCATGCATTTGATAATGAGGATGACAATCAACATAGTGAATATGATCAGCATGATAATATTGATAAGCATAGTACATGTCATAATAATCATTATCATAATGTGACTCAAATTCTTGCCAATTAAATGTTGTTGCCTCATTTTCTTCCTTGAGTTACCTAATAACTCTTCTATAGAATTAGCAGACTTAACATTTTTAATTTTACTCTTATCAGCAACATCTTTCAGCTTACTCGGCTGATGAGTTTACTAGTCTGTTTAGTCTTAGATTGCTTACTAGGTTTTCTAACCTTTTGAGCATCAGTAGGCTCCTTCTCTTTAGCCTCTGGTTTCTTTTTAGAGAATGATGCAATTACTTCTTTCAAGTTCATTTATATTTTCTATACAAACTGCATTCTCGGCTTTTAGAGTTTCATTCTCATGCTCAAGCTTTTTGTAATCAGCTGATTCTTGAGGTTTTCAACCTGAAGTTTTAGTGATTTGTTTTTGCTCTTTTCAGCAGATTTATCTTTTCATTAAGCTTGGCAAATGCAACAATAATATTTGAATTTGTAATTTACGTTTGTTCAACTATTCAAATAGTGCATTTTATTAAGAATAGAAGTTACCTCAGTTTAAGAATCATCAGATTCGATGACAGTTAAGCATAATGTTTCAGGTACTTCTTCGAATTCTTCATCAGACAACTGGTTGTCTGAATAAAATATGCCGGAGTTTATTAGCTTTGCTGCTTCAGCTAAATTTGCTCTTACTAAGCTTACGCTCCTTTTTAGCCCGCTTTTCCTTTTCAGCAGACTTCTCAGATGATGAGTGTGGATGGTCTTTGATCAAGAGTCCATACTCCTTGTCATTGTTCTCTCTAAGATTTGCTTTTGAGGAATCCCTGTTTTCCTGAAAATGATCAAAAGAAGATGAAATGGCATTTTCATATTTGTTTCATAAAACTTCTTGAAATCATTCAGAAGTAGGGCAACGTCGTCAGCAGTGTATGCTTTTTCTGAGTTTAGCCGAGTCTTCTCTTCGGACTTGTCCGCTGATTTTCTTGACTTGTCTGACACGATAAGAGCAGCAGTAGGGTCTGAACTGGTTGACACTTCTAATTCCATTCTTGGCATCTTATACTCAAATGCTTTGAGTGATGAGAACAGTTCGGAAAGAAAAATCTTCCCTAAGTCCTTGATTCTTCCATGGATATCACCTTCATGTTGAATTTATGTGGAAGGGTCTTGAGAACCTTCATGGTGATCTCCTTATCTGAAAACTTTTTACCAAGCCTTAGAACTTCGTTCAGAGTTTTGGTAAATCTGGTATCCATTTGATCAATCGTTTCACCAGACTTCATCTTGAAATTTTCAAACTTCTCAAGAGCCACACTGAGCTTATGTTCTTTGGTAGCGTCGTTTCCTTCGCTTAGCTTATAGACTTTATCCCACATCTCTTTGGCTGTTTTGAGATGCTTGACCTTCTGGAATCTGTTTTCCTCTAGAGCTTTGAACATTATGAACTTGGCCACCTTGTCAAGATTGATTAGCTTGACTTTTTCAGGGGTTAGCTCGTCCAACTCTTTGTCAACGATCTGATCAGGCTGGTTAGTAGCCTTCATAGTCTTCTAAAATCTGAATGGTCCTTTTGTAATATATTTAAACATGTTTTAATTATAAGCAGCAAGAAGGATTTCCATTCTGATTTTCCAATATTCAAAGTCCATATGGCCAATGTGAGGAACATGGCTTATGAACTCAATATTCTAACCTTTTTTATGTTTCAAAATAATGCTAGTTTTGAATTTTTTTGAAAAACACACCTAGGATCAAGTTCGTTTGATCAGGTGAACCAATCTGCTCTGATACCACTTGTTGGGCCCAAAGTGGTCAGATGAGGTCTAGAGGGGGGGGGGTGAATAGACCTCTGAAGCTTAAAAACTTTTTGTCTGTTTTTCTTAAAGATGAGTTTACTTATCAGCATGGTAAGATGACTATATTGATTCTGCACTAAGCTGATCAGTAAAGCAGACTACTTGGCTGATTTTGCTTATCAATCTTATACAGTCAGAGTTTCAAACAATGATGCAGCAGATATGTACGTGTGTTTTTCAATCAATGTTTTCAAACTCAATTTAAACTTTAAAGCACAAAGAAAGTTTTACCCTAAGTTATAAATTCATCAATTTAAAATACTCTTCTTTTAAACTATTTATTTAGCTTATGAAATATGCAATGCAAGATAAGTAAAGTAAATAACACAAGGAATTTTTATAGTGGTTATATGGATAAAAATCATTTAGTCCACTCTTCCAAGTCACTTAGATCTTGGTTTTTACTACAAACACATAATTTATAATATACTCTGCTTGCACCAAACAACAAATGAAATGGCCACAAGTGCGTAGTAAGAAATCACTTAGAAATCCTTCTCTCGAAAGCTATATTCACAAAGATGAATCTACATTTCTCACAACACTCAGTATAGGAAATCACAAAGTGGGTTATAGAACAACGGAAGTGGGTTTTTTTTTGTTTGAAATAACAAGTATCCCATCTCGTTGATCTTGTTTTCGAGCTTCCCCCTCAACCCGGAGCCGAGTTATGAGACTTTCAAGAAAATTCTTTAGTTTTGTCTCTAAGGACATTTTTGAAATCTTTCCAAGAAGGGGACAGTTTGTCAATAATGACAACTACTTGGAATTGTTCGTCTAAGGCCATGCTTTCAAACTTGATTTCGTGGGCTATTATTTGAGTTCATGGGATTGGGTTTCTACAAACTTGTCATCAGTCATTTGAAATTTCAAGTAACGACTCGCATCATTTTTTGTTTGTACCGGCCTCTTCAGTGTCGTATTTTTTCTGAAGGGCTTCCCAAATGGCTTTTGCACTTTCTTCATTACAATAGTAATCGTACAAGTCATCGGACAGGCCATTTAAAATGAAATTTTTACACCAAAAATCATTTTCATTCCAAAGTTCTATTTCCTTAGTTTGGGCTTCGATAGGCACAGTAGGTCCGGTAGGTAGGGTAGGATTTTCACTAGTACAGGTGTGAGCAACTTTTTTCATAGTAAGAAAAAATAACATTTTTTGCTTCCATTGTTTAAAGTGAAAGTCTTCCAAACGAAATGGCTTATTGAAATCAATTGTCATATCAAATATAGTAGAAAACCAAAATCAAGTTTGCCTCAAATTGTTGGAAATACAATTTTTTAAACTGCAATTAGAGTAAATATAAAAACCAGAACAATGTTACCGAAATTGGGTTGAGTTGCGGACCACGCTTTCTTTAGGCAAATTTCGAGGCTCTGCCCTTATTTGTGTTAGCAGTGTATTACCTAGATTGCCCCAGGATAAAACAAACTCAGATTTCGTTCTGTCTCGAATTCAGTGCACCGTAGAAACTCGGATGTACTATCACCCTTAAATTACTTACTGCTTGGAATTCTCTAAAGTGTAATATTGCAAATTGCAATACTACAAAAATTGTTTTGACTTTTGTTAGGCAAGAACTTTCGGTTTTTTGGAAATGTATGTTTATATAACTAAACAAACTCTCTGCTAGTTATTTTATAAAGGAAAAAACAAAAACTACTTTCCAATTTTTCTTGATAGAACAAAGAATGGTTGAGACAAAAAGGTAAAGTGGAAATCAAAAGTGTTTTAATATTCCACATAGTTTGACCGAAGCATTTAGAGAATTTTTAAAAGTTGTGTAACTCTATGAATTGTTGATGTGATAAACTGAATAAAGTACCACTCTCTTTATAGATTAATTTCTCAACAAAAATTGAGTAATTCACGGTTCATTTGGAATGTGAACTGATGATTTTTTAAATTATAAATCAAACGCAGGTTTACCCATTCTTCAACAAAACTTTATTTGATTTCAAAACATGAGGAAAGCTGGTGAACTAAGGTGTTCATAAACCCGCTACACCTGACCCACCCGCCCGATCTGACCCAACCCGTCGCTTTAATTTTTAAAATAATAAATTACGGGTTGGTAACTTGTAAACCCGCAGAGTATTGATCGGATGACGGGTTTGATGTTTAATAAACCGATCAACCCGCAACCCACACTTAATCATCTTTAGTGTACTTCTTATACATGTGTTTAATAATAGTGTGAAATAAATAACATTTATTAACAAATGACTAAGAACAAAAAATAAACTTTCATCAAGTTTCTTGTTTATATTGATTTTCATGGTATACATAAGATTGTACATAATTTGGTAATCATTTTTTTACTCTAATTTATCTCTAATTATAATCATCGACATATAAGTTGGTAAAAATAAACATTATTGCAAAGATACATAGTTAGTGTCTAACTTTTAAAAATGTGTATGTTTTTTTTAATCGATTTAATAATAGCAACAATAAGTGTTCGATTTTACATTTGCATGTATTGATATAATTACTCATAAACTTTATCAACCCGCAGATCCATCCGACAAACTTGCCAACCTGCCTCACCCGAATCGAGCGGTTTATGAACAGAAAAATGCTGGTGCGATTTAAAATTTTGACAACCCGCATATATTGGGTCGGGTTGATTTTTTCATATACACCCGCCCAAACCCGACCGCGTTCACCCCATGGTAAACTGCTAGAGAATATTTTGGGATATAATTTGACTGGTTCAAGACTAAAACGTGAGAAGACTTGGCCTTCTTTTCATTGCAGTCATTACATTCTATTAATTTAACTCTGATTTTAAAATATTCACACAAAATCCCAACAATCCCCCACTTGAATTTTTAAAATTGTTTTTCATCGAGCAGTCTAAACTATATAAGATTGCGCATAAACAAAGGTGTATTTCGACTTGAACCCTTGCGTAGTGATAATGCTTTAGATTATACTAGAGTAACTCATAGTTTTGAACTCTATCTCTAACAACATGACACGCACAACCGTACCATGGGTGAAGTTCAAAGCCCGTGCATTATGGCCCTGCACGTGTATCCCGTGTAGTGAAAGCTCTAGAAATTTTTTGCCAACAATTTTCATAGGAAGCGGCCAAACTTCCACATTCACCAAGTGAGTCTATCAAGAGTACTCCTGCAGCTAGGTACTCAACTCCACATGGAGTATAGATCTCATTAAGAGTTTAACTCATCCTTCAATCGTTTCAGAATATCAACATAGGTATGGTACTCAGAATAATATAATAGCATGATTCACTTCATATCATCACAACTTCTTATTACCCATTGAACCCATTTCTTGGGATCTCCAGTCAATGGGTTGGGTTACCATCATGATGATTCGTCAAGATAGAGGCAATAGTCCCATTCCATTCGAGGTTTTATAAACTTTCTCTCTAGCTAACCCTTTCATCAAAGGAACGGCTAAGTTATCATCAGAACATACATGATCCACTCTCACAACTCCAATAGAGAGAAATTCTCTCACAGTACTGTGTTTACGACGTATTTGTCGTCTCTTACCGTTACAGTAACGGTTATGGATTTTTGAGATAGCCGCAATACTATCACAGTGGATCAAGACAGCTGGAATCGATTTTTCCCATGAGGGAATATCAGCTAGCAGGCTTCTTAGCCATCCTTCTTCTTCACTAGCCTTAGCCAGTGCTATAAACTCAGACTCCATCGCAGATTGAGCCAAAATAGTCTGTTTCTTTGATTTCCATGAAACAGCGCCACCAGCTATGCTAAATATATAGCCGCTAGTTGCTTTGGAGTCATCTGAAAGGGTGTTCCAATCAGCATCGCTATATCCTTCAAGGACATTGGGAAACTTCTGATAGTGTAATCCAAGGTTAATGGTCCTCTTAAGGTACCCATAACCTTTGCAATAGCATGTCAATGCTCAATACTAGGTCTACTCGTAAATCTCCAAGTAGTCCAACAACATAAACAATGTCAGGTCTAGTGCAATCAGTAGCGTAACGAAGGCTACCAATGATGCTCGCATACTCAGTTTGTCTAACACCGTCACCGGTGTTCTTGAACAACTTTACACTAGGATCATAAGGAGTACATGCAGGTTTACAGTCAAAGTAATTGTATTTCTTAAGATCTTCTCGATATAATGAGATTGATCCAAAGAAATTCTATTTTCTGACCTTGTAATTTTAATACCAAGGATTACGTTCACTTCTTCTAAATCTTTCATATCTAGCACTTAACATAGATTTCACATTATTCACAACATGAATATTTGAGCAAAAGATAAGCAAGTCATCCACATAAAGACACATAATAGTACAAATGTCATTTTCAGATTTATAATAAATGCATTTGTCACTTTCGTTCACTTGAAAACCATGCGAGATAACAAGGTTGTCAAAATTTTCATGACATTGTTTAGGTGCTTGTTTTAAACCATTATGTGGTTTATCTAGTTTGCAAACTTTTTTTTTCTTGACCAGGTATTACAAAACCTTTAGGTTGGTCTATATAAATCTCTTCTTCTTATAGAAATGCGGTTTTAACATCCATTTGGTGCACTACTAAATCATGAATAGCAGCTAAAGATAGGTGTTATTCTAGTTACAGGTGAACATGTGTTGGTCCCAAAGTGGTCAGATGAGGTCTAGAGGGGGGTGAATAGACCTCTAAATTGTTGGATGAAGATGAAGATGAAGATAAAAACTATAAATTAAGGGAGATTTTGATGATTTCCAAAACATCTTTATCAGCTAAATAATGGAAGCTTAGTTAATCCCTAAGAAGACTTTGACCAAGAAAGAAGACAAATCAAAAGGGTCAAAACCTATAGTCCATTAGAGTACTGATATTTCGCTGAAGAAGGAAATCAGTTTTGTGAATTTCAGCCGACTCAAATCAGATGTGTTCAGTTTGGGATCAGCCAAGTACTAATCGGACGAGAGACTTCAATCAGCTGAGTGAAAGCGATCAGCAAGTCACTCCAACGGTAATAAATGTACTTGAAGTAATAAATACTGAAGAGGAAGGGTAATAATGAAAAATGATTAAAGAAAAACCTCGTATCAGCTATGTGCATTTAATGCGACTGCCAAAGAAGTACAGCTGAATGCACAG
The DNA here is from genome assembly GCA_003313485.2 of Penstemon barbatus. Lineage (NCBI taxonomy): Eukaryota > Viridiplantae > Streptophyta > Magnoliopsida > Lamiales > Plantaginaceae > Penstemon > Penstemon barbatus. The sequence goes on along the minus strand of CM064884.1, from coordinate 44,720,318 downwards.
TGCACAGTCGCAGGTAGCCATTCCTAGGATACAGGGACCAATGCTCGAGAATTGAGAAATCTATTATGTCTTCCTTCAACGAACAGAACTCAAATCTCAAGTATAAATAGAGAGTGTCTGAAGAGTTAGAGATGAATGAAAAACAACACAATTGAGAGCATTCGAAGCAAAATTCTTTTAAGTCTCAAACTCAAGAACAGAGTACTCATCTGCCTAGTCATCTGTTGACGAAAGCGGGTTGAAGATCAAAGTTGAATACATTTTCTGAGTGAATATGTAATAGAGAGTGTTGTGAGAAATAGATATACATCTGAATGAGTGATATTACTTCGGAGAATAGATTTTCTTTGTGATATCCTATTACGAACTTGTGGCCAGTTCATTTGTTGTTTGGTGCAAGCAGAGTATATTGTAATCTGTGTGATTATAGTATAACCTAAGATCTGTGTGACTTGGAAGAGTGGACTAAAGGATTTACATCCATATGACCGCTATAAAAAGTCTGGTGTTTTACCTTTGCATGGATTTCTTGCATATCTTCAAAAAAGCATACTAAAACACTTTAGTTAACTGTTTGAAAGATTATAAAAAGAAGTTTGCAAAAACTAAAGGTAAAATCTTCCTAAGTTAACAAAGGTTACTTGTGAAAAAAACTTTTAAAATCCACTGCAAGTAATCTAACTAAAACTCTGATTTTACTAAAATCAGCTAAGTCATAATTAGAAGAGTGGTCAACTCTGTTGTTCAAAGCTTTGTGCGCGATCAGCTTAGTCTACTTACAATTCTTGATCAGCTTAGTCTGCTCACATAAAAGTTAGAGAAATTTTAAATCAAAAATTTTTAGAGGTCTATTCACCACCCCCCTCCCTCTAGACCTCATCTGACCACTTGGGACCAACAAGAGGTATCAGAGCGGGTGGTTCATCTGAATCAGTTGTCTGATCAACGAGCTTGATCCAAGTATTTTTCAAAGGTTTTAAAGTTTTCAAAAGAGCACGTTTTTTAAAATTAAAAACTTTTTGAAAATAGATTGTATCAGCCATGTTCCCCACATTGGCGGTATGAGCTTTGAGGACTGAAAGATCCGCATGGAAATCTTCCTTGCTGCTTACAACGACAACATGTTTGCATGCATCATGAAAGGTCCTTTCAAAATCGCCAAGACCATAAAAGTTAACAATGAAGATATGGTGGTGAACAAAGAGCTCGAGGAGATGACGGCCGAGGAAGTCAAGTTGTTCTGATCAACGAGCTTGATCCAAGTGTTTTTCAAAGGTTTTAAAGTTTTCAAAAGAGCACGTTTTTGAAAATTAAAAACTTTTTGAATATGGATTGTATCAGCCATGTTCTCCACATTGGCTGTATGAGCTTTGAGGACTCGAAGATCTGCATGGAAATCCTCCTTGCTGCTTACAACGACAACATGTTTACATGTATCATAAAAGGTCATTTCAAAATCACCAAGACCATAAAAGTAAACAATGAAGATATGGTGGTGAACAAAGAGCTCGAGGAGATGACGACTGAGGAAGTCAAGTTGTTCAATTTGGATAAACTTGGCCGTTTCATCATGATCAGAGCCCTAGACAATAACCGTTTTGACAAGGTCAAGCATTGCAAAACTGCAAAAGAGATGTGGGACAAGGTCCGTGAGATGAGTGAAGAAACAATGCCATAAAAGAGCATAATCTGAGTATTGCTCTAGAAAAGTTGGATAAGTTCAAGATAAAGTCTGGTGAGACCATTGATCAGATAGATACAAGGTTCACCAGAACACTCAACGAAGTCTTGAAGCTGGGAAAGACCTTCACAGATAAGGAGATCACTGTTAAAGTTCTGAAGGCTCTGCCTCCCAATTTCAACATGAAGATTACAACAATGAAAGAATCAAGGGATCTGGGGAAGATCTCTCTAACAGAGTTGTTTTCTGTACTCAAGGCATACAAGTATAAACTGCCAAGAATGAGTATAGAAGAAACCTCAACTTCTAGTTCCACTGCTGCCCTGGTTGCTACTGAAAACCCAAGAAGATCAGTCAACAAAAATAAAGAAGTGGACTCATGTGATGAGGCCATACTGCTCAACAAAAAGGAGTATACTGCTGGAGACGTCGCATTGTTGTTAAATAATTTCAAGAAGTTCTACAAGAGATAAATGAAGAACAATACAACAATGCTTCTACTTTTAACCCTGCCTCTAATTCTCCTGATAGTAAGGATTCATATAAATCCAAACTAATGTGCTATAATTGCTGGAAACTGGGTCATTTCATCGGAGATTGCCCATATCCTAAAGCTGAAAAATATACGGAGGGAGAAAAGAAAATCAAAAAGGAGAGGAAACATAAAAAAGGAAAAGTGCTGATGGCTGAAGCTGAGAAGCTTGCTGCTATCTACTCGTCTGATTCGGATTCAGATACATCAGAGGATGAATCCACTGAAGATTAACAACCTGCACTTCTATGTCTGATGGCCAAAGAACCAGATGACTATGAGGATGAGGTAACTCCTTCTAAAAATGAACAATTTAGTTCATTTGAGCAAATGATTTTAATAACACAAGTGTTGTTACTGCATTTGCTAAGCTTAAGGAAGAGATGACATTGCTAAAAGAGCAAAACAGTTCTCTGAAACTCAAGGTTGAAAAACCTAAAGAATCGGCTGAATATAAACTGCTGGAGCAAGAGAATGAGCCTCTGAAAGCTGAATGTGAAATTTACAAAGGTAAAATCATGGAACTTGAGAAAGTCGTAGAGTCTCATGATAAGTCTTCTGTTGCATCAGATAACATGCTTAGTAAACAGAAACTGCATTTGGAACAGAATAAGATAGAACTGAAACATACTGAAAAATTTATATCTGCTGATAACAGGATAAGATAGAGTCTCTCCCAATTGTCGTATATCGTGGACATCTATATCTTGTGTTTGAACTTAACTGGATTGTCCTAAAAATGTTAGGAAATTCTTGTGCACTTTATTTATATAGTGTATAAACGTAGTATTTAATTAAGAAGGCCGTGTTCTTTATTAGGAATTTCCAAGAAGTTGTATTGCTACGGGCAAAAATCCAAAGCAAAAAAGTAATCAAGTGTTAAATGAAAATTGTTCCATTGATATTATCAATATAGTAATATAATTAAGAAGATTCTTTCTTGGGAATTTCCAAGAAAATGTATTGCTAAGGGCAAACTCCAAAGCAAACAATTAATCAAAATGTTAAAGAATTGATCCATTGATGTTATCTAATCTTGAGCAAGTATAGAACAATATAAAGAGATGCGACAAAAGATATGGCCATCAAAATATGTTGTTACTTATTTAACAAGTTCTGAGTGATAGGTATATTGTTCAATCTATCCCCTTTATTTAAATTAGAAAAGTGCAAGTACATTGTACGTGTCTAATTAATAAATAAATTTGATAAATTATAGTAAAATAAACTTTATCATGTCACATAATAGCACAAATTAATGATTAATATTCAATTTAATTAATAAAAATGATGTCTTTAAATTATTGTAATCAAATGACTGATTGATTAGTTCATATGATCCTGTATATTTGTTCTAAAATAAGATCATAACAAAATTATTTAGTTCAATCCATTATAGTAGTTTCCATTTAAAATGAATTGTTTTAAATATGTATTTGTTATTTGAAATGCATTTGTTTACGGACAACTTTTTGTCCTCTCATGCCCATGTGTAGGACATCCAACCCCAATTGATTAAATCCACTGGGGTAGGATTAAGTAACCGTAATACCAAAAAAGTTTTTCACTAATTCAAATCATTAGTTTAATCCATCTTTTCACGGGTTTATCCCATCTTTTTACCTTTTGCATTGATTTAATATAATTGTGTCTTCGATTTACACGTTCTTTTATCAGAATTAACCTAATTTCATTATTTTCCATTTTTTTCGTCCATTTTTTTTTTCAATTTAAACCATTTTCTACCGGTTTTATCCTATTTTTGTTGGTTAAACTATTTTTTTCTCTTTTTACAGTTTTCACTCGTTTTCCCACGGAATTACACGTTTATTCACCAATTTCACCTCATATTTTATTGATTTCACGTGCTTTCAAGACTTCACATTTGTTCCCCGATTCACTGATTTCACCAATTTTTAACGATTTCATCCATTTTTCACTAATGTCACAGATCTCATCCGTTTTTCACGAATTTCATTCGAAGTTATTCGATTCCAAATGTAGTTATCAATTTTATAGGCGCATTTTTACTAGGTTCATTCGTTTTTCACCAACTTTACCAGTGCACACCAATTTCACCTTTTTTTTTTTTTTTTTTATCATTTTCACATGTTTTAACTGACTTTCATCAAATTTATCAATTTTCGTTAATCGATTTCGCCTATTTCCATGAAAAGAACCCCGTTAAAATTCGAGTACCACCAATTGCATCAGTTTTTCACGAATTTCACACTTTTTTTCACCAACTTTACTAATATTTATATTCGAGCTTATTCATGTGTTGATATTGTCGGATTTTGTTTATATTTTGCTTCTCTAGCCAAAGAAACATTACATAATTAGCTAAGTTTTTCACATACTTAATTTTGTTTATTTTTATTTGAAATAATATCATGTCATTTGAAATTTATTTGTTTACAAACCTAAGCTAGTTTTCACATACTAAATCCATTTACGGGTTTAACACATCATTATATCGACTTCATTCATTTTGCATCGTTTTAATATATATTTTTATTCAATTTATCCATTCTTTTATCGATGTTACCCATATTAATTGTTTTCCCACATTTTTCGTCGATTTGTTTTGTTTTTCTGTTTTTACCCTGTTTTTGCCGGTTAAACTATAATTTCTTTTTAGATATATAACTCGTTTTTACATATTTCACATGTCTTAACCGACTTTACATTTGTTCCCCGATTCACTGATTTCACCAGTTTTTAACGATTTCATCCGTTTTTCACTAATTTAACCAGTCTTATCTGATTTTGACGAATTTTATCCAAAGTTATGTGATTCCATATGTATTTATCGATTTCTTGGGCGTCTTTTTACTGGCTTCACAAGTTATTTACTAACTTTACAAGTGTTCACCAATTTCACCGAAGTTATTATCATTTTCACATATTTTAACCGACCTTTCTCGATTTCACCAATTTTCATTAACCGATCCCGTATTCCATGAAAATTCGAGTATAATCAATTTCACAAAAAAAAAAAGAAATTAGATTTATTTTCTATCATCTTCACTAATTCACTTTACTAATGTTCCTTATTCTAATGACAGTGTTGATTAACAAGCATATACATGGAATTAGATTTTATGTGATTGGATATGGACTTTGAAATTTCGATAGGGGAAGGAACTCTAAGATATATTTTTTCAAGTGGTAGTTTTTATGTAGAAGTATGCTTCTTCACGTTTTTTCCTATTTTGCCATTTAAATAAAATTTTAAGTAAGGGCATATTAGACTTAACAAAATATTCAAGAAATTCTATTTTCTAAACTCGTACTTTTATATGTATATAGATATAGATATAGAATAGATATAGATATAGATATAGAATAGAAATAGAGCGTTTTAATCCTTCCTATGATTTTATAAAGGTTTCACACTGTATCCCTGACATTTTAATTCTTAAACCTCTTATATGTTGTACCTTACCTCATGTGTCATGATAAATACGCTACTTTACCAATATGTTATGATAGGTGTTGCGCTTTACCCCCTATGTTTCAAAATACTTAATTTTCATGTCCACTCTCAATTTCAGCGAGTGAGTTACACTCTCTGGTTGAAGAGTATTTTGCTCATTGAAAATTCTAAAGGGGAGATAAATTGCTCTTTTTAAATTACAAGGGGTGTATTGAACATTATGCAAATCACATTGTTATAAATTGATAATTGCTCCTTATTTATCTGATATCTTAGATTTTTAATTATATTTTAGCCATTTTTGATGGGCGGGTGTACTTATCCTTTGTTCCAGCAAGACTTTTAAACTTTGGTTGTTGGATGAAGATGAAGATAGAGTGTATTTAAAAATAAAGAAGTTAAGGGAGGTTTTGATGATTTCCAAAACATCAAGATCAGCTAAGTATGTAACACTTAGTTAAAACCCTTAGAAGAATTTTGACCAAATAAGAAGATCAATCAGAAGGGTCAAAGATTCAAGGTCCAGAAGACTACTGATCTGCTGAAGAAATAAATCAGACTGGTGAAGATCAGTCGACTTAAATCAGATTTGTTCAAGTTTGGGATCAGCTCTGCTCATCATCAGACTTGTGTCTCATCAGCCGAGTGGAAAGGATCAGGAAGTCTCCCCAACGGTAATAAATGCCCTTAGAGTAATAAATGCTGAAGACCGAGGATATTAATGGCAAATGATTGAAGAAATACCTCGTATCAGCTAGGTGCATTAAATGCTGCCTGACAGAAAGTACAGTTCGCAGTACTGTCACGGAGCAGAGAGCCGTTCGCGGAAATAAAGGACCAGTACCCGAGGAATTTGAATTGTGTCTCTCTTCAACGGACATTTTTCAAATGTGTGAGTATAAATAGCTCAAGAGACGAAGAGAAGAAAATAACATAACAACTGAGAGATTATCTATGAAGCAGAATATTTTCTAAGTCTCAAGAAGCTCAAGAACAGCTCACTCGTCTGTCGAAGTCATTTGTTGACAGAAGCCAGTTGAAGCAAAACGAAAACACTTTCTGAGTGAATCTGTGTTGAAAGAGTGTTGTGAGGAGTGTTTATCCATCTTTGTGAGTGATAATACTCTGTAGAATAGGTCTTCTTTGTGATTTCCTATTACGCACTTGTGGTCGTTTCATTTGTTGTTCGACGCAAGCATTGTATACTGATTACTATGTATTTTCTAGTATAACCCAAGATCTAAGTGACTTGGAAGAGTGGACTAAAGGATTTAAATCCATATAACCACTATAAAAATTCTGTGTGTTCAAACATGCATTATTTTCTAGCATATTTACTAAACTGCATAAGAACACTTGAAAACTGTTTGAAAATATTTTTAAAGGAGTATGATAAAACTGGGGATAAAATCTTTCAATCTACCAAGCCTACTTGTGAAAAACACTTAAAATATCCGCTACAAGTATTCTGGTGTTAAAACTTATTTTGACTAAATCAGCTAAGTGATTATCAGATTAGTGGTCTGCTGTGCTGATTCAAAGATTTGTTCACGATCAGCTTAGTCAGCTTACTGCTCTATAACAGCTTAGTTTGTTGACAATTAAGTAAAAGGTTTTAAAGTTAAAATTTTCAGAGGTCTATTCACCCCCCCCCCCCCCGTAGACCTCATCTGACCACTTGGGACCAACATTGGTGATCAGAATTGCCTACCAATCAAATAAGGTCTCCACTTTTCCACTGCAGATACTACGGCCAGTAGCTCCCTCTCATACCCTGGTAGTGCAGAATGCTTGTCATTAAGTGCTTTGCTAAAGTAAGCAATTGGTCTATGTTTTTGCATCAAGACTGCTCCTAGACCTTTTACTGAAACATCATATTCTATATCAAAAACACAGTTGAAGTCTGATAAAGCAAGAACTGGGGTGGTGATCATACACTGTTGTAAAGCTCTAGCTTGGGGTAGAATAATCGATGGGTTAGATAGGATTCCGTGTTTATTCAGTCTATACCTTGAAAGCAGTATTGATTTTCGTCCTATTTTGACTGTGTTAGTCTGGTTTGACCTTTCTCCTTTCCACGTCAGCAACAAGTAATCACGCCAATATATAGTAGGGACAATTTATTATGACTCTTTGATGTACAAGAGTCACCATTTATTTAGCATAAAATTGTGTACGCCTTGTAGATGTGTATGTACCCAGCCAAAACAATGTACACACCATGATGACCAAAATGCCCCTTACACTTTCTTAATTTTTTGATTTGCTCCTGTCATTTTAATTAATTTTTCCCTCTCACTTCTCCACAAAGTCATCGTTCTCTCAAAGCAGTCTTCTCCGGAAAATCTAAGAAGATTCCTCTTCTTCACAATCTCATCCATTCATAGAAAAGTCGTGTTCTCGTCAAATGTAAGACTTCTCTCATAGGTTGGGTTTGCCCTTGTCATTTTTGTTATTTTCCCCTATAATTTATAATATTTGTTGAAGTTTCTGGGTTCTTCGGAATCAATAATTGGAGGAAAATTTTAAAATTGAAAAGAATGAATTATATGATCCGCCGCTGCCTCTGTCCATGTAATGGATTGAGAATTCAGATTCAGTATGTCGTCACTTTCAGTTCTCCAGAGATGGTGATATTAACGTGAGTGCTCTTTTATATTTGATGTTCTCCTCTTAAGCATTTTTTCAAATAATTGATGTGCTCATTTGTTGAGCCCTGATTCAGTTGTCTTGCAACTTTTTATTGTGCAATTGTTGTTGTTATCTATTTATCACATTTATACAAAAATAAGGTAATTTGAGAGTACTGTAATATAGGAATGTTGCTATAGGGTACTATAATATATGAATGGGGCTGAAGGGGACCTCCGGGATCAATGGTAGACATTCTGATGTATTTAAGATATCATTTACCCTGAAGGACTTATTTAAGTTGAGAGAGTATGGAACATTCAAGTACAAAAGGAAAATTTATGATGATGAAGGGATTCTGTTTGCGGCATATTAAGTGATAGTTAACCAGAATTTTATCCTTAACCAAGTTTTTTCAAGATGGTATAGCATAATGCTTAATCATGACTTTGTTATTTCTTAATTGGCTTAAGGTAAATGATTAAACCTTAACACACGGAATATCTAACGGAAAAAATTTATCGCTAAGCTTGAATACCAACAAAAATCGAGTCTTCATTAACGAAAATTACCATTACAGAAGACTCATTTGCTTGTAGTGCAAGAACATCTCTTACAAGATGTTATTTTTAAACATTTTCACAAATTATAGAGAGTGTCCTTGTAAGAATTGTAGAACCATAAGGCTATGATCTCCTTATAATTTTTGAAACATTAAAGAATTTCATGTAAAACGACTAAACTTCATATTGTCTGATCTTACGGGTTTTCGTAGGATGATCGATATTAATGGAATAAAACGGTAAATACTATAAAATGGAAGAAAGATCAATGTATATGTATATTCCGATCGTAGGGATACAATTACAAGTATTTAGGATCCTACTTGAGCATTATAGGATGCCGTACAAGCTAGAGGGTGAAATACATATAAAATGGCCGAGCTAATTTATCCGAGCTATAGCTTCGAACGTAGTGCACCTGGGAAAACGTGTATGTCGTCATAAATGCAAATGGTATTTATAATGAAGAATGCTAAGCTAGCTACTCCATCCACAGGGATACATTTCTTTGGCCCAAGGGCTTGGGCCTTTGATCGGCCCAACAGTAACCTCGACCACGACCACTTTACGGTTGATCGGATAGTAAAGGCTGTAATTCAGACTTGATACTATCTCAGCGAGATCGGATTTTATATTCGTTTTCCTCGTCCGAGCTCCCCAAGGTAGAGTCCAAAATACCCCTCATCAATACTCCCCCACTTGTCGAGCGCAAAGTGAAGCTTAGTGCTCGAAGAAGTTGATATCGAACGTTATGATGAGCCAATATTCTAATGTTTCTTTGGATATGCCTCATTAAAAACCTTATTCGGAAAAAACCTTCGGGATAAAAACTGAATTAGGGAAAAAGAGTGCATATCTTTAGAACCATATGATGAATAATTTTGCCTCGGTATAAATTTTGATGTTAAAAGATTCCTTGCCCTTTTCTTGAAATAACTCTTCGGCAGCGAAGTCTTTTCGCATCGTCCATTGTGACACTCGCGAATTCAGTAGGTATAGGGGTCTAAGATGTAAATACTTGGGGGATAAATTTGAATTTTCTTTGGGGAAGCTCAACCGTTGTGACTATTCGGGGGCCGGTTTGCAATTCACCCTTTTTACCTTATATATATATGTCAAATTGCTGAAAATTACCTCCAAAGCCATTTATTCTGGAGATTGAAGCGTTCAGATCGCATAAGCTGTCCTTTTCATTCAATCACATCTGTTTATAATGTCCAGTTCGAGAAAACCAAGGGGTAAGGGTTTAATCGGAGAGGATACTGAATCCGATCCTGACTTTAAGCTCATCGATGACTTTGAAGAGGGGGAAATCCATCCCGAGCGCGAAGAAACTAATCAGGTTGTGGATCTTGAAGAGAACGAAGTAGAGAAACGCAACATCGGCGATAATGTTTTTGTCAGGATATACAGGTCTGAGGCTCCTTCCGGATCGGGCGGTCATAGCCGGGCTGACCTTGGTGCAGAAGTAATTTCTTGCATCTTCGTTCAGGAAGACCGTGCTAGTTTGGAAAAAGAGTTTGGCAAATTTCTTCCGGAGGGATTTTCGATCGTCATTCCCTCCTATCGTGATCGTGTAACTTCTCCTCCGCCTGGGTGCCAGGCTTTCTATGATAAACAATTTTCGCATGGGTTGCGCATTCCTTTTATTCCTTTATTAAGAAACATCTTTTCCTTTCTCTCTCTGACTCCCGCTCAAATCCTTCCGAACTCTATAGCATATATTGTCGCGTTCAGCGTCCTCATGGAGGCCAAAGGGGAGGAGGCTTCTTTTCGAAATGTTTGGCAGGCATTTCAGATGAGCATGTCTAGGGGTTCCAATGCGGGGTTCGTCTCATTCTCGCATGGGTCAAATCAACCTATTCTTTCGACCGTGGCTATGGACAAAACCAAAGGTTGGAAAAGAAGATTCTTTTATGTAAAAGGTCCCGATGTTCGTTCCGCGGGTAGTTCTAAGGCTAGGTCGTACCGTTGGGATGGTGAAGGGCCTTGGTTGTACGGTCGTCGCAAAATCAAAGAAAAGGTTAATCCTCAATTTTCTGACGAATTTTTGAACCAGCTTCGATTCGATCCTTTTCAGACCATGCTCCTTGAACAAGAAAAGATTTTAAGATTAGCCGGTCTAAGCAAGTGTAACTACCCTGCACCAGCGCTCCAATTCTCTCCTCCGTCCCTTCAACCGCCTAGCGGGATTACCCGATCCTTCAGAGACATAACCGAGTCAACCACTTCGTCCTATGCTTTGCCTCCTTTGAGTAAGTTATTAATAAGTTTTTCACTTGATTCTGTTGTGTAATGTATATGTTCGCTCGAAGTTATGAGCACGTTGACTTTTTTCTCACAGGTCAACTCGGTGAGGAGTTTCGAACGTCTGCTATTAGGTCAATCGGGATCTCTCGGCCCGAAAACATGCGAAGCCAGTTCCAACCTCCTCCGAAGAGGAGGAAGACAGAACGAGGGACGGGAGCGGATAATTTGATCACTAACCCAATTGATATCCCAGATGTATACCCAACTTTGAGAGGGGTTGGGAGCTCGAGTTCCTCAAATCCAGTAGTAGCTGGTCCTCTGCGTAGTGTATTCTCGATTGATATTTCTAATCCATCCTCCGCTGGTTACAGTAACTATTCCTGGACCCGTATTCTGGGCAAACAAGAACATGAGAGACGTATGAATCAGATACAGTACGCCGAACATCCAGGTCCTTCGAGAAGAGAAAAACCATTTGGCAGGAGTTCAGACTCAGTTCCATGTCGACCAGGCAGGTCGGAACCGGACGTAGCTGACTTCATGAACGACCATTTTCACGGGCGTAGAGCTGCTGGTTATCCAGAAGAAGGAACTGTCTCCTCCGATCTTGGCCAAGATGGGGAGAATGAGTTTGATAAGGCCATTCGGATTTTTATGGTTGGACGTTTCAAACGGGATCTCCTTGATCACACCGTTAAAAGCGATTTTGAGATCCTGAGTAAATTCTCTCGATCATACCAGGAGGTAATAATTGTTTCTAGACTTTGAACATCCGATTTGACTTCTTGGCTGTTAAACTAATACCATTTTTCTTCATAGGCAGGGGATTATTTTGCACTACAGACATATCGTCTGTCTTTGTTAGAACAAGAATCGCAAGAAGCTCATAACGTGCTTGCACAGGCTTCGTCCAAGAATAGAACCCTTCGAGCCCAATTAGATGATGTCACAGGCAAACTATTTGCTAGTCGTCAAGAATTGTCGAAGGTGAAGGAGGAGTTGGAGACCGCCAAAAGGAAACATACTCCAACTGTAGAAGAAGATTTGTTATCTGCTGTTAAAGAGAAAAGTGCCCTCGAGGAAGAACTCAAGAAGGCGAAGATTGAACTTGAGCAAGCGAAACAAGATTCCGAGCGAGCATATGCCCAAGGCCGAGAAGAAGCCATAATTCCAGCTATTCGAGAGTTTTTGCAGTCTCCTGTGCTTGATCCCTTAATTCAAAAAAGGACAGGTGGGATTCTTCAAAGGATCTTCTACAAAGGGGTTCAACAGCAAATTTCGGCCAAGAGGATTCCGAACAAGATGTATGAATACCTTCAATATATGAACCCTTATAAGAATGCGAAAGGGAAGGATTATAAAGCTTCTTCTTTGCCCATGGTGAATACAAATTGGCAGGACCATCACTTTGCCCCTTTTGTCGAGGAGTTCGGCTTTCCGATGCCGAACCCTGATGATCTTGAGTCGTCCGACAATAATCCCGAGTCTTCTTTAGGATGCGGGTCAGATGATGAGCCTAACGACCACCCATGTTCCGAATCTTAGGGGTGAATTGTTTATAATAGTTATGTAATAGGGGTAGCATTTTTTGTAATAGGGTCTTCTTCCTGCGATTTCGTTTTATAACCTGTATATCCTTCTCAATTTGTAGAAGCTAACGAATGAATGAATTTTGTTGTTTTTCGATCGAATGTTTATCCTTCCCCTTTTTCCTGAGCCTCTTAACAGTCGCGATGGTTCAATTATCGCTGGAATAAGATGTCGCTTCTATAAATATCTGGGTTGTTTCATGTCATTTATCTATCACTTCTTAATTACTAGGATCGGAGCTTTACGCTTAGTTTCTTATTTCGAGCTTTCAAATTTACTTCTTCGCTTGCTATGGATCAGAGATTGGGTAAGCCTATCAATCCCAAATTGTTATTGGGTGGCACCAAGAGTAAAGGTCCATCCAAAGATCAAAAACCATCCAAAGATAATAAGCCTTCCAAGGCTTCCCCGAAAACAACTGCCACTTCCCCCAAAACATCCAAGGGTGGGGAGACAAAAAAGGAGAAACAGGCTTCATCAAAACATTCCAAAGTTGGTCTTAACCAATCAATTTTGGATGAGGAACTTGACGAGGAGTTCGAGGCTTCTTCACCGAAAGATCTTGACACTTCCCATCGGGCAGTAGCTAGACAAAAAGCATTATCCCTTTCTTCCGACAAAAGGCCATACTCTGACATAGCCGACTCAATCGAGAACCCGCAGGATCTTGTTATTGGGAACGAAGGTTCTTCGATAGGAGGTTTGGGTAAGAAGCCTAAACTGACCCCTTCTGGAGATGGCTCTTTAGTTTCTGAAGCACCTGTCGAGCCTTCAAAGCTTGAAACTGAACCTCCGAAGAGTGAGACTGAGCCCTTGAAGACTGAGAATTCTTACGGCCTTCATATCTCTGGATCCCCTCTTTGAGAATCAAAGGATGAGTCTGCTCGGGAAGTGGAGCTCGAGAATTCCGTCGAGAATCCATCGGAGGCTGATCCTCCTATTCCTGAGGCCGAGGCGTCTGAGGGGAAAAGTCCCTCAGATCTGTTTCAGTCAGGGTCTAATTTTCTATCTCAGGTTCTCCTTTTAAAATTTTTTTTTTTTTTTTTTTTTTTTAGAAGAACTAATTCTTTCAGATATAGGCTAGGCAAGACTTTCTCAAATTGAAGGTGTTAGCTGAGCGGGAGTTGAGTCAACGTGCTACTATTACCCTCGAGCTGGAGAAAACGAACGGTGAGTTGGGTCGCGTCCTCAAGGAAAAATTGGCTTTAGAGAAAGAGAAGGCTGACAAGGTACAGGGAGAAGGGCTCTTCCAACAATTGAGCAAGGAGCTTGAGATGCTCAAAGGGCTCTACGAGCAGGAGAAGAAGGACTCCGCCCTTTGCGAAAAAGAGGCTTTTGATCGCGGTTATGCAGCACGTAGTGCTGAGCTTCGAAAGGCTCTTCAAGATCATAACTTCGTGTGACTTTTTCCAGAACGGTGTTGTTGTAATTCTATTTTATTTTCCTTGGTTGTGCTGTACTCTGAATAATTTCTTTAATTCTGCTCTTTATCTTCGAATTCGGATGATGTATTGGGCCTTGTGCCTTTTATAATTGTTATGCCCTTCTGTGATGCTTGGCTTCTTGTTTAAATTTTTGCTATTGTCAATGTTCGATCCTTACAGTTAGAACTTTATTGGATTACCGTCGTCGTACAGATATTTCATCCTCGATCAATAACTCCTTAATAGCATAGCTCCCCTCATTTTTAAGTTTGAAATAATCTACTCTAACCAATCAGTCCCTTATTTCTCGGGAAGTGCAACGGTCGGCGCATTTATCGCTCGCATCGCGTCCGTTCCCTATGGTAAATCTGGGCCGTCAATATCTGTTTTCTCTTCCTATAAATAGTCTAGGATGGTTCTTTTTACCATCACCTTTTTACTTTTCTGTGGAAATATATTCGAAGCTTGTGCTCGAGTGATTTTTTTCTTTTATTGGATGATAATATGTCTTTAGTAATGACATCCCCTATTCGAATTCGATCCCCAATAGTTATGTTTGAGATTCGTACCCGAACTCTTTTCTTTGATTTTATCGTCTCTAAATAAAACTTATTTTCGACTAGATATCGATAGACGAAAAGGATTGCGACTAGGATACCGGTAGACGACCTGCTCTCTCTGATTCCAAATCCTTTAAGCAGGGTCGAATCCCTGTATCCTGTCATAGCGGGATAGTGGGTCAACTGCTGGAGAAGTTTTCCTGCACTCGATTTCAACCTCTTCATGATGCTTCTTGAAAGACGTTGTCTTCGGGATCGCTAGAGATGATTCCTACTGTGGTTGCTTTACTGCTTTTCGACCCGGTCGCGCGTGGACCGATCAGCGCGGATGCATTGGATGAAGGGTAGAAGTGTATTAGCTTCCCTTTACTCCTTTGACTACTCAAGTGTCTTAGCATAGATTTGAGCATTTGTAACTAGATCTTTCTGGATGTAAACTCGATTTTCCTTATTGTAATCGAGAATTCTCTTGTAACTAGTAAAAATGTATGAATGAAATATTTATTTTTGTTTATTATCCTCGCTTGTTGATATGTAAACTTGCTTCTTATCTATGTCGAATATTAATTCCTTTGCCTCGGAGGCTCGAGCCATAAGTATTATTCTTAGCAGATCTTTGATAATTGATAGGATAATAACCCTAATAATTGAACACGAACTATATAATTGTTCTCGAACCAAATATTTGATCCTCATCGTAGTTTGAAGCATGATATAGTAGGATTTTTAGAATAACTGATAATTTGAATTTACTTCGATCTAAGGGACATAGCAACGGTTTCACCCTTAGTCGTTTTTGATCGGTCATAGCAATAGCTTTCACCTGAGGGTCATAGCAACGGCTTTCACCCTTTAATTTATTTCGATCTAAGGGGCATAGCAACGGCTTTCACCCTTAGTCGTTTTGATCGGTCATAGCAACAGCTTTCACCTGAGGGTCGTAGCAACGGCTTTCACCCTTTAATTTATTTCGATCTAAGGGGCATAGCAACGGATTTCACCCTTAGTCGTTTTGATCGATCATAGCAACAGCTTTCACCTGAGGGTCGTAGCAACAGCTTTTACCCTTTAATTTATTTCGATCTAAGAGGCATAGCCACGGCTTTCACCCTTAGTCGTTTTGATCGGTCATAGCAACAGCTTTCACCTGAGGGTCGTAGCAACAGCTTTCACCCTTTAATTTATTTCGATCTAAGGGGCATAGCAATGGCTTTCACCCTTAGTCGTTTTGATCGGTCATAGCAACAGCTTTCACCTGAGGGTCGTAGCAACAGCTTTCACCCTTTAATTTATTTCGATCTAAGAGGCATAGCAACGGCTTTCACCCTTAGTCTTTTTTTGTGGGTCGTCACCCATTTCGCTGATCCAAGGGGCATAGCAACAGCTTTCACCCTTATTCGCTACTTGATAGATATGCATAGAGATAGGCTATAATAATTTTGAATATGATAAATTGATAATATCTTTGCGAATAATTTTGTTGAATAGATAATCTTCGAGAACATAAGGAGTACAGAATGTAATAGAACAATAACATAACAGGTAGTCTTGAAACTGCTAAATAATCTTCATCTTCCATAATATCTTCTTAAGTTTATGGCATTCCAAGATCGAGGTAAGACCTCCCCATTTGGATGAGCAATCTTGTAGGAACCTTTTTTTCCTACTTCGACTACTACATAAGGACCATCCCAGTTGGGCTGAAGCTTTCCGACATGTTTTGAGACTTCTACTTTTTTCAGTACTAGATCTCCGACCTTAAAGGTTCGGATTCTAACCTTTTGATTGTACGCGTTTTCCATGTTGGATTTTGTGGCCTGAATTTTTAGCTTAGCTCGATCCCTTTTTGCCATCTGCATGATCGACTTCCATTTCACTCAAGGATTTATTTTCTTCGGAATCATAGAATTCGATTCTGGGAGAAGATATCAAATTCTCAACTGGAATAACCGCTTCCGATCCGTACACTAAGCTGAAAGGAGTTTCCCCTGTAGATGCTTTTACGGTGGTTCTATAAGCCCATAAAACTCCTGGGAGTTCATCAAGCCATTTTCCCTTTGCGTCAAATAATCGCTTTTCTAGAGATCGAACGATCTCTCTATTTACAACCTCTGTTTGTCCATTGGCCTGAGGGTGCCCTACCGATGCGAAATTTTGCTGTATCCCGAACTTCTCACACCAATCGGTGACCTTTTTGCCAGCAAATTGTGTTCCATTGTCGGAGATTAGGATTCTGGGAATTCCGAATCGACAGACAATATTTTTCCATATAAAATTTATAACTTGAAACTGCGTCATCTTGGTCAGAGCTACACATTCGACCCATTTACTGAAATATTCGACCGCGACCAATACATAATTCTTCCTTAACCTGGCGGTCGGGAAAGGACCGACAATATCGATACCCCACTTATCAAACGACCAACAGATTGGGATAGAGTGCATCTGCTCGGCTGGCTGATGGATCAAATTTGAATGAATTTGACAATGATGACACTTCTTCACATAATCCACCGCGTCATAAAAGAGAGTAGGCCAATAATATCCTGTCCTCGAACATTTTAGGGCTAATGCTCGAGCTCCGCCATGATTTCCTGCTTCTCCCTCATGAACTTCCCTCAGAATCATATCATATTGATTTTCAGAGATACACTTTAATAGAATTCCAGAGGAGGATCGTTTGTAGAGTTTATCATCGATCAGGGTAAATGAGGGGGATCGATACTTAATCTTTCTGGCTTCATTAGTGTCTTTTGGCAGTTCTCCTTTCTTTAGATAATCGATGAAGGGGTCGATCCAAGAGTTCTTTTGTTCGTCGATTTCCATGATATCGATGCCAAGAATGACATCCAGATCGATGACAGATGTATTCGACAATAGCCATGTAATATTCCTTTCCTTATTTCCGTCCGCTATACCAGTGAATTTTGACAACAGATCAGCCCACAAATTTTCTTCTCTAGGAACAGGCTGAATGTCAAACTTTTCAAATTGTGATATCAGGCTTTTTGCCTTGTTCAAATATTTTATCATGTTGAACTCCTTTGCTTCGTAAATTCCCTTCACCTGCCTGTGGACAAGTTCAGAATCTGTCAGCACAGTAATCGATCTTACCTTTGCCTTCAAGGCCATCTCTAACCCCGCAATCAAGGCTTTGTACTCCGCTTCATTGTTTGTAACGACAAAATCCAAAGTTATTGCGTAACTCAAATCTTTGCCATCGGGTCCTTGAAAATGAACTCCTGCTCCGCCTCCTTCCCTGGTTGATGAGCCATCGACGTGCACTAACCACGTTGGGTCCTCAACCTTTGTTAGCAAGTTTATTTCAGAATTTTCTTCGTTCTCTATGCTTTTCTGACTAGTGGATTCCAATAGGAAGTCAGCTAGCACTTGCGCCTTTACTACTGTTCGCGGCAGGTATTCAATCTCGAATTGCCCCAATTCGATTGCCCATTTAATTAATCGACCAGATGCTTCCGGCTTAGATAAGACCTGCCTCAAAGGTTGGTTTGTCAAAACGATAACCTTATAAGTTTGAAAATAGGGCCTCAGTCTTCGTGCAGCAACTACCAAGGCAAGTGTAAATTTTTCGATCTCCATATAATTCTTCTCTGCACCTTGTAACAATTTGCTCAAGTAATAGACCGGTTTTTGCACGGATTCCTCTAATTTTACCAGTACCGAACTTACAGCCTCGTTTGAAACGGCTATGTAGAGGTACAAAGGTTCTCCATCCATGGGCTTGGCCAGCATAGGAGGTGAAGTTAAGTAGGTTTTTAGATCTTCGAAGGTCTTGTCACATTCGGCATTCCACTTGAAATCCTTCGACTTGCGCAAAAGCTTGAAAAATGGCAAACTCTTGTCGACGGATCTAGAGATAAATCTATTCAACGAAATGATTTTTCCGACCAAGCTCTGAACATCTGAAAGTTTCTTTGGTGGTTGAAGGTTGGTTACCGCTCGGATCTTCTCCGAGTTAGCTTCGATCCCTCTCTCGTGGACAAGATATCCAAGGAATTTCCCCGATCGTACCCCGAAAGTGCATTTTGCTGGGTTCAATTTCATTCCATATTTTCTCAATATCTCGAAGCATCTGCCTAAATGTTTAATGTGGTCTTCTTCTGTCATGCTTTTTACCAGCATATCGTCCACATAAACCTCCATGATTTCACCTATCAATTCTTTGAACATCATATTGACTAGCCTCTGATAAGTTGCGCCCGCGTTTCTCAGACCGAACGGCATAACTATGAAGCAATATACTCCTTGCTCGGTGATGAATGCGGTTTTGTCTTGATCCTTCTCGTTCATGAAAATTTGGTAAAAGCCCTGAAAAGCATCCATCATGCTAAAAAACACAAAACCTACAGTGGAATCTACCAACATATCAATTCTGGGTAGCGGGTAAGGATCCATTGGGCATAATTTGTTCAAATCAGTAAAGTCGTTACACATCTTCCACTTATTTTCAGCTTTGTCTCCCTTAGAGACCAGAACCACATTACATAGCCACTCGGTAAACTTTATTTCCTTGATTTGACCGGCAGCTAGTAACCTATCGACTTCCGCCTTGATTATTTTGTCCTTTTCGCGTCCGTGGTTATGCTTCTTTTGTCTCACCGGCTTAGCCTTAGGATCGATGTTTAAAGAGTGTGTAATTACGCGCGGATCGATTCCCATAATATCGTCCGAGCTCCAAGCAAACACGTTTATATTTTCTTGTAAGAATTTCAAGAGCATAGATTCCATTCCTTCACTTAGTTATGTTCCAATTCTGGTGACTTTCTCCGGATATCCTGGGACCAATATCACCTTCTTATGATCAAGTGCTTGTATGCTCAAGTCTACATTCTTCCCTTTCTTTCCTTGCAACTTTTCAGTTTCGGGAAGTGGTTAATTCGAGGCCGGGCCTGATTCCAAATCAACCAATTTTCATTTTGCTGGGGTTTCGGGCTCCACTTTCTTTTTTATGCTTAGAGATGAGTTGTAACATTCCCAAGCCATGTATTGGTCGTTCCGTACTTCCCCCACTCCTCCGTCCGTCGGAAATTTCACCTTTTGATGGTAAGTAGACACTATTGCCTTGAAGGTATTTAAAGCAGGTCTTCCCAATATAGCATTGTAGGCAAAAGGCGTTTCGACCACCAGAAATTTTATCATCCTTGTTACGCTTTTGGGTTTTGTTCCTAAAGTTGTGCTTAACAAAATGGTTCCTAAAGGAACAATCTCTGAACCTCCGAAACCGACTAAAGGAGTGGCTACTCGATCAAGATGGGGATGCTGAAGATTCATTCGAGCGAGGGCCTCTGAGGAGATAATGTTTGCTGAACTTCCATTGTCAACCAAAATTCTTTTGACTTCGTAATTAGCTATCTTTAGTGTTAATACCATGGAAAAATCCAGATCATCCTCATTTGTATCCCAGGTTACATCGGAAGGTCGATCGGTATCGCTAAAGCTTATGACTTGATTTTCCATTGATGGGAACTCCAAAGAAAATATTTCCCCCTTAGATGAAATGGATGATTTTATTGACCTCATCGTCCTTTTCCTAGCGTTCTTGCTATCTCCTCCGGCCGGTCCGCCCGCAATCACGTTTATCACTCCGTTCAATTGCTCTTCTCCCTGGTTCCGAACCTCCTTTCGCTGATTGTTAAACTTCCGTAGACTCCTAGATCTATATCGGCCTTTGTAGTTATTTCCTTTAACGAACTCCTTGAGTTTTCCTTGTGCAATTAACTTCTCGATCTCAACCTTTAGCTGATAACAATTCTCAGTGCTGTGCCCCCGAGCTCTATGGTACCTGCAGTATTGGTCATATCCCATCGCCCCTGGTCTTGCCTGGGTAATCCGCTGGGCTTCCGGGATTAAATTTCCTTATTCCAATACCGTTAAAATTTCCTCTTTTGGGATATTCAACTATGTGAATTGAATCTTTTCAGGTCGAGGTGGCCGGTTTTGATCGTAAGGTGGGCCGTAGGCATTCGGCCTTTGTACTGGTACCTGCGGCTTATACGCGTTGAGTCACTGCCATACCGATCCTCTATTCATCCCTCCATAGTCGCTCGGTTTTGGTATGGGGGCTCGATCTTGCTTCTTGTTTTGAGGGAGCTTTGGGCTATGAGCATTTTTTAATCTATTCATCTCCTCCTGAATCATATACTTCTCAGCAATCTCCATTATTCGTTCAAAAGACTTTGGTTGCTTCCTACATAATGCATTTCCAAATTGAACGCTCCTAGTTAATTCGAACATCAGAGAAGATAAGTATTCGATTTGAGGGGTATCGACTTTCAATAGCTCGATACTAAATCTAGATAGCCATTGCCTCAAAGTCTCTCCTTCCCATTGTTTTATCGTTCCCAAATGATTTGCCGGCAATTTAGGTTTTCTCTGGCTCGCAAATTGATGCTTAAATTTGTCACAAAATTCATCGAAAGAGAATATTGAATTCGGCGGTAATTTTCCGAACCAATTGAGGGCAATTCCTTCAAAGGTTGTGACCATAATTTTGCAGCAGAAATCTTCCGAATGTCCGTATAAGTTCATTACATTAATGAAACTGTTGACATGTTCCCCGGGGTCGGTAGTCCCGTTATACCGTGGTAACCTTGTTGGTACTGTTTCTGTAATCCTGGCTTCACGTATTTCTTTGCAGAATGGCGAACATTGCATGATACTATTGCCGATCTCTCTATCTCGGATGTTCCCTGGTATAATTTCCCTATTCTGGTTCATTTCGGTGCCCCTAGCGACGGTAGTGGCACGACGAACCTCTATCACCGCCTCCTCCTGGTCTAACTTCTTTGCAACCCGCTCTTGCACTATTCTTTCAAGCTCGGATTCTGTAATTCTTTTGCAGGTAGATTTTTTCTTTCCTGTCCTATCCATAGGGTGGCTTTCCCCTACCATAGAGTCCTCCAGATTTTGTACAGATCGCACCGGATTTTCCGAGCGGAGATTAGATTTCATGGGAGCTGTTCGTGGCAAATTCGGTGCGGGTGCATTTGATGTAGCTCGTAACATACTATTTTCCTTCTGGACGTTCGAAGAAGGGATTTCTTGTCCCCCATAGGCAGGTGGCTGGTCCACAGGAGATTGGTCAGCCCTTCCACTATTCAGAAATTCCCGACACATTGTGCCTATGATGGATCTCAGGTCGGCAATGGTTGTGTGTATTGGAGCATTATCCTGTGGAGGAATTGGTGGAACTTCTGGTTGTTGAGCCGCCCTAGATAGATTGTCGGGCTCATTGTTAACTGAGTTTTGAACCCCGCAGCATTGGATGGTTCTCCTCTGTTATACATATTCCTCCACGTAGTAGGCATTTTTCGATCTAACACCCAAATAAGGCCCCACGGTGGGCGCCAATTGATCTTACGGGTTTTCGTAGGATGCTTGATATTAATGGAATAAAACGGTAAATACTATAAAATGGAAGAAAGATCAATGTATATGTATATTCCGATCGTAGGGATACAATTACAAGTATTTAGGATCCTACTTGAGCATTATAGGATGCCGTACAAGCTAGAGAGCGAAATACATATAAAATGGCCGAGCTAATTTATCCGAGCTATAGCTTCGAACGTAGTGCACCTGGGAAAACGTGTCTGTCGTCATAAATGCAAATGGTATTTATAATGAAGAATGCTGAGCTAGCTACTCCATCCACAGGGATACATTTCTTTGGCCCAAGGGCTTGGGCCTTTGATCGGCCCAACAGTAACCTCGACCACGAACACTTTACGGTTGATCGGATAGTAAAGGCTGTAATTCAGACTTGATACTATCTCAGCGAGATCGGATTTTATATTCGTTTTCCTTGTCCGAGCTCCCCAAGGTAGAGTCAAAAAAATTCATCGCTAAGCTTGAATACCAACAAAAATCGAGTCTTCATTAATGAAAATTACCATTACAGAAGACTCATTTGCTTGTAGTGCAAGAACATCTCTTACAAGATGTTATTTTTAAACATTTTCACAAATTATAGAGAATGTCCTTGTAAGAATTGTAGAACCATAAGGCTATGATCTCCTTATAATTTTTGAAACATTAGAGAATTTCATGTAAAACGACTAAACTTCATATTGTCCTGTCTTAAATCACCGTATACAATAATTTTTAAAGCATGTGCACTTATGATTGTTGGAACTAAACCATTGATAATTATTTGTATCAAAATCATTTATTGCTACTTCTAAATTAACACACACACAAATATATATATATATATATATGCATGAAAAATAAAGCATAAGTGTAACATATAGTATATGAATGTTGATGACTTTTAATTAAAATCTGCAAAGTACAACTGATTATCCATAACTAACCAGCAAGATAATTGATTTTCTTACACAAAATTTAAAAGGATAATTTATTTAAGATTTAAAAATTTCGTTGGAGAGAGCTAGAAAGAAAAATTAATAGGAGAGAATTGCATTTTTGGTACTGAGCTTTAGGTTAATTCCCACTTTTGTTATACAGATATATGTTTGGTACAAGGCTTTAATAAATTGTGACACATTTTGTACAACCGTTAAAAATTGCCGTAATATAATGATGTGACAGTTAAATCTAATTACAAAGTTGATGCCATTACTTATGTTGACTGGTAATTTTAACCCATAATATTTCAAGTTATCAAAAAAGCCCCTCATCTTTAAATTTAGTGAGATTTTAATTTACATTATTGCCATATTTCAAAATCAACTTGAACAAAATAACATGCATATCAAAATAAAAAATTTACTTATTTTATTTAAAACCCAACCTAACCCAATCCCACCCCTTCCCCTTCCCCACAATTTCCAGTCCACTGCCAACCTGGGAATTAGGGGGAAGGGGGATGGAATTAAGGGATTGGGGTTGGGGTGGGTGGGGGGTTTAATTTTTTTAATTATAATTATTTATTATTTTAATAAATATTTATTAATATTTTTAATTATATAATTTAATATTTTGATAAATATTTAAAAGATTAATTATATTATATAAATTTTATATTTAAATAGAATGTTTTCTTAATTTTTTTATATTTATTATTTAATTTATTAATATTGTTTATAAATCAAATTAGTTATTTAAATAAAATAAGTAAAATTTTTAAATTGGTCTGCACGTGGTTATTCGAGTTAATTTTAAAATTTGGCAATAATGTAGACTAAAATCGTCACTAAATTTGAAGATGTAGGGCTTTTTTTGTAGCCTAAAATATTATAGGATAATATTATTAGTCAACATAAATAACGGCATCAATTTTGCTATTATACTTAACTGACATATCACAATTAACGTGAACTTTTAACGGATATACAAAATATGTCAATATTTATTAAAGCGATATACCCAATGGATTGAACACATAAAGTTGTCTACCAAAAGTTAAATTGGCCTAAAATTCAGTACAAGTAGCCACAATGTCAAATCTCACTAAGCAAAATAACATTTGTTACCATAAAATGAAAGCTAAATACAAAAACATTACAATAACTTTATCTAATTGGTAAAGAATTCCTATGTAATTTTGACTAACAAAAAATTCCTGTTTAATAGGAAAAACTATGCAACGAAATTTTATCAGCTCACTGGACTCATTTGAAATACCCGGATTGGTTAACAGGGGTATAGTTATTGTCAAATTTAAAATTTAACAGTATAATTATTACCAATTTTAAGTTGAATATAAGTGTTTTCACGTTTTATGATACAAAATATGTCATCCAACATAAAAAAAGGATTTCAAATTTTGTCCAATTAAACAAAACATAGAGAATATTTTTGAATTTCACTTGAATGGAGTTATCAATATTACAAACCAAATACACTTTATTCGTACATATATAAGATGTGTCAATTTATTATTTCGGACAAAATTAAATCCCGAACGGCGTATAGTTAGCGCCACAATCGTATATGCATACGCAAAATCTCGTTTGGTTCCCTGAAATTGATTGGCTGCAGATTCCTCTTGGATTATATTATTATATGTTACAGGGATAAAGTTATAGCATTTTTTACTGCAACAAGCTTCATCGCAATCTGCACTGCATATACCCTGCCCGGCGTATTGACAAATTTTTTGTTCAGGACCTATTGTTCGGGCCGCGCTCACTTCTTGTAATGATTGTATACCACCTGGAATATTAATTATTCACAAATATACACAAATTAGTTTTTGTCTCTCGGTGTCAGTGTCAACCCAACAGAGTGCCTGCAGGAGTATGGACCATGGTGTCATTAAAATTGTATGGAGTAACCATGGATCAAAATTTCGTGTCAATTATATATTTAGGTCAGCCAAATATCGAAAACTTTTCGGGAAAACACTAAGAAAAATTGTAAAAAATGTTACTAAATTAAAAAAAATAAGAGAGTTTCAGGCTAATAAATAGTTTCGAAATTCTATCTTGTTTTCGTTTCACTTGATTCAAAAATGAAAACTTTTCCATGTTTTTTATGGAAAAGATGGAAATTTTGATCCATGGGATCTGACGAACGAAAATAAAAGTATTTCTTAGGCTTTGATTTTATTTTTATATTTATGTAGAAGAGAAAGTTATTGTAATTACCTGATGCAAAAATAAGAACACATAAAATGCAAAACATTGGAGTCATGGTAGCCATTGGATTATGTTTAGAGAAATGGAATAAGTTTGTTTATTTGATTGTGAATATGGGTGTTTTAGGGTAGGGTAAAATCAAAATCAAATTATAACGTAATTATTGCGCGCCCAAAATATAAGATTCCTAGCATAACCGATAAATTTAGAAATCAACAAAATCTCATTCACAAATAGAAATATTATCCAAGAACATAAAAAATGGGGAATATTTTCCTTTTATACTATAAATAAATATTTGGGTAAACACCATTTATGGTTCTCTTTATCATTAACTTTTTTCATAGTCATCCCTCTTAGGTTTTTTTTCCACATTAGTTCCTACTAAAAGTTAATTGTGTCATTTTGGTCTTTTTCATGTTGAGCATGGCAGATTCGATTGTAGCAACAAAATTTCAAGTCTAAAATAAATTAAACAAGAAATAATTGTACAAATTAAAATTTATTGATTTAATAAAGTGATTACAATCTCTATGATTCCTCTGATTCTAATCTTAAGGAAAATAAATGTTTCTTGCACTTGATCTTGGAGAACGTTGATTTAATCTTCTCTAGAACGAATTTGTGCTCGAATAACGTTAATCCAGGGGCAAATTTGCTTAATCCTGGATCAAACGTGAAATGATTTGAATTTCTTCGACGAACGTCTTGAACTTCGTCTTGGATTTCTTGAATTTAGGAGAATTTGATCTTCTTTGGATCGTCGTAGATCTCCAATAACGTTTAAATGAGGGCTTCTTAGCTTGTTCTCGAATCAAACGCCGGATTTTCCTTTGATCTTTGAAGAATATCTTGAGTTAATGAAAAAGGTTTTGAAGAACGCCTCGTAGAGAGAATTTGCTCCTTCAACTTGTGCTCCTTCAGAAATGTGTGTTTTTCTTCTATGAGATGACCCCTATTTATAGTGGTAGGAAGAAGAGTCCAGGTAGAATTAGATAATTGAATGGTG
Organism: Penstemon barbatus; assembly: GCA_003313485.2. Lineage (NCBI taxonomy): Eukaryota > Viridiplantae > Streptophyta > Magnoliopsida > Lamiales > Plantaginaceae > Penstemon > Penstemon barbatus. The sequence continues at coordinate 44,694,074 of CM064884.1, read as the reverse complement.
CAATTTGATTGGCTTTCAGTAGTAGAAGACCAAGATACTTCTCTTTGTAAAAGAGATATGTACTCTTTTAAATGTTTATCACTTGTAGGAGATATGCCTTCTTTTGATTGGTCATGACACATCATCTTGTACACTTGGCATGATTTAATTGGCTCTTTTTTATGAAGAGTCAAACACCTTTTTGATTGGTTTAGACACTTCAATTTGACATTTGGCACTATTTGATTGGCCAATAAAATGTAGGTGGAATTTAATCAAATAAACTATTTATTTTGGAATTTAATTTAATAAAATTCCAAAAATAGTGAATTTAATTTAATTTCCAATATGAGTTCAAATTTATTTTTCGGCATAAAATTTAAGTGTCTACAAATTGCCCCCTCGTGACTTATTTACGAAATGTTTTTGCTTTGAGTAGATAAGTCTCGACCTTTCTTCACGTCCTTCCAAAGTTTGAAAGCTACATTTCCTTTTTCTTTTAAGGAATTTGATTGAGCTTAAAATTAACTTTCAAGTTGCCTACATATCCCAAAAGAAATCAAATCATCATGTAGTTCAAAATGAAGAGATTTTTTTTTTGGGATGACTGAACTTAGAAAATGACTAAGCTGCCTACGTATCCATAAAGGAATCAAGTCAAAACGTAGTTCAAAAAGAAGAATTTTCGTTTTTTTTTTTTTTTTTTTTTTTTCGCTGGGGCGATACATTCTTACGCGGGGGCGGATCACGTTCTGAACCTTTTTTTTTTTTTTTTTTTTTTTTTTGGTACACATTTTATACTCATGTGGGCCAGGAGTGACATGCAGTTTAGGCTCGTACGTCATGGAGCTTTTTGCACTTTGAAATTTGGTAGATATTTTTTTTTTTTTTTTTTTTCAACTCATGTCCAGGATAAGTTGACTTGAAATTTATAGACTTTTTCGTCTCGTCTATTGGAGGCTTTGATTTAAGACTAACTTTGAAATTTGTAGATCTTTTCATCTCATCTACTGGAAGCTTTGATTTGAGATGTGTAAACAGTTTATACTCATTTTAAGGAGTAATGAATTTTGACTTGTAAACAGTTTATACTCGTGTCAAGGAGTAACGAATTTTGACTTGTAAACAGTTTATACTCGTGTCAAGGAGTAATGAATTTTGACTTGTAAACAGTTTATACTCGTGTCAAGGAGTGATGAATTTTGACTTGTAAACAGTTTATACTCGTGTCAAGGAGTGAATCAAAAGATCTTGATTTGAAGATCTTAGATAGTTTAAGCTCGTATCTAGGAGCGTGACATTTATATCATGAATTCTTCAATTGGAGCTTCATTAAAAGATTTGCCCACTTCTTTGGCTTCTAATTCATCTTTAACATCATTTTCAATTGCACTCATGCTCAATTCCATATTGTATGCTCGAGTGGCCAGATCATCGAAAGTTATCGGCTTTATTCCTTGAAGAATGTAACGAAGACTCCAATTCATTCCTTGAATGCACATCTCGACGGATGAAATTTCCGACAATCGATCTTTGCAGTTGAGACTTAAATTTCTCCAACGATTAATGTAGTCAATGACAGACTCCTCTTTCCACTGACGAGTGTTAATGAGTTCGGGTAGTCGAACTGTCCTTCGGGTGCTGTAGAAGCGATTAATAAACTCTTGCTCTAGTTGGTCCCAATTATCAATAGAATTTGCCCCCAAGTCAGAATACCAGTCAAATGCATTGTCTTTTAACGAACGTACGAACTGTTTGACAAGTTGATCTCCATACGTCCCAGCATCATTGCACGTCTCGACAAAATGCGCGACATGTTGCTTTGGATTGCCCTTCCCATCAAATTGCTGGAATTTCGGTGGTTGATAGCCAATTGGCATCTCCAGATTTTCAATCCTTCGAGTGTATGGCTTGGAATATGTGAGGCAAGACGCCGAGCTTCCTTTTATCTTGCTTTTGATGGCCTCCAAAATGAACTCCTTCAATTGAGCAGTTTGAATCATGCCATCAGATGAGATTTGAATCTTATTGGTTGAAAATTTATTATTTGAATCCGATTGTTGCTTTATGAGTATCTTATTGTCATCAAACTCCTCGGGCAGTTTTTCCATCAGGTGATTCGTCTCGATATGGCCTCCAATGCTCAATAGTTGCTTTGTAGGTGTATCGCTCTCTTCGAGATCCTCGAATTGCTTTTCCTCCCCGTGGGTAGCATCGACATTGTCCATTTTGTTCAAAAGTTCATCTAGCTTCGTGTCTTGCTCTTGAATGTGCTTCGTGAGCTTGTCAATGGCGTTAGTCAACGTCGCAAGTTGTTCCTTCATGGTTGTAGCCTTTATCGCCATAGCCACCGTTGTATTTGATGAAGAAAAGAGATGAAAGGTAGAGATTGTCCCACTGGGCGTGCCAGAAATTTGTAGCAACAAAATTTCAAGTCTAAAATAAATTAAACAAGAAATAATTGTACAAATTAAAATTTATTGATTTAATAAAGTGATTACAATCTCTATGATTCCTCTGATTCTAATCTTAAGGAAAATAAATGTTTCTTGCACTTGATCTTGGAGAACGTTGATTTAATCTTCTCTAGAACGAATTTGTGCTCGAATAACGTTAATCCAGGGGCAAATTTGCTTAATCCTGGATCAAACGTGAAATGATTTGAATTTCTTCGACGAACGTCTTGAACTTCGTCTTGGATTTCTTGAATTTAGGAGAATTTGATCTTCTTTGGATCGTCGTAGATCTCCAATAACGTTTAAATGAGGGCTTCTTAGCTTGTTCTCGAATCAAACGCCGGATTTTCCTTTGATCTTTGAAGAATATCTTGAGTTAATGAAAAAGGTTTTGAAGAACGCCTCGTAGAGAGAATTTGCTCCTTCAACTTGTGCTCCTTCAGAAATGTGTGTTTTTCTTCTATGAGATGACCCCTATTTATAGTGGTAGGAAGAAGAGTCCAGGTAGAATTAGATAATTGAATGGTGCAATTTGATTGGCTTTCAGTAGTAGAAGACCAAGATACTTCTCTTTGTAAAAGAGATATGTACTCTTTTAAATGTTTATCACTTGTAGGAGATATGCCTTCTTTTGATTGGTCATGACACATCATCTTGTACACTTGGCATGATTTAATTGGCTCTTTTTTATGAAGAGTCAAACACCTTTTTGATTGGTTTAGACACTTCAATTTGACATTTGGCACTATTTGATTGGCCAATAAAATGTAGGTGGAATTTAATCAAATAAACTATTTATTTTGGAATTTAATTTAATAAAATTCCAAAAATAGTGAATTTAATTTAATTTCCAATATGAGTTCAAATTTATTTTTCGGCATAAAATTTAAGTGTCTACATCGATGTCACGTGAACAACAAATAGGGTTTAATTGGGGACTTAAATGTTACATTATCGCTACGAGTGTACGAAAATACCCTCACGTTTAAGTCACTGGATATCAGAACCTTCGTGTTCAGCCTAAAAAAGGGCCAAAGTTAAACGAATAACTCTTAGTAGGGACTAGCGTGGGGAAAAAAATTTAAGGGATGACTCTGCAAAAAGTTAATGATAAGGAGGATCATAAATATTGTTTACCCTTAATATTTTCATAATAATATTTTCAATTACATATATACAATGATAATCTAGTAATTATATATATAAGATTTTTCCCTAACATGTTTTATTATTAGGAATATATTTTTTCAATTAACAAAAGCACCAATTTGATTTTCTCAATTAACGAACCATGAAAAGATGAATACTATTTCCATAATGATAATCTAGTAATTAAAATATCAATTCTTCTTATTAATTTTTTTTTTTATTTCTTTTATACTCTAATTTAGGATCGTAATCCAATTGGATTAGGTTCAAACAAAATTTGATTTCATTCATGTCAGGTCAAATTCAAATATTGTCGACTCTACATGATCTTATTTGGATTCAGTTGGATGGAATAGTTTTTCCTGGTCAGATAAGTTTTTCACTTTAAAGGTCACGCCCGATTATCGATATTTTTTTCTAAAATAAGTCTGTTCACGTTACAACTTCATTTGATTTTGCTCACACCTATATAAAGTTTCTTGGATAAAAATATGTATTAACATGAAATTATGAATGAAATATTAACTATTAAAATTGAAGGTAAAATATTTACAGTGTTACTTAATTTCAATAAAGTATAATGTATATATAAATATATAAAATTTGCTTGTTTTAGAATTCTAATTTCTAACAAATTGGACCGACTTAGAACGATATTAACTCCATATATTTAGAATTACGGACATAAACTATATTGGAAAGCCAAATAATCCTTGCACAGTATTACATTTTACAACGTGATCCTCTTCACGTATTTTCATGTGGATTTAACACGAATTAACTTTAATACTTTAATGTCAATCTATTAATTTTTGCATGTTCTGTTAAATCATTTGAAATAAATAATTGTGTCGATGAATTATCTTTCTATGTTGGGGACATAAAGTTAAGTCGGATGAAAGTATAACGTCAACAAACTTATTATAAAAAAATCTAAGATATTTTACTAAATTTGGAAAAAGTCTAAAATTCGATTGATTTGGAGACTTGGAGATCATTTTAGTAACATGTTGCACGGATACGGATATAACGATACAAATGGTTACGATACAGGTTCGTCGATACAGCTTTTTAAAATTTATAGAATACTCTACGCGCATTTGTACATATTTAAAAGTATTTTATCATAAGAAATCCTTTTTTTAAAATTATGTAATATATATTTAGTTTACTTTTTATTCACTCATATACGTGTTCAAGTAAAACCGTATATTAATATCATATGCAAAGTCTTTGACCCATTGGAACATAATTTAGAATTTTTTGAAGAAATATATGTTATGATCTTGAGTGTCTATGATACGTCTTTCGGTGTATCCGATACGTAATATTTTTATTTTTTATTTTCTTATTATCGAAAACGCCACATTGACGATACTTATAGGTATCGGGTGAATATTTGAATATCCGAATATTCGATACGTATCCGATCCATAGTGCATTATGTATAATTTTGAAGTATTTAACTGCAACCCAACTTTGATCCAACGATGATTGGATAGACCGAAGTCCGACCCGTTAGCTCTATAACTGTAAATATCTAATACTTGTTGTCTATTGAATTTGCAAGCTGATGGGCCTTTAGCCCAATAATATTATATATTATTCCATAATATAAAACTGAAGACCCTTGGTCCAGGCTTAGCCCAGCAGATTTTCATATTATTCCCAATCCTTTTCAGGTTCATTTGAAAAGAAAAAGGGGGGAAATAAAGAAGAAAAAGGGAAAAATAAAAAGAAAAAGAACAGGAAAATTTCCAAGATGCATTTGGGTTTCTATTGCTTGATCTTTGATGTGTGTTAATGCTAGTTTTCCTTCTGTAAGTAAATCCTATTTACTTCATGTAGCAACTAAATATGTATTCTTCCATTTGTGTTGTTAGATTGATTAAAAAAGAAAAAGAAAAAAAAACAGTCAGATAAGCTAGTTAGATTCAATTTGTGTTGGGATTCTTATTTTACTTCTTTTTTTATAATATTGTGAAGTTTTCAATTGGGTTTTCTTTGTCATTCATGATTGTAGTAAACGGATGCTCTTGTTTTTTCTGTGATGATTTTCACAATCTATTTCAAAATTACTAAATTAAAAAAAATAAAAAGATCCTAAAATACAAACAAATAATTTTAAAATTACATCTCATTTTCATTTCCTTTGGTTCAAAAACAAAAGCTTTAACTAAATTTTGATCTATGGTTCAAACTTTCTCTTCCCTTTTGTTGATTTTTATGGTTCATTACTTTATCCAAAAAGAAATAATAACAACCCGAGCTGGAGCCTAGAGGTTAAGTTTTAAGAATGAAAACCATATGCAAAAGCTCAGAATAGCTCACATAAATTTTACGAGTATATCAATTATTCTGAAAACCACAAGCAGGAAACAAGTCTGCCCTTTATAAACATCCATAAAGCTAATCCAAGAAACCATATAAAAATCAAGCAAACAAGTTATCGCATAAACCCCAGAAATCTATGTAAAGTTTAAAGACATACATAGAAGTCTTCCTTTAAAGAGGTTTCTTGAGCAAACCCATCTACGAACTCGCACCATAAACACGAATCCTTTGTTCAATCGGAACCCGACAATAAGGACATATAGCTTTACCTTTCTTCTGATAATTCTCATTGCAACTTGCACATATAACTTGATGAGTACAAGGAAGGAAAACCACAGAAACTTCATCTTTCAAGCAAATCATGCATTCTCTATCATTGCTTGCCTCCTTTTCAGTTGAATTTTCCAACTCATCAAGTTCATGTAGAAGCCTTGCAATGGTCTCTCCCTGTGGGTTTATACCATTTGAGTTTTCGGTCAATACCTCGTTAGCTTGATGTTCCGTTTCAGCGGATTCTGCAGCTTCTTTGAGACGTGCATACTCTTGCTCAAGGCGCTGGAGATCATCTTTGTGGCGCTGAGAATCTATCTCGATTTTTAAGCGAAGAGCCTCGAGTCTTCTTTTGTTGTTGCCCTCGGAAGCTTCTTTGAGGCGACGTTCCTCCTCCAACTTGGCAACAGCTAGCTCTTTAGCCTTCTGCTCCTGCCTCCACTTTGCCTTTCATGCCAAATAAATTACAATATTATATATAATAAATAATAATATATGGGAAAGAACATGTACAGGATGTAGAAATACGGGAGCAGTGGAAACGAAACCTTGACATCACATTTAACTAGTTAGCTTAGGAACTACACCTTCCGGTTCAACAGCTTGAGTGTGCAGAAAGAAACAAGAAAGAAATTCTAGAAGTTGAAGTTTGCACGAGACATACATATATCAATGAAGAAATATATCGAAATTGTCCCAATTAAGATAACATTACTAAACCACAAGACAATGAAGAGAAAAACCAATTTATAAAACACGGACACTGCATGAACCTCCAATTAGAGCGGGAAATTTGACCTTAAGAGATAAAATCTCAATGGTATATATCTTTCTCCCAAGATATAAAAAATGAAGCAGGCGATCAATTGGGATCCAACAAACAGAGAATTAAGGGCATAGTTGTTAATAGCAAAAAGCGACGCGAAGCAACAAGGCCTCGCTTTGCTTTGGAACGAAGCGAGGCGAAAAGCGCTCATGTACAATTTAATATATATATCAATTATAATTATATATTCTCCAAAAATAAAGTATAATCATATAACATAAATGAACAAACATAGAGACAATCAATATATAATAAAATTGACAAAACAAAAGGGAAAGTAAAGAGGTGGGCCATGACACTTTATCATAAATAAAAGGAAAGTTTAGTAAAATAAATAAAAAAAAAAAAAAACAGAGAGAGAGAGAGAGAGAGAGAAAAAGAAGTCTGCAAGCCCTAATCTTCCTTATCTCATTTTACCCCGCCGCCGCCAAGGACTTCAACTTCTTCCTTTCTTTTTATTCTTCTGGAAACTGACTTCATCATAATTTACCCCGCAAACCCCAATCTTCCTTTTTTATCTACTGGAAAAAGTCAATAAATCGAGGCCTTATTAAAAAAGGCAACATTTTTTTTTAATTTCCTAAACCCATCACCTTCAATTTCTGGAAAAAGCACCATTTTGCTGAGTTATGAAGCGCCGGAATAGCGCCTTAACGCCGGGAAAAGTGCCGCTTTTCCCAAACCCTAAAAATAAGGCGAGGCGAGGGGAGGGCGAGTCGCCCTGAATCGCGCTATATCGAGCGCTTCAATCGCTTTTAACAACTGTGATTAAGGGTGAAGCAAAATGGAAATGATCTTTCCATTGAAGACGCCTTTAAGAAAACATTAATATATATTACAGAATCACATATAATATCCATAGTTGTTTGAGGCGTAAAGAGAGGCGAGGCGATGCAAAAAGCGAGGGCTTTTGGGGGAAAAGCGCTTGCATACAAATTTTTGAGTGTACATTAAATTATCAATTGTAAACAAACTTAGGTGTCAACTTCTTCAATTGTAAACAAAAATATTCATCATGCATCATATAAAAACCAAACTTAGATGTCAAATTCAATCTACTTTATACTTCATAACTCAAAATAAATGTAAAGTCGCAATAATCAATTACAAAGTAGTCTTAGATTGAGCAAATAAGTTCAAAAGCAATGTAAAACAATTCTAAATTGACAAAATGGGTAATTTAAGTATATATGTAATATATATAAAAATATATTTTAAGTACTTTAAGTATATATGTAATATATATGAAAATATGGCAAGTATGTATATGAGTAATTAATGCCGAAATTTGTTATTGTAGTTTGTGTTATCTACATATAAATATAATATATATATATAGTGATATAGTATATGTGGGTCAATATATAATTATATATGTTTATAATATAATTTATACACAATAAAGAGATGAGAGAAGCAGTCTTTACGGGAAAGAAGAGGGAAACAAAGCTAGGTTCTGGGCTTCTGGCGGATGGCGCGACCAGGGACGGCGCGGCGGCGGTGCGGACGGCGGCGGTGTGGACGGCGTTGCAGAGGTAAGAATTAGGGATTTAGGGTTAGGAAAATGAAATTTACGGGGAGAGAGAGGGACAATTTTCAATTTAGGAATTAAATTGAAGTCAATTACTGCCTTGACTTCTATTTTTTTTTTTAAAAAAAGAAATTAAACAATCCCCAAAAGGCGTCGCTTTCGCCAAAGGCGCCGCCTTGATGGCGCCTTTCCGGGACAGCCATGGCGAGGCGAGGTGACGCGATGAGGGCTCGCCTCGCCTCGCCCTGCGCAAAGGCGAGCGCCTTTGGCGCCTTTAACAACTATGATAATATCCTATGCATATAAATTAGCATGATCAACATCAGATTAAACAATTAAACACTTTTGGAAGACTATTCAAAGGAGTTTCCAAAATAATTTTTTCTAAAAAATAATATTCGTCCAAGTTATAATGCTTAAATATTAGAAAAATATAGCAAATGTTAAAACGAAGGAATGATAGATTAATCTGTAAATTACCCTTTTTAAAAAGAAAAAAAAAATCCATTGAAAGAAAGGAAAAATACAGCTAGAGTGAAGAAAGATAGTATCTCCATATTGTATAGCAAGTCCATCGGTCGAGTTATATAAGGACAATTTCAACCCAGTCATAAAGACAAAAAGAAGAAAAAGAGTTTGACATGTACTTTCAAGACTATAAACTGACAATTTGTCACATTTACAATAAGTTAAATAATGGAGTATAATTAGAGTGCTCTCTTACAGGTTTTACTCTTTCCTTTGAAATCACAAAACCTGCCATCTTAGTAATGTATATTTCATGGTACAAGTCAAATGAAATTTCCATAATTTTGAACATGACATACCTCAGCTTCCTTTGTAGCTGCCTCTACTTCAGCCAACTCCTGCTGCAACTCTGCAATCTTCTGTTTTTCTGCAGCAATATCTTCCTGCATTTTGTCTTTCTGCTTTTCCCAAGCCAAAAGCTTTTTGAGGTACTTCTTTTCCCTCTTTGCAATTTCCAAGCAGCTTGTGACCGATTCAGAAGCACTTAATTTTGACGCCTCCATCTCGGCTTTAATTTCAGCATTCTCAATCTCAAGCTTCCTTACAGCAGCATTTGCACGGTCAACTTGACCACTTGCCTTTCTCAGAGCATTCTCCATCTCTGAGACCTTCTTGAAGGTGCTGTCTTCAAGTGTTTGTTTCCCTTTCTTTAGTCTCTGTGTCTCCTCTCTCTCCATCCGTAATATTTTAAGCTCAGTCAAATCATTACTAAGCCTTCTCGCAGCTTGCATTGCCTTTTGTTGGGCCCACTCCTTGCGATCTTTCATCTGTTTTTCCAACTCCTTTATCTCATGGATCAAACTTAGGATCATTTCATCCTTCTCATCCAATGACCCTTGATCCGAATTCTCATGTAGATTTAAGTCCTTAAACTTGGTCATCATGGAGTTGACAACTTCTTGGGTTGTCTTGGCGTACTGAGCATCTTCACTGTGCCCAAGTGGTACCTCAGTTACGGTACCCCCACTGCCACTGGATGAATACCTAGTAGACAAAGAACTGGGGCAAGCCTGTGATTGGTTGTGAAAATGTTTCGAACTTGCCCTAAACCCTGCAGCAAACATTGCAACATTCCTCTTCAACAGACTCTTCATTGATGGACTAAGGTTGAACCTCTTGGGACATTCAATCTCCCTCTGCAAAGCCATTTCTGATGCATAGGATAAAAACCCATTCATCGGAAACTCAGCAGTCCCACCATTCCCAAAACCCCAACCTCCATGAAACCTACACAGTGCTGGGGTAACCCCAACTGGCCCCTCATTACCAACAGCTCCCGCAGGGGTACCACTCCCATTAGCCAAGTCACTCTCACTCCCATTGCCACTCCCACTCCCACTACCGCTACCGCTGGGCGAGGGCAAAACCGGAATTTCCATCACACTAGCACGTCCAACATGGAGATCACTCATCAGTAAACACCACATAGCATCACCCTTACTCAAATGAGGCTTGACTTGTTGCAACAAACAAACCATCCCTGCAAGGGAATATTCCTCGAGCTGCCTCAAGTCGGAAAACGGAGGCTCGGGTTCCTCAACCTTGTCTCCGTTACTTCCACCACCACCACCACCACTATTCAAATAAGCCAAAGAGTTATGCAAGATATTAGTCAAAACATCCATCCCACCATAGCAATGCCCATTCCTCAAAATGGCCTTCAAAGCCACGTCATCATCGTATCCCAACGACACAAGCTTCTTTATAGCCTCGTTATACAAAAACTCCAAATTCTTGAGGAGTATCTCCTCCAACTGTTCCTCAGTGCAATACCCACACCCACTTTCATCAAACCCGGAATTCAAATTTGGGTTCGGGTTTAGCATGGAATTCAGGTTCTGGTTCAAAGCATTCAAACCCATATTAGAATTTTTAGTATTCACCTTCACAGATTTCTTCACATCACCGTTGGTGTTATGAGTGACGGTGGGATTATCGAGTTCGAGCTTTCCCGATCGGGCCCTCCTGGCAGTACGGATATGCTTCTCTCTAACAACAGAGCTCATTTCTGGAAATTCAATAGTTTTATTAACTAAATTTTACGAACAACAAAACCGTAAAACTAAAAAAAAATGATAACGATTAATCAGCTACATACACATATAAATGGCATGAATGTATGCATAGCAGCGAAAGAGAAAGAAAGACTTACAGATAGAGGAGAGGGGAAAAAACAACAAAATAAAATACTAAAAAATCATCAATCAACAAAAAATTATTACCACATATAAAGGAAATGCCTACATTCACACAAATCTGTGTTCAAATGAAGGAAACATAAATTACAAAAAGAGGAGATCGAACCTTTGAATCTGAACGAAGAGGTGGCGGCGGCGGCGGCGGTGACGCTAGCCGGAGATAATAGATGAGAGAGAATTCTTTATTTAAATCGTTACTTTAGGACTTTTTGGTGTTTAGGGTTTTAGATTGGCAATTGGCAAATGAAGGCTAGCAAATAGCAAGCATAACTGAAATCTGATGACAATATTGGAGGAATTGAAGAAATCTGGAAGAATTAGGGAATAGGGATTATAGTTCTATTTTATTTCTCTTTTTTATTTATTTATTCTTTGTACTTATTATAAGAGAAAGTGCTACACGCTTTCTATGTTAAGTTGGTCAGTTAATTTTAGTTATTTTTCACCGCCTTTAGTCTTGTATGAGGAGCGGAAGACAAATTCCTATGATTTGTCTAACTCTAAAAAAAATTATGTGTTATTTTAACTCTTAAAACCCCTCGTGATCTCAAGTAAGTGTCAAATACATTTCCTATAAAAGATAGTGTGTTTCAAACGCCAAAATTACAAGTTTTGTTCACATTTTGCTTTTGATATGATAATTTTACCCCTAACATCGAAAGACAAAAACACTCCCTATGTTTTATCTAACTCCCATAAACCCTCCTATGTGTCATTTTAAATCCCCCAAAACCCCCCGTGTTTGGTTTTAAGTACCACACTCGACCCAAGTAGTATATACTTAATTTTTTAAAAAGAAAAAATAAATTTTAAAAAAAAAAAAAAACACATAGGGGTAATCTTGTCATTCCTTCAAAAGTCAAAAGTAAAATTATATTTGGGTTAAGTGTGGTATTTAAAACCAAACACAGGGAAATTTTTGGAAATTAGACAAAGCATAGAGGGTATTTTTGTCTTTTGCTCCTTGTATAAGTAGTAGGATTCGATTACTATACAATTCAGTTTCTATATAATAATAAGGGTAAACATCAATAATGATCCTTCTTATCATTAACTTCTTACATAGCGATCCCGGTTATGAATTATTTGTTTCACTTAGATCATTTTCAAGAAGTCCAAGATGAACTAAAGTATTAAAACAGTTTTACGTGGGACTAAATTGATAAAGAAACAATTTTATAAGGTATTAAATTGATACAAAATAATTTTATGATGGATTAAAGTGTAACACTATAAGTAAAGATTCCTTGTAAATGACCAGAGTAAAACAAATAATTCATAGTAGGGACTAACATGGGAAAAAAAATACAAGAGGGATCACTCTATAAAACGTTAATGATAAGGAAGGATCATTAATAGTGTTTACTCTAATAATAAAATTCCCTTTCTTCATTCATCAAGAACACGCACCACACACACTCAATAGTCAATTGATTCCATTCACAATTTATGAATAGTTACTGATTCTAATAGACGATGATGATGTGGAGCAGATGCTTAGGCTTCTTGAGTGATCATGAGTTCAAGAGTTGCCAAAGCTCCTCACGCCTAATCACGGCTACTACAAACCTCTCCCAATCATCGTATATCATGAACATCGATCTCTTGTGTTTGAACTTGACTGGATTATCATAAAAAATGTTGATTAAGAAGACTATGTTCTTTTTTGGGAATTTCCAAGAAAAAGGATTGGTAAAGGTAAAAACTTAAAGCAAACAAAGAAATCAAAATGCTAAAGAATTGCTCCATTTATATTATCTAATCTTGAACAAGTAGCTATCAAAATATGTTGCTACTTATTTAACGAGTTAATGGGAATTTACTTGTTGTTATATGTGTATTGTTTAATTTACCCTTCCCGTGACTTAAAAAGAGCGATTTATCCCGTGTGATCTTATAAAAGTTTCGCACTACCTTCCTGATATTTTTAAATTTAAAAAAGATACTAATTGACCAAACTAGCGCTCTTATATGTTGTACTTTACCATGTGTTATGATAAATGATGCACTTTATCTTTAGTTATGATAGATGTTGCACTTTACCCCCTATATTACAAAAATATTTTTCATGTCCACTCTCAATTTCAACGAATGTCTTACACTCTCCAGTTGAAGGAGATAAATTGCTCCATTAAAATTTTCAGGGAAAGGGGATTAAAATGCTTTTTCTTTTAAATTACAATGGGTGTATTAAACATTATGTAAATCACGGGAGAGTAAATTATCATTAGCTCCTTATTTAACGGGTATCTTAGATTTTTAAATAAATTTCAGTAAAAAAAAATTAATAAAGGTTTAGATCTTTTCTTAATCATTTTACCACACTGGGGTTATTTCCGTTTTATCCCAAGATTATGATTAAAAACTTACAAAAAATTATTCAGTAACCCAAATCAGTGTTTTCAAAAGCGGACCGGTCAAAGAACCGGAAGCTCTACTGGTTACTGGTTCGATCGGTTAGATCGGTTCGACCACTGGTTCGATCGGAATAACCGGTGTGACGTAATTATTATTTAATAATTATATATATATATATATATATATATATATATATATATATATAAAATACAATTATAATTAAAAAAATGTCATTCTTTGTCAATATAAATTCAAATTATTTCATGCAAATAATTAAAGTGTCTCAAAAATCAAGAACAATTACAAAATCATAAATTTCAAATATCCTTCAAGGATTCATACATCCAAAACATGACAACATTGTTAAAAACAACAACTCAATGTTCAAAACATAGAATAAAGTATCACATAAATAAATAACAATGACTTAAATATAAAAAAGAAATTCCATAGTCTTTTTCAAGTTTGGGAAAGAAAGAAACAGTTTATGTATTTAATGTATATATAATGAATTTTACCCAGATTAACTTGTATGACTGCTAAAATTCTAACAATGACTTTTTCTTTTTTTCATCTAGTAGCGCCGCTTTGCAGTTTATGTATTTAAGGTATATATAATGAATTTTACCCAGATTAATGGTGGGAAGCAAGCTGTTAATTATCCATTGGTAAATTTACAAATTAACAGCTTGCTATTTTGGCTTATGGGGAGATGGACCGGGATTTCCTACTTTCAAGTAAGCCGTAATTATAGGGAAGATGATGATGAGCCTCAAGCCTGGACTGGCACTCGACCTGCCATTTGAACTGCAAAACATTGGTGGTGTGTGTATGTCGCTCCTGATACAAAGGAAGATAAGGTCTTCAATTGTCCTTCGCACAACCCCAACTTTTATTCTTCAATTCTATTTCTATTGATACAAAATGAAAATGATATGTAGTTTAATCTGTTTCCTTGACATTTGATGAGTTTCAGAACACATTGGGTGGTGGATCTGGAAAAGATTTTGGATCTATGAACACGGAGGATCTAGATTTTCAGATTTTCAGTTTTTTTTTTTTTTTTTTTTTTTTAAGTTTTTTCAGTGAACCGCTGGTTCACTAAAACCGGCGGTTCACTGGTTTTACCGGTTTTGACCGGTTCAAACCGGTTAATTTAGGAGATGGTTTTTAAGGGTAAACCGGACCGGACTGAAGACCGGTTAGCGGTTAACCCGGGCGAACCGGCCGGTCCGGTCCGGTTTTAAGAACACAGACCCAAATCGATATGTTATACCCAAATCTATTGCAATTTTGGATGTTAAAAAAAGGTAGTGCACTTAGATTAACTTTCATTTTACACTGGGATTGTGATTAAAATACTTGCAAAAATATATATTTCAGTCATCCGAATCAGTATTAATCACTGCAAAGTAGTAAACCTTTGTTCGAATCCCTGTTGAGAGAGGTCCCCACTTAATATGTCCGATGTCAAGGGATTAAACCCTTGAAAAATAAAAATAAAAATAAAAATATCTTACCCAAATCCATCACAATTTTTGGCTGCTTTGGTATGTATAAGGAAAAAAAATTACAGGCCACACATGCCTATTTATACTATTTTAAGATTTCAAGAAATCAAATTGAAGTTAACTAGTCTAATTTGATAAACATAGTCAAACAAAACTATAACTCTACCAACTAAACATATTTAACTAAATTCAATCATTTTCTATTACGCACTACTATTAGTGAACCACAAAATTGATGCAATATTCTCGACACCTCCATTTAATAACAAGGGGAGACATTCATCAATTTAACATCAAAGCAAACACCTCACGGGTAAATCAAATGGCTTATTCAAAGTAAGCAAGATTAATAAATTATTACTCAAGTATTAATTTTAAAAAAAATTATATATATTAATTTCTTTATTGATTTAATATTTATGATTCTATTATAACTATTTTATTAAAATTGGGTATTTGAATGAATATTTACTTTTTGGACATAAACATGTGAGCATTTTTATAATGTCTAATAACTTATGTTCAATTTTTTTTCTCATGATTAAATGTAATTCATTCATTTATCATTGTATTTAAATTATGAATTTATTTTTAAATTATTAAAATTACTGATTAAATGTGAAAGTTGAATATATTTACATTTTTATTTATGTTATACAATGTTTTTCTTATAATTAATCATTTTTTTTTTTATTTTCCCTTGTACTTTAATTGTAAAAGCATTATGAAAAAATATTGATGTGTAATTATATTTTTATTTAAGAGTATATATACACCAATAAACTAATTATAAATTTCATGTAAATTTGTAACATTTGAACCATACTTATACATATAATTTCAAAGAAAACCCTCATATTAATTAAACATAACAATGGCATAATTGTCCATCAAAATAGCTACAGTAATCCTAAGGGTAAAATAGGAAGTTCAATAAAAAATTGGCGATGACATCAGCAAAAACTAATGGAACCCTAACGAATGTAATTCTTTTGAAACTTCATAGGAGGTCCCTGTAATTATGATAGTCGAAGGGAATTGGACGATAATTACACCTAACCTCATGGGAGCTTCATGTTCGTTATTAGTCGTTTTTAATAGTATTAATTAGTTTCTTAGCATAATAAGTACATTGGCTCATTGGTTTGAGTGATGTAATCATATGAACAAGGTCCAAAGTTTGTAAACCATGAGATCTACTTCTTCGTTTGTAGGTATTTTTTTTCTTAACAGTTATAGTATTAATTTTCCTGACAGAATAGAATAACCGAACAAATAAGTTTTTTTATTTTTTTATTTTTATAATTAAGACTCCATATCACCAAATTAACGGAAGGGTACAACAAAATAAAAAAATGGAAATCCTCCATCATAAAAGCAATGCTGGCTTGTTCTCTATAACCTTTGTGGGCCTAGGTTCGATCCACATGGATTGAACTGGAAAAATCAGAGACAAAGATTATGACAATTTTTATATTTTTATAATAAAACAATTTTTACTAAAAAATTACACGAAAAAATAAACCAACTTACGAGGAGATCCCTGTCATAAAAAACAGAAATAAAAATATTACATGGATTGCTACTTAGTTTATAGAACGACCACGTTTTTTGAAATAGTCCGTTTAAATAAATTTCAAAGATTAATCTTGCTAAGGGAAATAAAAAATATGAAAGCTTATTCTACTATCTTATTAATAAATTCACGACTTTAAAGAGTTTTGCAATAAATTACAAATTATGTGAAGATGATTAAGATTGAGACTAACCTATGAAAAACTTATAATGACATGAAATAACCTTCTAAATAGTTATGCTGGAGTAATTGAATAAATATGAATTTATAATTCAGATCCAAAAATATATTCATGTGGATCTTATAATCTAGGTAGATAGAACTATTTTGCAATCCTTTAAAGTTATGAAAATAAAAATAATTAATATTTTAGTTGTATGAAATAATTTTTTTTTAATCCATGCATAGCACGTATGGGGTGTTGGCTAATTTTATATTTATAAGAAATAAATATGTCAAATTAACAATCACATTTGCCTTAAAAGTTTCTCTATACATCAAAAAAATGTCATAATTTTCTACGAAATACACTATATTATACCCCCAATTCAAATTCCACCATGTAATGGTATTTCAAACTAATATCTATTTTGCGAATTTGACCTATTTATTTCTTTATAAGTAAAAAATGTATCGTCGATTTCTAGGGGGAACTTTAATCATTTTTCATCAAAATTTGAAGTTAATAGGACCATTAAGTGACTTGGACTTACATATTTTAGAGTCGAAATCTGGAAAAAAAAAATCCAGTCAATTTTGGATTGACGTTAAATTTGTTGGTCAGATAAGGCATAAATTGATAATATACGGCAAAAAAGAAAATCCGATCAAATAAGAAAAAATATTGATGATTTTCGACAATAATTAATATTTCCCAGCGATAAGGACAAAAAATGATAACACACACATAATAAATGACTTATATTGTCAAAATACTACAATAAATAACCAACTTTAAAACGCAGCCACTGCAAAGGGTCAAAAATAAAATTTTGCCTCCGGTATCCAACAACTTCTTTGATGAAAGGCTAACAAATTTAACTTATGGATCAATTAAAGAGTTGCAAAATGATCAGTTTGGCAATTACTTAAGAGTTCTTCTTGTTGTAAATAAATATATTGTGGATGTCCATAACTTCAAAGAATTATTCTTACAATTAGTGAGTATAAATTTTGTAACCTCTAATCTTGTAACCCCCAACTTTGTAACCCCCAAGTAATTCATGTATTCTCATTTACTCTTTTGTAACTCATATTTTGTGTTAATGATTCAAGGCCTATAAATAGAGCCTATGTAGAATGTTTGTTATATCCAATTTTCATATGAATGAAAAGAATTTTCTCTCCTACTTTGTTATCTAAATCTTAGTTCTCTTGTACTTTGTTATCTAAATCTTACTTCTCTCTTGCTCTTTAGATTAATTTTATAACACGTTATCAGCACGAAATTGCTCGAAATTATTAATCATACTCAGTACTTTTTTTTGTTCTATGTCTAAGGTAAATATCCATGTTCTTGTTTACTTATTTTGCTTTAGGAAATTATACAGATTGAAACTATCTCATAGAAGGGTCATTATATTCATATGCTATTTTTATGGTGTTAAATATTCATATTATTTCTTTGAAATCTATAATATAACAATGATATTAATTAATTGAATTGAATCAACACTTCAAATAATTTGGGACCTTGGATTTAAAGGATATGCTTGTTGATAATAAGTTTTGAAGATATGCTTTGGAATTTTCTTTCAAAATTTGATGTCAGCCCAATCTCTTATGTCTATTTTAACTCCTTTGAATGAGGCTCTAATTCTAATTTGCATAAGATTCAGAAAATTCTTGGCAGAACACGTATAAAAAAAAAACTTTGAAGGTTTGTATTACATGATCGTCTTGATGGCATGATTATGCACTGGTTTAGTAAATAGTTCGGCCAAATTGATTTTTCTCTTGTTTTTCATTTTAGAAATGAATATTAATATGTTCTTCTTAATTTTGATAAGATCCACATTTATTGCCTATTGCTATGAGATAATGTTCACTATATTTGTTTTGACATAGTAATCATAAAAGTATAATATTATACATGTTTTGCATTAGTAATTGGTTTTAGTTGTCTTCAAATCTCATATGCAATTGTGTGATCATATTTTAATTTCAAAGTAATTCTTTGTTGACTTTCAAGATGTTGATTGATATTTCTGTAAATGGGATTTATTATTTTCATCGATTAAAAATGAAACTAAGGCCGGAAGCCTGAAAGAGGGTCTGAAATTCAATACCCCATATTCTATTTGATTTTATATGGTATAGCCTTTCAATTTTGAAAATATGTTTAAAATTGAAGTGTATCAAAAGAGGCTACAAATATGTTTATTGGCATGGCTTGGCCTTAATATTTTCATATAAAAAATAAATAAAAAAATATGTGGAACAAAAGATCTGTGATATTGACTTAAAAGTAAAAGTCTTTTATATGTAGTGATATTGGCCATGGCCGCATAAATTAACTTTGGCCAGAGAGCCGGTGACAATGTAAGCAGAGAAGGTGATATCATTTTGAAGGAATTGTGCTATCGCTAACCTTACACATAATTGATCAATATTTTTGCTAACTAAAGTACGGAAGTAGGCCCAATTCAAATTATAAATGAGGCCAAATTGACAAAATTATAAGTACTAATGGGGCATATGTTATGTCAAATATTATAATCTCATAATATTATTTTAGACATGAAGCCTAAGTGACAAGAACATAAAGCTCAAACTTGAACGTTATGATATTGATAAATTCAAACTTGAAGATTTGAATACATTTGATTTTGATTGATAAATTTGAATTTTGATATTTTGTATAGTCAATACAGCTAATGCCGAAAATAATTCCATTGAATTAAAATATGAACGGTAGTTATAATTTTGTAGTTTCATAAACATGATGAGTTTTGTTTTGTTCAGAAAATAAATTCGTATTAAGTATACCAATGAGATATGAGAGGTTAGAAATTTTTATTATCTTTCTTTCAATTGATTGCATGATTACAAACATGTGATAAAGATCAATGAATGGCATTTTACATATAATGATATATATTGTTTTCTTTATGCCTTTAGTGATATTAATTTATCCTTGTCATGTCTTGATTGAAAGAAAATTGAGAACTCAATAGTGTGATAATTATTTCATCCTGATTAGATTATTCACCACAGTAAGAGTAATGTGAGGTTACTTTGATGAGATCTTTGAGCTCACGAATTTTTCATAATAACTTAAGACTTATTATCTTAACTAACCTTGTTTTCCTTTAGACTTTAAATATGAGAATTTATAAGAAATAAATGTGTATCTAAAACTGAAACATATATTATAGTAAACCAGAAGTTTACTAATTAAAATATATTTATTATTTGGCATGACCAGAAGACCATCCCGGGTAAATTATATTGCGAAAAAAAATCGTTAAGAATTCACATGAATACTCATTGAAGTACCAGAAGATTCTTCAATTTAAAGAATCATTTTGTGCCGCTTGTTCTCAAGATTACTAGATAGTTGGGTTAGAATCTCCAGCATTTTTCAAAAAACACTCAAGGTGATATATGTGGGCCCACTCATCCACCATGTGCAACCTGGTGTTTGCATAATTATTTGCGCAAATAGTTAAATTTAAAACATAATATTAGATTATTCATTCATTATAATGTACCTTGATAATGCTGGTGAGTTCACATATGAGGCTTTCAATGACTATCAAATATAAATTGAAAAAAAAAAATTGAAAGTCATGTTGCCCATGTTCATGATACACAAAATGGTTTAGTATAATTATTTATTAAATGCCTCCAATTAACTGCTAGACCATAGTTAACGAGAACAAAACTTATTGTTATAGAATGTAGATATGCTATTATACAGCGGCACGTGGGCGCATCATGCCAAGAAGTTATGATCATTTCTCTCCATTGAAATTGGCTTTTGGCCAGAAGCCAAATATTTCCCATCTTCGGATTTTTAAATGTGCGGAATATATTTCAATTGCTCCACCACAACGCACAATGATGGGGCCTCAAAGAAAGTTGAGAATATGTTTGTTATGAATCCCCTTCTTTAAATAATTATCCTAAAATTTATTTATGGTACGATTTGTCGATTGTTATTGATATAATGTTCTCGACATTAGGGGGAGAGTATACATGATCAAATAAAGTTCTCGACATTAGGGGGAGAGAATAAATAGCTGGTAAAAGAATTTAAATAAAATGCATCAATACTATCTTCCCTAGATCCTCGAATAAATCACTATATATTTCAATTGCTCCACCACAACGCACAATGATGGGGCCTCAAAGAAAGTTGATAATATGTTTGTTATGAATCCCCTTCTTTAAATAATTATCCTAAAATTTATTTATGGTACGATTTGTCGATTGTTATTGATATAATGTTCTCGACATTAGGGGGAGAGTATACATGATCAAATAAAGTTCTCGACATTAGGGGGAGAGAATAAATAGCTGGTAAAAGAATTTAAATAAAATGCATCAATACTATCTTCCCTAGATCCTCGAATAAATCACTATATATTTCAATTGCTCCACCACAACGCACAATGATGGGGCCTCAAAGAAAGTTGATAATATGTTTGTTATGAATCCCTTTCTTTAAATAATTATCCTAAAATTTATTTATGGTACGATTTGTCGATTGTTATTGATATAATGTTCTCGACATTAAGGGGAGAGTATACATGATCAAATAAAGTTCTCGACATTAGGGGGAGAGAATAAATAGCTGGTAAAAGAATTTAAATAAAATGCATCAATACTATCTTCTCTAGATCCTCGAATAAATCACTATACACTAGAAGTTCAGAAGATAATGCATTTGCAAAATATTGAAAATTTACTTTACTGCCAAATGAATTTACTATTATAAAAAGAGTTATTAGATCCCATATACCAGCTGAAAATGCTCCATTTCAAATCGATGTCCTGGTAGGACAATCTGTTAATGCAAATGAAAATAAGCTACGGTTCCAAAGAAAAAAAAATCATTGTAAAATAAAAGGAGCAAACACTGAAGATGGTCATATTGTGGAGGCAAGTACTCATGAAGAGTCATATGACATAACTAATGATAATACCCCAGAAGAGGTTTAGGTACCTGAAAATAATGAAGAAATCTCAGTAAATTATGTCACTACGAGAGAAAGATGGAACCGAAATAAAATAGTTGTCGACAACAATTTTGCATATAATGTTGCTGTGAAAATTATAAACGAGAATGAGGATCTTGAACCTAAATCTGTTGGAGAATGTTGTCATAGAATATATTGGCCAAAATGGAAAGACGCAATTCAAGCAGAATTAAGTTCACTTTCAAAACGTGAAGTCTTTGGACCAGTAGTCCAAAAACACCCAAAGGAGTAAAACCCATTGGGTATAAATGGGTATTTAATTTGTGCTAAAACGAAATGAGAAAAATGAAGTTGTTAGATATAAAGCACGACTAGTAGCACAAGTGTTTTCGCAGAGACCTGGAATTGATTATGAGGAGACCTATTCTCATTTGGTGGATGCAATTACTTTTAGATATCTTATTAGTCTGGCAGTACGTGAAAAACTAGATTTGCGTCTAATGTATGAAAGTCCCTGAAGGATTTAAAATTTCCGATGCATGTGAAAACTCCCGGGAAAATTGTTCAATACGCTTGCGTAAATCTTCATTTGGACTAAAACAATCTGGGCATAAGTGATATAATCGACTTACTGAATACTTGTCAAAAGAAGGTTATAAAAATGATCTGATATGCCCATGTATTTTTATAAAAAGATTCAGATCAAAATTTGTAATGAATGTTGTGTATGTTGATAATCTAAATATTATTAAAACTCCCAAAGAGCTTCAAAAAGTAGATGGTTGTTTAAAGAAAAAGTTTGAGACGAAAAATATTAAAGTAAAATTTTGTCTCGACCTGCAGATCGAGCACTTATCAAACGAAATTCTTCTTCATCAGTCAACTTATATAGAAAAGATTTTAAGATGATTAAATATGGATAAGGCATATCCTCTAAGTACCACAATAATTGTAAGATCGCTAGATGTGAAAAAGAACAATTTTCGTCCTCGTGAGGGTTAAAAAGAACAATTTGGTCACGAATTATCATATCACAGTGCTATAGGAGCATTGATGTATTTTGCTAATAATACACATCTAAATATATCTTTTGTTGTAAGTTTATTAGCAAGATTTGGTTTTTCTCGACACGTTGACATTCAAAAGAAGTGGAGCATATATTTTGATAAATCTGAGGAACAATAGATATGGGGTTACTTTTTCACAATAATATAAAATCATAATTAGTTGGCTATGTTGATGGGGGATACTTATCTGATCCGCACAAAGCCCGCTCTCAAACATGTTATGTGTTCACAAATGGAGGACGACCATTTTATGGCGTTCTAAGAAACAAACTTTAGTTGTCACTTCATCGAATCATGCATAAATAATTAATTACAATGCATGAGGCAAGTTGAGAGTGTGTTTGTCTAAGATCGATGACCCCTTATATTTAATGATGTGTGACATATTATTTGAGAAAAATACCCCAACAATTTCCATAGCTCAACTAAAAGAAGGGTATATCAAAGGGGATATCGAAACATAGTTCACCAAAATATCCCTTCACTCATGACCTTCAAAAGAATGGTGACATGAATAATCAACAAATTCGTTCATTTGAAAATTTGGCAGATTTGTTAATTAAGGCATTGCCAACTGCCACATTTGAAAAATTGACCAATGTAATTTTGATGTGTCGACTAGAAGACGTTATTTGATTTTGTTATCAGGGGGAGTAAGAACATGTTGCACTCTTTTTTCCTTGACTAGGTTTTTATCCCACTGGGTTTTTCCTAGTAAGGTTTTTAATGAGGCACATAACTATTTTATGGACATCCAAGGGGGAGTGTTGTAAATAAATATATTGTGGATGTCCATAACTTCAAAGAATTGTTCTTACAATTAGTGAGTATAAATTTTGTAACATCTAACCTTGTAACCCCAAACTTTGTAACCCCCAAGTAATTCATGTATTCTCATTTACTCTTTTGTAACTCATATTTTGTGTTAATGATTCAAGGCCTATAAATAGAGCCTATGTAGAATGTTTGTTATATCCAGTTTTCATATGAGTGAAAATAATTTTCTCTTCTACTTTGTTATCTAAATCTTAGTTCTCTTGTACTTTGTTATCTAAATCTTACTTCTCTCTTGCTCTTTAGATTAATTTTATAACACTTCTAAATTATTGAAACATAGAATAAAAAGGCTAATTCTACTTTGCACCTTATAAATAGGAGCATTTTTCACTTTGCACCCTACAAAAGTAATTATTTCAGTTTGCCCCTTACAAACCACTATTTTATTTCAGATTGTACCCTCAATCATTTTTAGCCCATTTTAGTTGTCGGAGTAAGGGTAAATTCATCCATTCACATTATTAACCACCCCAATTTCCCCCCAAAAACAATATATGGGTAAAATTGACATATTTCCATAATAACTTAAAAAAAATCTGAAAAATAGAAAACAAGTCTTACGGGAACTTAGGGTTTACTCAATTTCTCATCTTTCTTCTTCTAGTCAAGTCCAGTGCCGCCTTTTTCTTTTTCACTTTTTACATATAATTATTGAAACTAACCTAGAGTAATTTTGAGGATGTACATGTAGTTATTCCTAATTATCCCTAATTACTAATTCTACAAACAAGTATAATAGATTTGTTGATGAAAATGAGAATCAAAACGTAAATAGATGAGAAGTTGAGAATATGGTAAACACAATTCATTCTCTATTCTTAGCACCCAACACATTTTTCTTCAAACATAAAAAAGAAAAAGACGGCACTGGACTGGATTTGAAGAAGAAAGAGGAGAAATATAGAATATGGTACCCGTGAAACTTGTTTTCTATTTTTCAGCCCTTTTTTTAAGTTATTTTGGTGATATACAATTTTGCCCATATATTATTTTTGAAGGAAAATTGGGGTGGTTAATAATGTGATTGGATGGATTTACCCTTACTCAGGCGACTTAAATGAGCTGAAAATGGTTGAGGGTGCAATTTGAAATGAAATAGTGATTTGTAGGGTATAAAGTGGAGTAAATTTTTTGTAGGGTGCAAAGTAAAAAATGCTCATATTTATAGGGTGCAAAGTGGAATTAAGCCAAAAAAAATAAAGAAAACGTATTGTTACTTACTCTGCATACAAAGACGGCCCACTCTCACTAATGGTATGACCCAGTCAACCCGTAAGCTAAAATAAAATATGGGCCTTTCTTGGGTTTAGGCAATGTTGGGCTTGAAGGCCCATCACCAATAGACCAAATTCAGGGAGACGGGGACTAGGAATTTAATTTTTATATCAAATTATGAAGGATGGGAATGATATGGCGCAACACAATTAATTTATTTTAATTTTATGTTGTGAACAAAAGTTAAATTAATTGCATCACATCGTATACCATCGTTGCATGATGGGCGGATGCAGAGAGGGACAAGGGGGTCTATAGCCCCCCTCAATTTTTTTTTTTTTTTCAGTATTATTCTAGTTTAAAAAAAAAAAAAAAATAGTCCCAAAAAATTAGCACAATAAAAATTTCTCTAGCTCAAGTAAAAAATTAATCCAAATTAAAAATTAGTCCAACTAATTCAATTCAAGATTATCTAATTCTACCCAAGCCTCAATTAAAGCTCAAATTTTTCCTAACTTTCAACATTTTCAATCCAAACAACTTCTCTTTTTTCGAGCTCTCGGCTTATTCTAATCAACTTGAAAATTATATTAGGAATATTCGATCAAGTGATGAAATTTCTAGTTTGAAATAAACTGGTGATCATGCTAAGGAGATGGTTGCAACTAAAAGGCATGTTTCATTCTCGTTTGTTTACAAAGCTTGTGACATTAACGTTTATTTTACCTGTTGCAACTGCATAAGTAAATAGAGTTTTTCGGCTATGAAGATAGTAAAGAATAAACTTAGTAACCGAATGGGCATATTTAGTTGTATTTTAAACGATGCTATCATGTAGCGATTTAAAAAAATGAGAAATCGTCATGGTCAATTATTAATGTAAACACGTAGATTTTTGGGTTCTTTTAGGACTATAACGGGATAGCATGTGTAACTAAAGTATCTCGTTGGGGTTATTTTTGTCAAACTTCACTTTTCTATTTTTGTATCGCGTCCGTATTTTCTCGTGCATAATATATGTTTTATCTTTAACTGATATTTTTGTACTATTTAGCCCCCTGACCGAAAATCCTGGATCCGTCCCTCTTGCATTCATGATTCTTTTGGGCATGTTTGTTTGGCATCTTCAAAAAAAATTTGTATTTGAGAAAAGCAAGATAAACACCATTTCTACTTCTTGAAATAAATGTTTCTTTCTCTCAATTTTCTCGATAATTATGTTATTTTATGCCCACGAATCAGAATTTTATATCACAACTAAAATATGAAAACAGAAATGCCTTCAACAGCCAATACTCCAGTTGATACCCAAAAAGAGGCAAGCTAACATGTTAAAAAAGGATAACAATTGCATTGCTAATATGAACAATTTCTACCCAAAAAAAAAATTGAAGCGTCAGGTTTTCCTGACAAAAGAATCAGAATTCATTCAAACGGGAATCTAGATTTTGAGATAATCAGCAACTCATATCAACCACCCGGCAAAGTGATAGATTCCGATGGTCCGAGGACACCAATATGACCTCGTCAAGATTGACCACTGCGGCTCATCATTGGGCAACTCTTCACCAAGACAGCTTTGTGCAATTTTATAGTACAAAATAAATACCCATGGTTGCCATGCAACCCCTGCACAAAATAAATCCAGTAAGTTCGGTTCAGGTTTTATCAAATATGCAAGTTCATGAAGTAGCTCTCGCTTTTGAAAATGGCAATTAAACTTTGAACTCTAGATAACCAAAAAGTGTCTGAGAAAACAAAAAATACTAATAACCAGGAAGTTTTGACGAACTCCACGAACTCACACTAAGTCTACTTTTGTTAACCTCTTCGCGACTCGCGAGCATGGATCAAAAATTCGTTTCAAGTGAATGTTTCTGTCAGATAAATATTGGAAATTTTTCGAGACTTTTCGAAAATGTTTCGGAAACACTAAGGAAAAATTGTAATAAAAGTTACTAAATTTAGATAAATAACAAGGCTTAAGGTTAACAAATAGTTTCGGAATTATATCTTATTTTCGTTTCGCTTTACTCAAAAAATGAAACTTTTCAATGTTTTCGAAGGAAAAGACTTATTTTTGTTCCCAACTTCTTCATCCGCATAATATGATGCCTCATAGTTCTGGCTTTCAACCTGCACTTTAAAATCAGCCCAACCCAATTTAACCCAATAATTAAATAGTGTAAATATAGTGTAAATAGTGTAAATATTATTAACAGGTCATGGCTTCTGCCTTGGGTTCTGGCCCATTTTTCCAGACCTACATTAGGTGCACTAGGTTCAATTGTTTTTCTAATTGTGTCTCAGCATATATATTATGATACACCAAAACGCCAAAGATCCTGAGTCTGGATCTAGATCTGAATCTCCTAGCTAGCTTCTTTCTCCATTGACAAACCTTCAAGCTCTAGTTCTAAGCATGTGACTTGGAGGTGTTGCTACAATCCTTCTTGTGTGGACCACTCTAGAGGCACGACGTTTGAAGTGCTCTAGTGAACAAAGAGAAGATCGGAGAAAAACCACCACCATGCATGTGGTGAGGTAATTTTCGATTACCACTTTATTAATACAATTGTTGTATTTATAATTCAACCCTTTCGTATGAGGTACGTAGATGAATCTTTCCTAGGCTTGGGATTTGTTCGAAATTTTTAAATTCTGCACTTTTTGTTGTTTGACAATCGAGAAATATCCCAACAATGGTATCAGAGCCAAATTCATTACTCTCATACGAGAAAAGGCCTGAACACTTCAAAATCTATGTGTATATTTGTTTGTTGTGTTCTGAGTATGGATTCATGCTTGTTATGATATGTTATGTGTTTGGGTAAATTAGCATAATTCATTTTGGGCCAAAACTACAATTTCGAAACATATTGGACTAAAGTGCAAATTATGACTTTTCGGAAATCTTGACAGAAACTGAAATGTTGTTTTTTCTGAAATTAGTAAGGAAATTTCAGTTTTCGTGACATATTACTAAATGTACACAAAATTAGTAAGGAAATTTAAGTTTTAGTAAGTGAACATTTTCGTTCATTTTTCTTATATATATTTTGTTGTTGGGAAACTATGTAAGTACGGTATATATTATCTTATTTGAGTTACTTAATATATAGATTGAGATTAAATCAAGTGATTTTTTGTAATAATTCTGTATTATATCTTTGAGTTATGTTAATAAAATACTTCCTCCGTCCCATTTATTTTACTCCTTTAGCTACAGTACTCGGTCAAACTTTTCAATCCTTTAGGTGACTTATCATATTAAATTATTCACATTTATGGTGTATTAAACCTTTTAAAAATTAATACATATAGTGTCATAAGATATTATCAACTTGTTAGTGAAATATATTAATTAAATTATTTATTATATTTTTTACAAATTTAGTCAAATTGACTGGTCAACTGTACCAGGGGATAAAAAAAATGGGACGGAGGGAGTATTATTTTACATATTACTTTTTATAACTTGTAATAAATTTAATTGTAATGTAGTTTATATATATATATATATATATATATATATATATATATTGAAATTAAAAAATATTAAAAATTTGGTTAAATGTGAGGACATCAATTTCGAGTAAATTATTATTTGTAACGAAATTATTACTAAAACTATTCAATAAAGAATATTGCAAAATTCAACTATTTGTAAAGACAAGCATAAGGATGGTTGCTAACTCTTGTGAGGAATATTTCCTTACTAATATTAGACATATTGTATGGAGTTTTTTTTGCGTTACAAATGCACTTGTAACGAGGGAACAAAATTCGTTACAATAACTTCTAGCGACCAGGTTTTTGGGACGAGAAAAGGCGACGAAAACTATCTTTACAAAAAGTCTTTGTAACGAATAAGGCACATATTGTAACAAATTTTGTCCTTACAAAAAGTGCATTATCTTGTAGTTAATTCATGATAGTCGAAGGGGATTGGATGATAATTACACCTAACCTCAGGGAGCTCCCTGTTAGTTATTAGTCATTTTTAATAGTATTAATTAGTTTTCTTGACATAATAAGTACATTGGCTCATTGGTTTGGGTGAGGTAATAATATGAATAAGGTCCAAAGTTCGTAAACCATGAGATCAACTTCCTTATTCGTTTGTACTTTGTAGTTTTTTTTCTTTCTTAAAAGTTATGGTATTAGTTTTCTTGACAAATGGACAAACTAAAAAATAAGTTTTTTATATGTGCACTTTTCTTATATATATTTTGTTGTTGGAAAAGTCTGTAATTGCAGTGTATATTATCTTTGATGTGGTATAAAAATGTTTAGGGCAAAGGTGGAATAAGCCCTTCAATCTATAACAACATCACAATAATAAAGTAAGATCTGCATACAGATTTCGAGAGAAAATTTGTATTGTAATTGTAATAGTCAGGTAAGTTCCCTTTGTTTGGAAATAGGGCTACCTATTTATAGGTACATACAGGGGTACAATAGTCTTTTCAGGAAAGGCGTTACAAGTAATAAATACAAAGACGTTACTAACGCTACAAGATTTAAATGATAAAGACGTTACAGATCTCTCATTTATGTCAACTTAGTGTAATCTCTTAATCGCCCCCGGGTACAAAATTTGGACACATCATATTGCCCCCCAGTTTCGGGAATAATTACGCGAGCGTTTATTGTCGAAACTTGATTCAAGTATCTGGGCATTGTAGCTACGAACATCATACCTCCATATGTGATAAATAAGCGTGTAACACTGCCTCGTTAAAACCTTGCCAAGAAAAACTCATTGGGACAAAAACTTGGACGAAGAAAAAAGAGTACAGTGCTTAGACACGCTCCCCTTGTAAATTTGGTGAAGAGTAGGGCTGCTCCTTTTCTTTAGCTGATCTTTCTTATATGGAGTAAATATTCTTCTTTGAGATATCTGTTTGCCAAAAGTTGCCTCCCAAAGCCATAATTGCATGTAAAACACAAATTTGTGTGGTCAAATATTATCACTTGAAAGTAAATTTAGTAAACATAAATTTAAATTTCAGCCACAAGTGTAATTTGATTCATGCTATTTTTTTATTTTTTTATTTTGATAGTATTCTATCGTCGATGTCGTTGTTGTCTTCTTCTTTTTTTTTTTTTTTCTTTTTTTGTTTGGTGCCGAAAGATGACCGGACTACCCCTTTTGATCGTTAAATGATGACCAATTTACCCCCTAGCATTTTGCGGAGGGATGATCGATTCACCCTTTGATCTCTAGAGATGATCGATTTACCCTCGATCGTTTAGGGATGATCAATTTACCCTTTTTTGATCGTTGAGCAATGATCGATTTACCCTTTACTTTTTTAGGGATGATCAATTAACCCTTCTTGATCGCGAAGAGACCATCGGTTTACCGTTTGTAGTTTTAGAAATTCATTTGTTACTGGCTTTATGCGTCCGTAAATAAATAATATACTAAACTTTTAACTGAAAGACATAAAATATAAATTTTACCTCCTTTGTGTTGTTATGCAATCTTGAGATACTTCAGGGTCAACTTTGTAATTTTCACTAATTTTTGAGGTTATTCTGCAATTTCTGTCATCTTCCATGTCAAGTGCATGTGCACTTTTGAGAGACTTGCAAAAGTAACCAATTGGCTTCCACGAGAATCGCTAGTTTGGGTAGCACACTTGGTAATATGATTTGCATATCAAGTTTATTTAGATTAGAAATTTAGAGTTTTGCTAGGAAAATGAATCTACGCAAAGGCTCAAGGATAAATTAGTTGATACTGCATAGAGTTTCATGATCAGTGGCTCTGAGAAATTTTTTTTTTTTTTTTAAAGTTTCTCTCATTATACGTACAGATCAAACGTTTCCCACAAACGGCGCCAATTATGATGTGGTATAAAAATGCTTAGGGCAAAGGTGGAATAAGCCCTTCAATCTATAACAACATCACAATAATAAAGTAAGATCTGTGTGATGCCCCGCTCTCGGGATTGGGTCCCACATGGCCCATCCCCGAGTTTGGGATCGCCCGGCGCGGGATAACCCATCAGAGTTGCTGAATTTTTTTTTTTTAACATGACATAAATAGAGCATGCAATAAATCCGAATTTAAAATACCCACTAGCTCCGTTATATACGGAGAAAGGGCAAATATACAGTCATACGGGTAACCCCGCAAGCCTACGGAAAACATAAACATAATATTCAAATTACATCTTTCAACCATATAACAAGGTGAAAACAAAAGTAGTAATGTTGTGAAAGCATGTAATACAAAAGGGAGGACAATCCCTCAACGACCGATTGGATCCCGGAAACTGACTCAACCTTCAAAACTCGAGACACCCGCATCTGAAAAGAATGATAAAAGGAACGCATAAGTTGATCGTCCAACTTAGTGAGGCTGTGATGCATTGTGCCTGTGACACATGGATGCAACATAATATATATCGTGAGAATATAAACGAATTAAGCATATATCACAATCATAAAATCAAAGCATAGAGTTCAAATAACCAAGAGTTGTTGATGCCGTTCTCCACTTACCCTCCATCCTTATCTGATTTCCATCCAAACTCACCAAGTAAGGAGCGACCTTACTATCTGAAATGCATCGACATGTCTTTGCCGGAGTTCGTCCTTACTCCCCAAGTGTTCCTCCCCACTTGGGTTGTAAGGCCAGGCCTACGGGTAACCGTGACAATCCTGCCAGCCCTTGTCGGCCAGGTTGGCATCGGGTCCATATACCAATCAAAAGGGGACCCACACAAAATCGAAAACAAACGGAAACATATAGTCGGAAACAAATGGAACATAACATATCAAACATATTAACATATTATCAACATTTAACGATTCACCGAAAGCAATTCAAACATATAGCTGGGTGAACATATTCGCAACTAAGTAGATTCTAGATTCGGTGTAGCATGTATTAGGATAATCATGTTGATATGATAAATGATTCATACAAGTCAGCCTGTTACTAACATACACGAGGTAACTAGCATAGCACGTGATGTTCTAGTTATTTACAACCTAATTACATGCTTAGACTCGACCTACTAGCATATTGGACTAACACACGAATGAACACAGCGCTCACCTGTGCTGCTTACGGTTCTTGAAAGTTTCTTGGTAGAACGACGATTCCGAATCCTGTACATATTTACGTAACGTTTAAGGATCTAAACTCGAACAAGAACTTATGATTGACTAAAGAAATACTTTAGTCGCAATTATAGTCGGGTCATGGACGAAATGAGACCATGATCCAACTTAAACTAATTAGCCTGATTTAGGGGTTCCTAGAGCTACGTGGTATGGAAAGCCACAAATAAGGATTTATTAAAACCCAAAATTCTTAATAATAGGCATTCATTTAATTTGAGTAAATCAAAGTTTATTTTAAAATTACTTATTTTTCTAATTTTGAAAACTTTATTTATTTATTAATTTTATTTTTGAATTAATTAAATTTAGAAAATGATTTTAATCAAAAATATTTTATTTTATTTTCAAATTATTTATTTCCCGAAAATTATTATTCCAAATTATTTTTATTTTATTTAACCCTCTTTTCTTTTCAAAATTATCCAAGTAATATATTTATTTTCAAAAATACATTTATTATTTATATCTAGAAAATAATTAATTAAAATTATTTAATTTTATTTTTGAAATTATTTTTTATTTTTTATTTTTCAAAATTTAATGTTAAATAATTATTAAAAATTATTTTCATATTTAATTATTAATTTTCAAAATTATTTCTAAGTTTATTTTATTATCTAGAATTTTATTCTATTTAATTTTTCAGTAATACATATTTCTAAATACTTATTATTAAATATATTTCAAACTCTTTTCATTTTAAAAAAAAATTCTTCTTATTAAAATAAATATTTAATATTTTCAGAATATATACTTAAAAATCATTTCAATAATTTCTAGATTTATTTTATAATCTTATTATGTAGTATTATTATTTTCAAAATTAAATGTTAAATTATTATAAAATTATTTTTAATAATTATAAATTTTATTTTCAGAATTCATTTATAAATTTACAAAATTATTTTTAGATTTATTTAATTCTTATTTTCTCAAATTTATTCTATTTTATTTTCCAAGTTTAGTATTAAAGATAGGTTTCAAACTATTTTATGTTATGCAAATAATTCTTCTATTTTCAAAAATATAAAATATTTTCAAAATATTCTTAAAAATTACTTTTACAATTTTCAGATTAATTTTATAGTTTAATTATGTATTTATTAATATATTTCAAAAATAATTTATTCAAAATATATTTTCTTTTTTTTTTTTTTTTTTGTTTTTTTTTAAAGATGTGGACTGGCCCTTTGGGCCAGCCCACAAACAGGCCCTAGTGGCCTGTTGCTGTTAAAGCAGCAGGCCAGGGTCTGTTGCTTGTGCAACAGGCCCAAAATTGGGTCTGTTGCACACAAGCAACAGACCCGGCAGCATGTTGCTGCCGGAGGTGGGGTGGCTCCGGCCACCTCACCCAATGTGCACAAAATACCCCTTAAATTTTCAAATTACAGAAATAGCCCCACACAAATAATAGAACTTTTAACACCCAAAAATTTCACAATTTTCAATTCTTTCACAAAAACTTATAGATCTATAATATGACATATTTTTTTTTGAAATGTTACACTTGTAATCTATGAGAATAACATACTTTTTATTTTCAAAATATCCAAAAATATTACTTCATGGAGAAAATATAGATCTATAAAAATCTCAACAAAATCAACTATCAAATTACATATAAATATAAAACTATTTTTAAACCCAAATTTCCATCATCAAGAAATCTGAAAATTAAAGTTATGTTATAAATTCGAATTTTATAATTGTTTCAAAATCATTTTCATAACATAGGACTTAGGGTTTTCTAACAAAAATAAAACTGCATATATAAGAGAGTTTTAGAGGTTACTAACACTCCTTGCAAGTGGTTCCGGTGGCGGTCCGACGTCGGTGGTTCGGCAACGATGGTGGTGGTCCGGTGGCGGTGCTACGGCGGTGGCACTGAGGTCCGGTGGCGGTGGTGGTTTCTCCTTCGACTTTCTTTACTAACTTTCACCTCTTCTCACACACTCTCTTTTTCTCTCTAATTCTAACTTAACTATGAAAACTAAAGTGCAAATAGGGTGAAGAAAATCTGAAAGTGAGAGTGTAAAGGTGTTTAAATACACCTTGGAAGATGGGAGACATGATTAGTCTTCAAGAACCAACCAATGCATGTCCACCATGGGTAGAGAAATTTCTCTACCCAAGGGGCATGCTTGGCCACCCTAGGAGGCTATAAAGGCTCTCCTAGCAGCTGCAATTAAGTGTGGGCGGAATTTGCACTTTGCCCCCTGAAGTTTCGGTAAAGTGCACTTTTGCCCCAAAAATTACTTATTTTGCACAATTAAGTCCAAATATTTTTTAAAAGATGTATACTATTAATTTAAAGTATTTTTGTGCTTTTAAATCATTTCAAAGTTAATAAAGACATAGGAGATAATTAAATTGTATATTTTACCCCAAAGTAACACTTAATTTATAGAAATAAGATATACCACATGAAATTGGAATAAAAATCCAATAAAATATGATTAAAAAATCCAAAATTTAGGGGGCGTTACAATATGCGTACAGATTTCGAGAGAAAATTTGTATTGTAATTGTAATAGTCAGGTAAGTTCCCTTTGTTTGGAAATAGGGCTACCTATTTATAGGTACCTACAGGGGTACAATAGTCTCTTCAAGAAAGATGTTACAAGTAATAAATACAAAGACGTTACTAACTCTACAAGATTTAAATGATAAAGACGTTATAGATCTCTCATTTATGTCAACTTAGTGTAATCTCTTAATCGCCCTCGGGTACAAAATTTGGACACATCAATCTTATTTGAGCAAATTAATATATAGATTGAGATTATCCCCAAGTGATTTTTTTTGTAATAACTCTGTATTATATCTTTGAGCTATGCTAATAAAATATTCTTTTATATATTACTTTTTGTAACTTGTAATAAATTTAATTGTAATGTAGTTTAAATATATATATATATATATATATTGAAATTAAAGAATATTATAAATTTGGTTATTTGTGAGGACATCAATTTGTCCTAAATTATTATTTGTAACGAAATTAATACTAAAACTATTCAATAAAGAATATTGCAAATTCAACTATTTGTAAGGACAAGCATATTTTGTAAGAATGGTTGCTAGCTCTTGTGAGGAC
The DNA here is from genome assembly GCA_003313485.2 of Penstemon barbatus. Lineage (NCBI taxonomy): Eukaryota > Viridiplantae > Streptophyta > Magnoliopsida > Lamiales > Plantaginaceae > Penstemon > Penstemon barbatus. The sequence goes on along the minus strand of CM064884.1, from coordinate 44,658,855 downwards.
AATTTCCTTACTAATTGTAGTGGCAAAATAGCATTTTTAGTCCCTTAAGTTTTACTAGTCCGCGAAAGTGGGACACTTAAATCTCCGACAAGCATTTTTAGTTCCATAAGTTTCGTAAGTCTGCGAAATTAGGACATTTAAATCTCCGACAAGCATTTTTAGTCCCATAAGTTTCACAAATCCGCGAAAGTAGGACATTTAAATATTCGGCAAGCATTTTTAGTCCCTTAAGTTTCACTTGTCCGCGAAATCAGGACAATTAAATTTTCGGAAAGCATTTTACATCCCTTAATTTTTATTTTCCGCGGAATCAGGACACTTAATTTTTCAGCAAGCAAATTACGTCCCTTAACTTTCACAAGTCGGCAAAATCAGGACACTTAATTTGAGAATTTTGCCACACTGAACAATTAATTTAGGGATTTTGCCAAACTGAACAATTAATTCGGGGATTCATGTGCTTTATTTGTAAAATTTAGAGCATCAACTTAGGTAGGTTCTTATTTATAGAATAGTGTTCTTTGTTTTCAATAGTTGTACTATTTAATGTTATGAATGAATTGGAAAGCGGCGTATAGCCATGAAATTGAATTTTTTTTCAATATAGCATTTTAGATAAAAGTATTTCCCAAAATGACTCAAACTGAAAAGTATTTCCCTAAATGTACCTTGTTGGTCCCAAGTGGTCAGATGAGGTCTAGAGGGGGGGGGGGGGGGTGAATAGACCTCTGAAAATTTTTGAACTTAAAACTTTTCAGTCTTCTGTCAGCAGACTAAGCTGATGAAGAACAGTAAGCAGACTCAGCTGATCGTGAACAAATCTTGAACAGCAGACTGACCACTCTTCTTACAAATACTTAGCTGATTTTCCAGCAAACAGTTTTCAAGGAGTATACTTGCAGCGGATTGTTTTAAAGTATTTTTCACAAGTAGACTAAGTTCTTAAAAGATTTTATCCCCAGTTTTACAAACTCCTTTTAAAATCTTTTAAATAATTCAAAGTGTTTAAATATGCAAACTTCAAATATGCAAGAAAACTTGAATGCAAGATAACACAAAGAATTTTTATAGTGGTTATATGGATAAAAATCCTTTAGTCCACTCTTCCAGATCACTCAGATTCTGGGTTATACTATAATCACAAAGATTACAATATTTCTCCACTTATACCTAGACAACTAATGAAAAGGCTATAAGCTCACAATAGGAATTCACAAAGAAAACCTATCCTCTAAAGTAGAATCACTCACAAAGATGGATTCTCACTTTGCACAACACTCAGCTATTACAAAATCACTCAGATAATGTTTTTCTGTTTTCTTCAACTGGGTTTCTGTCAACAGATGACTTCCACCAGACGAGTGAGCTGTTTGAGCTTTTGAGACTTAGATAAATTTTCTGCTTCGAATGCAAAATCTCTGATTGTTGTTGTGTGTCTCGCTCTTTGAAATCAGCTCCTTTTATACTTGAATTTGAAAATATGACCGTTGAAGGAAATCAAATCTTCAAATCCATAGCTTTAGCCCGAAATTCAGAACGGCTACTGCTACAATACCTTTTCTGCTGTACTTTCCTGTAGCTGCATTAAATGCACTCTGCTGATCCGAGAGTTAATTTCAATCATTTGCCATTACTACCCTTCTCTTTCAGCATTTATTACACCAAGTGCATTTATTACCGTTGGACTTCTCTCATGATCTCTTCTACTTTGCTGATCAAAACGACTCTGCTGATAGATACTCTGCTGATCAAATACTGAACTAATCTGATTTGACTCGGCTGATGACCTACCCTTCTGTTCGCTGTTTCAGCAAGAGATCACTAGTCTTCTGGGCTTTGAACTTTAAACTCTTCTGATGTCTTCTTTTACTTGTTCAAAATTCTTCTAAGGGAACTAAGCTTCCATACTTAGCTGATCATGATGTTTTGGAAATCATCAAAACCTTCCCTTAATTACTTGTCTTCTTTGCACTTCATCTTCATCTTCATCCAACAATTTCCCCCTTTTTGATGATGACAAAACTTCAGCTAAGTACCTGTACCTAAACTAAAGTTTTGATCCTCAAAAATTTCTGAGATAGAAATAGTCTGTTGGATTAAAACTTGCAATTTTATAGATATTGAACTGATTACATATTACAAGTTTGTTCAGATGAGTCGTGCAGAAAAAAAAATTACAAGGAGATACATAAGTAAATTAAAGCAAGACTAATCTATTTGCTTGTCTTCTTTATCTTCCTTGCTTTCTTTTTCTTCTTCAGCAGGTTTGGAAGTTTCAGCTTCCAAATTTTGCTTCAACAGCTCTAACTTCTTTCTTTTAACATCAGGGTCGAGCTGTTCTTCAGCTGAGTCCTTAGCAGCAGCTATCTCCTTATCAGACTTAGCCTTTGCTTCAGCTTCAGTTCCTTCAGCAGCTTCACCTTCTTCTTCTGTGATCTTATCATCTGTTGATCTGCTTGTGCCTTCATTTGCTGCATCATTCTTATCATCATCAGCAGATTCTTCTAACACTTCTCTTCTTTCAGCAGAAGATGCCTTATCTTCCATTTCTTCCCTCAGTACCTTATCTTCCCCCTTTTTGTCATCATCAGCAGGGTTGACTTGATAATTTGGTAAGATTGGGGTGATCAGAAGTGAATCACATAGAAGCTTGATGTTCTCTTCCATAGCATGCATTTGAGCTTGTTGATGTAGTTGAGTTGCTCTGAATGCATCTAGTTGAGCTTGTTGATTCAGTTGATTGGCTTCAAAACCATCCATTCTTTTTAGAACAGCTTCACCTTGGTCACCTAACTGAATTTGAGTTGCCAGAATCCAATCAGCAGATGCCTTGAAGTCTTTCATCATATTATCTAAGGTTTCATCCTTAGATTGGATAGCCATTTCAACTGTTTCCGTGATATTTCTCCAACCTTCAGTTGTGCTTTGGGTTCTTCTTCTGATAACATCCATGTCTTGACAAATGGACTTAACATTTTGAGCAGTATCTTCTATCAGATTTGATGGAACAGCAGCAACTTTCTGATTGGGTTGACTCACAGCAGCCAACACATCTGCTTTTAACTCCTCATTCATTTCCTTCAATGATTTGTCAATCATCTGTCGGATGGAGTCCAACAAATTTGTCTGATCATTTTGAGAATTTGAATGAACATCTGTTGGAATAGCAGGCACAATTTCTTTGAGAGGTTGCTCTGATGGTTGGATTATCAGTTCAAGAGACTGATCTGCTGGACCAGAAATGGGCTCATCTTCCTTGGCCTTATCAGCATGACTAGGAGTGCTTTCCCTCTCCTTAGTCTGATCATCTTTTTCATCAGCAGTAGCTTCCTTATCTTTGATCTGATCAGATGGGTCAGATGTACCCTCATTTTGTATTTGTTGATCAGAGGACTCTTCTTTGTCTTTATCAGCAGGGGATATGATCTTCTTAACAGTCTCAACTGTTTTCAGCAATCCCTCATTGTCTACAGCTGACCTGTTAGAAATCCAAGTAAAATTGTCAAGAGGAATAAAAGGTGAGTATGGATCCTCAGGTAGCTCTTCGAAAGGTTTGATATTTGGACCATAGACAATGTGCTTGATATTTGGAAGAGGGACCAGTGAGCTGGGTTGTCCCTTTAGCTTCCTTGATTTCTTTGCCCAAAGCTCCATTGCTTGAGCAACAGCCAACTTGATTGATCTTTCCTTGAGGTCTTCTGATTCATCACAATCCTCAGGAACAGATTCAAGGATCTTCTTTGCTTCGGCCTTGACTGTGTGACTTATCCTTAGTCTCAACCTGTCCAGAAAGAATTCTGAATCAAGTGCTTGAATTAAAGATCCAGTCTCTAGCCACTTCAATACCCAGGCTTCTTCAGCAGTGAAGCCTTTCCACTTGGCCATTTCAGCAGGGCTTTTTGTCAGTCTGAATTCCCTCCATCTATTGTATCTGATCTTTTCAGCATGGAAGAGTGTCAGACGGTTGATTCTTTCATTTTCAGCATCTAGCCTCTTGAGAAATTCTTCAAAGATAGCAGGGTCATCCCTGACAATCTCTAAAGCTAATCTGATTTCCTCTCTTCTCTTTGGCTTTATCTTTGGTGCAGGCATAGCTGGTATTGGTTTGTTTGGATCTCTCTGTTCACCAATACTTAGCCCACCAGTATGCTGATTTCCATGAGCATCCTTGATGCTTGCTTCAATAACAGCAGCCAATTCTGCTGCCTCAACAGCATCTCTCTGCTCTTGAGTCATCTTGCTGGCCTCTTCTTCCAGCCTTTTTAACTCTAGGCTTTTCAACCTATCTTCTTCTGCCTTTTCTGCAGCAATCCTTTGCTTTTCAGCATCATCTTGTCTTTTCTTTTCTGCAGCAGTCAGGTAAGTTGCAATTTTCCCAGTCCGTCTTCTTCTTGATTCAGGACTTTCAACTGCTTGTATTGGAGTTGCAGCAACAGGAGTAGGATGCAGAAGGAGTGTTTTGTTGGGATTCGGAAAGAAAAACAGCCCTAGGCACAGCGGAATATAAAAATTTTCTAGGGCCTCTTAAAGAATCTTGCCAGGATATTCTCTAGTTGCATATATATGAATATAAATAAATGACAGTATAAGTTTTCTCGTTTATACCTGTCTCCTTGCAAATCCTAGGCTAGCAATATGAACTCTGAATTCTGACCCCGGTTGATCGACCCACACCTTTTGGTAGCGCCCCACGTGTTGCGCCTCTACGAGTTGATACACCACAATATCACGAAAATTAATATATCCTAATCGACTAGAACATAGGGTATATTAATATCTAGGTTTTAGAACGACTTTGAAACGAAAAACAAAGACGAAAAATTCTTCCAAAGTGGAAGAACAGTTCGGCCGATCACAGGGAGAGGGAGAGAGAATTTTTGTTTTTCTTGATTTTGCTTGAAGAGTTGTATCTGAGATATTAGACCTAGTCTCTTATTTATAGATATCTCATAAAACCTAATCCTATCTTGATTAAGATTGGTTAATTAAGGTAATCTAAATCTCTAAGATTCTTACCTTATCCAAAACTCTAAGTTTCCCAATATTTCCAAATCTCCAAGATTCTCAAGATAATCCTATTTTGTTTAGATTAGTTTAATTAAGGTAGTGTTTAACTCTAACAAGACAACTACCTTATTCCAAAACTCCAAGTTTCCTAATCTTCCCAAAATTCTAAATTTCCAGAATTTTCAAAATAGGCAGAATTAGAGTCCAACCAGAAATCAACCAGACGAGGCCAATCTCGGATTGCCACGTAGGACAGCCCACGCGCGACCACCAAGGCGGCGCGTGAGCTGCCTGCGGCAGCAGCCGCTGCACGCGGCTGTGTGCGGCAGCGAGCAGCCGCGCACAGCAGCGCGCAAACAGCAGCCTGAAGGCTGCTGCTGTGCGCAGCGTGTGCGGCTAGCGTGCTGCCAGCACGCTGCCGTTGGCAGCGGCTTGCGGTGGCCGCCCAGCCGCGGTGCGCGGCGCGTGCCACCGCGAGTCGGATCTAAAAAATTTTTTTTTTTGTGTTTCTTCGATTACCCTTAGATTTAATTCAACAAACCCAGTCAATTAAATCCTAATTCAAAATAACATCAACATGATAAAATTTTCGAATCCTAAATTAAACATTAACTCCAAGTTAATAATAAAGTCCTAAAACATGCAAAGTTATAGAACTAGCCACATAAATCAAACATATGATTTAATAAACACAGAATTCGCAAATTCATATATATACAAAGCCTAGAGTTGGCTCTGATACCACTGTTGGGATTCGGTAAGAAAAACAGCCCTAGGCACAGCGGAATATAAAAATTTTCTAGGGCCTCTTAAAGAATCTTGCCAGGATATTCTCTAGTTGCATATATATGAATATAAATAAATGACAGTATAAGTTTTCTCGTTTATACCTGTCTCTTTGCAAATCCTAGGCTAGCAATATGAACTCTGAATTCTGACCCCGGTTGATCGACCCACACCTTTTGGTAGCGCCCCACGTGTTGCGCCTCTACGAGTTGATACACCACAATATCACGAAAATTAATATATCCTAATCGACTAGAACATAGGGTATAATAATATCTAGGTTTTAGAACGACTTTGAAACGAAAAACAAAGACGAAAACTTCTTCCAAAGTGGAAGAACAGTTCGGCCGATCACAGGGAGAGGGAGAGAGAATTTTTGCTTTTCTTGATTTTGCTTGAAGAGTTGAATCTGAGATATGAGACCTAGTCTCTTATTTATAGATATCTCATAAAACCTAATCCTACTAGGATTAGGATACTAATTCTCCTACATGGGCCATGGCCCTTTTAATTAGAAGACTAAGTCTTCCAATTAATTCATGGCCCATATTAATTAATCTTTCAGGGCTTTATTTAATCTCCCAATTAAAATAGCCCAATTAATTAAATCATCTCCCAATTAATTAATTAAACTCCAAGTCTAATTAATTACTCCATTAATTAATTAAATCCTAATTAATTAATTTACTCATAAATTAAATTCCAATTTAATTTATAATCTTGATCCAATTCCAATTGGATCCAATTTCGTTCCACATGGGTCGACCCAGTCGACCCACCCATTTAATCGACCCAGTCGATTTTGACCCAGTCGACTGGTTCGTTCTTATTTCCTCGCTTTCGCTTCATGTGTATTGTGTATGCCCCCGTAGGTTCACCACATAATTGGCCGTGGGTTGTAATTAAATATTATTTAATTACTCGAGCAATTAATACTCTAAATTAATCGAACACTCTGTCGATTAATCATTCCAAAATTAGCACCCCTGCTAATTTGGGAATTCTCCCACACTCCACGGTCGATGTCCAGTCACAAGCCCATGGAGCCCAATCACTGGTGAATTAATTCAGTGAACCTTTTATCATTTACAATTTCCATATACGACAAAATCTCTCCATCGATCAATCTCCCAGTCGAGACTTAAGGGTATGGTCTTTTATCGGATTCCCTTTTCTTTTGTCTTGACCTTATGTACTCTGGTCTCGAAATAAATTCTCTTTGACTTAATCTTTATGAGCTACTTACATAAAGTCGTCAGATACCTTGGCCAAGGATTTTACCAGAATTAATTTCTCACAGAAATCCATAGGAGAATTTCCCAACCTATCAAGTCGGGTCAATGGATCCTTTGTTGGTGATATGAATCTGCATACGAGTTCCTCTATACCCAACATGAGTCCACATAGACTTTCTGGCTATCCCCAGTCAGTCGGAACTCATATCAAAGTATAGATGTTCTCGCACCAGATAAACCCTATCATCTCAAGTTGTTAGGGATCGTTCCTCGTATACTATTGTAAATAGGAATAACTTCAACCCCGATATGCGACTACCGCTTCCATGGTGAGTTATTCCCTAATTGGGGTATTCAGTGCACTTGCCATCCCAGCAAGCCACCCACTTATGTGTGTCGACTATCCCAGTCACGCTCGTGGACCCCAGCGTTCTCCAGTTCATCGGAGTACACACAACAGTGAGAGTCTAACCGAATCCAACGATGTCCTATCTCGATTGGATTCTACGACTCTTGAATATGTTCTAGATCACGGCCTTAGAGATCAGTCCACGGGTTGTCCCATAGCCCCGTGATCTAAGGACTTCTATCCTTATGCGTAGATAAATATTACATAAGATAAAGTTGACCATTTAATAAAAGTGCATTTATTAATCTAAATTGAATAGTTCCTTATTAATTACAATTAATGCTAGCCATACAGCTGGCTTGCAGGACACTATTTCTATCAATCTCCCACTTGTCCTAAAGCCAGTCTTTTATGTTCTTGAGTCCCATCTTTTGCAGATGTTTCTCAAATGCCTTTTGAGGCAGAGGCTTCGTTAGCGGGTCCGCCATATTATCTTCTGAGTCGACACGTTCCATCTTAATGTCTCCTCTACCAATGATATCTCTTATCACATGGTATCGTCTTTGTACGTGCTTGGATTTCTGATGAGATCTCGGCTCCTTTGCTTGCGCTATTGCCCCATTATTATCGCAGAAGATAGTAATAGGCTCAGCAATGCTAGGTATCACATCCAATTCCTGGATGAAGTTCCTCATCCAAACACCTTCCTTTGCTGCGTCACTCGCGGCAATGTATTCTGCTTCGGTGGTTGAATCCGCGGTTGTTTCCTGCTTGGAGCTCTTCCAGCTAACCGCACCACCATTGAGGCAGAACACGTATCCTGATGTCGACTTGAAGTCGTCTACATCACATTGGAAGCTCGAGTCTGTATAGCCTTCCAATTTCAATTCTCCTCCACCGTATACCAAGAACAATTCCTTAGTCCTTCTCAGGTATTTCAGAATTGCCTTTACGGCTATCCAGTGCTGCTCACCTGGATCAGACTGGTAGCGACTTGTAACGCTAAGAGCGTACGCTACGTCTGGTCTCGTACATAGCATACCATACATTATGCTTCCTATCGCGGATGCATATGGTACTTGAGACATATTGCTTCTCTCTTCAGGCGTCTTTAGGGCCATAGACTTGGAGAGTGCAATTCCATGTCTCATTGGAAGCAATCCTCTCTTGGATTCTTCCATACTAAATCTTTTCAAGATTTTATCTATGTACTGGGATTGGGAGAGGCCCAGCAGTCCTTTTGATCTATCACGGTAGATCCTTATACCTAGTACAAAGGATGCTTCTCCCATATCCTTCATTGAGAATTGTGTAGACAACTATGCTTTGGTTTCAGACAATGCTTTTACATTGTTTCCAATGAGAAGAATGTCGTCAACGTAAAGCACCAAAAATTCAACTGTACTCCCACTGATCTTCTTGTACACGCAAGGTTCGAACATGTTCTTGATGAATCCAAAAGTTTGGATTGTCTCATCAAAACGTATGTTCCAACTTCGGGAAGCTTGCTTCAGTCCATAAATGGACCTCTGGAGTTTGCACACCTTGTGTTCATCTCCTTTGGATGCGTATCCTTTTGGTTGCTCCATATAGATCTCCTTATCAATGTCTCCATTGAGAAAGGCAGTCTTTACATCCATTTGCCATATCTCGTAGTTATACCACGCAGCTATGGCCAGCAAGATCTGAATGGATTTGGGCATTGCGACGGGCGAGAAGGTCTCCTCAAAGTCGATACCTGGTCTTTGAGTGTATCCTTTCGCCACTAGTCGCGCCTTGTAGGTTATCACCTCTCCGTTCACTCCAAGCTTTCGCTTATAGATCCACTTGCAACCCACGGGAGCCACTCCCACTGGTGGATCTACCAAGGCCCAGACCTTGTTTGAGTGCATGGAGTCCAGTTCGGATTCCATGGCTTCGCGCCACTTTCCCGAGTCTATGTCTAGCATAGCCTCTTCGTAAGTCCTTGGGTCGGTTAGAGACTGTCCAGTCTCATGCAGCAGACCGTAGTACCTTTCGGGTTCTCTACGTTGTCTTTCTGACCTACGAAGTATCGGTGTACTTTCTGGTGCACTTTCATGCTCTTGTTCTCCCACTGCCTGTGGTGACGGGTCAGCTCGATCGACCTCTAAGGCCTTTTCAGCTTTAGTGACCTCATCTAGTTCTACGTTATTTTCTTTCTTGTCCACCAAGAAGTCCTTCTCCAAGAAGTGAGCGTTCCTCGAGACAAACGTTGTTTGCCTTGTAGGATCGTAGAACTCGTATCCTATTGAGTTTTCCGGATACCCCACGAATTTGCACAAAGTGGATTTAGTTTCCAATTTATCTCCCACTAACTTTTTAACGTAAGCGGGAGATCCCCATATGCGCATGAATGCGTATGAGGGTGCCTTGCCAAACCATAGTTCGTATGGTGTCTTTTCTACGGATTTTGAAGGTACCATATTCAGTATCTTCGTTGCCGTGAGGAGGGCATGTCCCCAAAATGAAAGAGGTAAGTCAGTGGCACTCATCATGGATCGAACCATGTCCATCAAGGTTCGATTCCTTCTCTCTGCTACTCCATTTAATTGGGGTGTTGCAGGAGGAGTCCACTGCGATAATATTCCATGCTCTACAAGATAATTCAGAAATTCGTTACTAAGAAATTCTCCACCTCGGTCAGAACGAAGAGCCTTTATCGTATGACCAAGTTGATTCTCTACTTCCATCTTGAATTCTTTGAATCGCTCAAAGGCTTCAGACTTGTGTTTCAACAAGAACACATATCCATAACGACTAAAGTCGTCATAGCCCCCTCGGGCGCTTTTTCTTAGTGGTCCACATACGTCAGTATGTATTAAGTCCAATGTTTGCTTGGCTCGCTCAGGGTTTCCCTTAAACGGCAACTTAGCCATTTTACCCTTTAAACATGGTTCACATGTTGGCATTTCATCAATGCGATTGATTTCAATCGCGCCAGATGATGCTAACTTTTGAATCCTTGACTTAGATATATGTCCAAGTCGAGCGTGCCACAATTGCGCAGATATTTCATTATCTTGTTTCCTTTTGTTTTGTTGAACATGCATGACTAACTTAGGCGGTTTTATGATGTAAAGTCAATAATTCAATGTACCAAATGAAAAACTAAAACAGGAGCTTTTATAAAAATCAAAATTATTCATTAACATGAATAAAAGTTTTTCATTAATAACTAGGTACATAAATGAAAGTTTCCTAATGACTTTATCAATCCACCTAAATCAACTTTTGCCTACGGCCTTGGTAGCAGCTCCAGCTCCATTGCCTTATTCAAGGATCCAATCCTCAGGCTCCAGTTTCCTCAATGTTCCCATCACCTACAAGGATGAGAACTCCACTCAGTGTCTAACACCAAAAATGCACAATTAATTGTAAAATTAACTTCAACAAGGAATATACCTGTTCGAACTCTCCATAGGTTCGAATTTAATCCTTTCCCTTGACCTTGTGCAGTAAGGAGCTCTGGTTTCCATTTGCTTTGGTTTTGAACGCCGCCCAGTCCTTTCGCCAACCCTCGCTTTCTTTCCAAAAGAAGCTTCGTGTTCCTCGAGCATTTGTCGCAGGACATGCACAGTGATCTCTCGCCTCTGGAGATTCAAGTCCGCGATAAATCGGTCATATGATCTAGGAAGAGATTGTAGAATAGTATCCACTCGGAAATCATTGTCCATCACGACACCCATATCATCGAGTTCAGATAGAAGTCGAATCATCTTGTGTACGTGGATTCCGACAGGAGTTTCCCTTCTCTTTCTTGCTTGCAAGAGTTCCCTCGTGATCGCGAATCTGCGACGACCATCTCTAATCCTATAAAGGAATTTGAGATTCGAGAGAATCTCTTTCGCGGATGCCATATGCTCATGTTGCAAACGCAGATCAAGTGACATATATTCCAACATGTATTCACGAGCTAAGCCATCATCTAGTTTCCACTTGGTGATGCTTTTACGGAGCTCATCAGGAACGTCATGTGAAATAGTAATGGGTGGTGGCACAGACAAAACATAGGTTATGTTTTCAGCTTCAAATAATCCATTCAAATGATGCGTCCAGAAATGCAAGTTGGGTCCAGTTAAAATATTACGTTCAAGTGATGAGATGGACAAATCTCTAAGTGCTCTAAGCTCTTTTGACATCATATCTATAAAACGACGAGAGAAGAAATAAATACGCGAAAGATTAATTTAAAATGCACAATTCACAAACATGGATTTTATTTGCAAATTACTCCCACTATTTTAATCAAAATCTTATGCCCCCACATAAGTTTCGGGAATTTAAAATATCCTAGCGGGCTTAAGGCCCAAATGCAATCTCCTAGTACCCACGACTCGTTGGCCATACTATTTGATCCACTTGGTGGTCGACAACGTCAACGGTTAACCATCGCAGCTAACCCTTAAGTTCATTCAGCCTCGTTTTTCGATATGGACCCACGACTCGTGAGACATCCATACTTACTAGCGTTAAATCATGTCCAATACTCGTGGAGAGAAATAGTTCAATCCTAGACGCCCCACGACTCGTGAGACAGCGCCTAAAACCTTGCTATCCTCTCCCTTGGCACTAAACTAGTGCATCGAGGCAATAGACATATTATCTTCCTATAGCTCGACCCACGACTCGTGAGACATCGAGATATATTCGTACAATATGCCTAAGACCTAGTAATTGGATAGGCTCGGACCATAGACACTATTCATATGTGCCCGTTATTCGATTTAATATTCTAATTGAATTTTAAGTTCAATTGGAGGTTTCTAAGTGTGCGAGGTCTCATCAGATTATGCTTATCTTGTTTACGTTTTCTATCCTAAGCATGCATCTCATACATCAAAGAATAATGTGCGAAAAAGTAAACATTCATCACCTAGCAAGATATGATTGGTCGATTGCCCATCATATGCGATCCATCACGAGCAATGTGATGAATCAATTGGTCAGTCTAGGGTGAAAATTAAATGTCCTAACTATTACAATTTTTAAGCCCATACATCATGGGCCTTCTTGTAATATCCAGCTTGATTGGGCCTCCATGTAATGAATTGGGCCTCCACGTCCTCCAAGGTAAATGGGCCTCCATGTGGATCTTCAAGTCTTCATGAGGTCTTCTCGGCTCCAAGCCTAATCTAAGCCTAGCTTACATAATTTAAATGGTCCTATTCTATTACATTTGTTTGCGCAAGCAAGGGCACCAATCAGGCCCATTTAATTACAACCCAAAATTAAATAAACCAAAAACAACACAGGGCTTAAGGGCAAAATCGACCAATCCACATATTCACTCAAGAACATGCACAAATTCACATAAGGGCAAAAATGTAAATTTATCGGCTCCTTTTAATTTTAATTCATAAAATTTATCCAAGTTAATTAATTTTGAATTAACAATTAACCTCTAAAATTAATTAGCTCTTACTTGAGCTCCAAGTAATCTACAAATCCTATCTTGATTAAGATTGGTTAATTAAGGTAATCTAAATCTCTAAGATTCTTACCTTATCCAAAACTCTAAGTTTCCCAATATTCCCAAATCTCCAAGATTCTCAAGATAATCCTATTTTGTTTAGATTAGTTTAATTAAGGTAGTGTTTAACTCTAACAAGACAACTACCTTATCCCAAAACTCCAAGTTTCCTAATCTTCCCAAAATTCTAAATTTCCAGAATTTTCAAAATAGGCAGAATTAGAGTCCAACCAGAAATCAACCAGACGAGGCCAATCTCGGATTGCCACGTAGGACAGCCCACGCGCGACCACCAAGGCGGCGCGTGAGCTGCCTGCGGCAGCAGCCGCTGCACGCGGCTGCGTGCGGCAGCGAGCAGCCGTGCACAGCAGCGCGCAAACAGCAGCCTGAAGGCTGCTGCTGTGCGCAGCGTGTGCGGCTAGCGTGCTGCCAGCACGCTGCCGTTGGCAGCGGCTTGCGGTGGCCGCCCAGCCGCGGTGCGCTGCCGCGCACCGCCGCGTGCCACCGCGAGTCGGATCTAAAAAAAAATTTTTTTTGTGTTTCTTCGATTACCCTTAGATTTAATTCAACAAACCCAGTCAATTAAATCCTAATTCAAAATAACATCAACATGATAAAATTTTCGAATCCTAAATTAAACATTAACTCCAAGTTAATAATAAAGTCCTAAAACATGCAAAGTTATAGAACTAGCCACATAAATCAAACATATGATTTAATAAACACAGAATTCGCAAATTCATATATATACAAAGCCTAGAGTTGGCTCTGATACCACTGTTGGGATTCGGTAAGAAAAACAGCCCTAGGCACAGCGGAATATAAAAATTTTCTAGGGCCTCTTAAAGAATCTTGCCAGGATATTCTCTAGTTGCATATATATGAATATAAATAAATGACAGTATAAGTTTTCTCGTTTATACCTGTCTCCTTGCAAATCCTAGGCTAGCAATATGAACTCTGAATTCTGACCCCGGTTGATCGACCCACACCTTTTGGTAGCGCCCCACGTGTTGCGCCTCTACGAGTTGATACACCACAATATCACGAAAATTAATATATCCTAATCGACTAGAACATAGGGTATATTAATATCTAGGTTTTAGAACGACTTGAAACGAAAAACAAAGACGAAAAATTCTTCCAAAGTGGAAGAACAGTTCGGCCGATCACAGGGAGAGGGAGAGAGAATTTTTGCTTTTCTTGATTTTGCTTGAAGAGTTGTATCTGAGATATGAGACCTAGTCTCTTATTTATAGATATCTCATAAAACCTAATCCTACTAGGATTAGGATACTAATTCTCCTACATGGGCCATGGCCCTTTTAATTAGAAGACTAAGTCTTCCAATTAATTCATGGCCCATATAAATTAATCTTTCAGGGCTTTATTTAATCTCCCAATTAAAATAGCCCAATTAATTAAATCATCTCCCAATTAATTAATTAAACTCCAAGTCTAATTAATTACTCCATTAATTAATTAAATCCTAATTAATTAATTTACTCATAAATTAAATTCCAATTTAATTTATAATCTTGATCCAATTCCAATTGGATCCAATTTCGTTCCACATGGGTCGACCCAGTCGACCCACCCATTTAATCGACCCAGTCGATTTTGACCCAGTCGACCCAGTCGACTGGTTCGTTCTTATTTTCTCGCTTTCGCTTCATGTGTATTGTGTATGCCCCCGTAGGTTCACCACATAATTGGCCGTGGGTTGTAATTAAATATTATTTAATTACTCGAGCAATTAATACTCTAAATTAATCGAACACTCTGTCGATTAATCATTCCAAAATTAGCACCCCTGCTAATTTGGGAATTCTCCCACACTCCACGGTCGATGTCCAGTCACAAGCCCATGGAGCCCAATCACTGGTGAATTAATTCAGTGAACCTTTTATCATTTACAATTTCCATATACGACAAAATCTCTCCATCGATCAATCTCCCAGTCGAGACTTAAGGGTATGGTCTTTTATCGGATTCCCTTTTCTTTTGTCTTGACCTTATGTACTCTGGTCTCGAAATAAATTCTCTTTGACTTAATCTTTATGAGCTACTTACATAAAGTCGTCAGATACCTTGGCCAAGGATTTTACCAGAATTAATTTCTCACAGAAATCCATAGGAGAATTTCCCAACCTATCAAGTCGGGTCAATGGATCCTTTGTTGATGATATGAATCTGCATACGAGTTCCTCTATACCCAACATGAGTCCACAGAGACTTTCTGGCTATCCCCAGTCAGTCGGAACTCATATCAAAGTATAGATGTTCTCGCACCAGATAAACCCTATCATCTCAAGTTGTTAGGGATCGTTCCTCGTATACTATTGTAAATAGGAATAACTTCAACCCCGATATGCGACTACCGCTTCCATGGTGAGTTATTCCCTAATTGGGGTATTCAGTGCACTTGCCATCCCAGCAAGCCACCCACTTATGTGTGTCGACTATCCCAGTCACGCTCGTGGACCCCAGCGTTCTCCAGTTCATCGGAGTACACACAACAGTGAGAGTCTAACCGAATCCAACGATGTCCTATCTCGATTGGATTCTACGACTCTTGAATATGTTCTAGATCACGGCCTTAGAGATCAGTCCACGGGTTGTCCCATAGCCCTGTGATCTAAGGACTTCTATCCTTATGCGTAGACAAATATTACATAAGATAAAGTTGACCATTTAATAAAAGTGCATTTATTAATCTAAATTGAATAGTTCCTCATTAATTACAATTAATGCTAGCCATACAGCTGGCTTGCAGGACACTATTTT
>CM064884.1:44571850-44642285 GCA_003313485.2 Penstemon barbatus | reverse complement strand
CCCTAAGCTGGTCACATCTCCTCCCTTATCTGATAGCTTGTAAATTTCACTAAGAACAGCAGCAGAGATAGCAATTTTCTTACCACCGATGACAGTAGTCATCACAGTTTCATCATCGTTGAATTCCCTGGTCGTATAGAAGTGATAAACGTCTTCTAAGTAGACCCTTTCCTCATGTGCTTCCAGGACTGGAACAAGTGATGCCTCTTGGATTTTCTTCAGAAGAGAGCGCATCAGATCAGTACCCGAAAAGTGAAACTTGCTGTAGTTTAGGTATCTTCCATCAATAATCTTATCCATCTCTGAGATTAGTGAGCAGGAATCTGCAAAAGCAATATACTTTCGAAGCAAGAGAGTTTGAGAGTTTGAGAGTTTGAGAATATTTGGGTGCGTAAGACGACTAAACTGTTTTAGATCGGACTTTATACGTTTCTATTATTTGGGTTATCGTGATTGATCTGAAACGTTGATCTAATCTGACAGTTTATCAATCGTGTGGATGGGAGTTGCGGATTTCAATTTTATTATTTTAATGTCAGATGGGCGGGAAACTCTATCAACACTAATATGTTACTTATAAAAGCGTGTTTCTTAAGATACGATTTATGACCATGCTTATATAAGATATCAGATGAGTAGAGTTTAACTTATCTGACAGACGAGTGATCTGTTATCTGATATTACTAGAGAATGCCAATAGCTAGTAATCTTCCTCTGCTGTTCGTCAATCCAGCAAGAAAAAATAATCTTCAGTCTTCAAGAATTAAGAACAGATCTTCAGATAATATAACTTCAACTAACTGACATTAACAAATTTCATCTTTAGAACAGAAGTACCGCTAGTCTTACACGTTCCCCCTGTCTTTAAGAATCCATAAGCCAACTAGTCTGTTGAAAGTTAATTCTTGAATAGAGTAACGGATAACTAAGCTGTTGAACTTCAGTCTTCTGATGAGTTCCCCCTCAGCTTATGCATCCA
This sequence comes from Penstemon barbatus, assembly GCA_003313485.2. Lineage (NCBI taxonomy): Eukaryota > Viridiplantae > Streptophyta > Magnoliopsida > Lamiales > Plantaginaceae > Penstemon > Penstemon barbatus. The sequence continues at coordinate 44,641,306 of CM064884.1, read as the reverse complement.
AATTGAGTAGTCCTAGCTCAGCTCTTAGAGTTGAGAACCTTACTTCACTTAAAGGTTTAGTGAAGATATCAGCAATCTGATTGTCAGTATGAACATACTCTATCATAACATTGCCTTTTTCCACATGATCTCTAATGAAGTGATGCTTGATCTCTATATGTTTAGTCCTTGAGTGACTTGTAGTATTCTGAGTAAGTGAGATTGCACTTGTATTGTCACAGTAGATTGGAATTCCACTGATCTTGATATTATAGTCTTCTAGTTGATGCTTCAACCAAAGTATCTGTGCACAGCAAGCTCCAGCAGCTATATATTCAGCTTCAGCAGTAGATATAGAAACTGAAGTTTGTTTCTTACTCATCCATGAGATCAGACGACTACCTAAGAACTGACAGGCACCTGTTGTGCTTTTTCTGTCAATCTTGCAGCCAGCAAGGTCTGAATCTGAATAACCAATAAGCTCAAATCCAGATTCTCTAGGATACCATAATCCCAATTCTTGAGTGCCTTTAACATATTTCAATATCCTCTTGGCAGCTAAGAGATGAGATTCCTTGGGGTTTGATTGAAATCTTGCACAGACTCCAACTGAATACATTATGTCAGGTCTGCTTGCTGTTAGATATAACAGTGACCCTATAATGCCTCTATATTTGGTTATGTCCACTGATTTGCCATCTTCATCTTTATCCAAGCGAAGACTTGTAGACATAGGAATGGTAGCAGTAGAGCTAGTTTCCATACCAAATTTCTTGAACAGATCTCTTGTGTATTTTGCTTGGCTGATGAATATTCCATCAGGCAACTGTCTAACTTGCAGACCAAGAAAATAATTAAGTTCACCCATCATGCTCATTTCAAACTTATTCTGCATCAGCTTGGAGAACTTATCACACATCTGTTGGTTGGTTGAACCAAAAATAATATCTGCCACATATATTTGCACAAGAAATATATGATTTTCCCATTCAATTGTGAACAAGGTTTTATCTACCTTACCTTTATGAAATCCTTTAATTAAAAGAAAATCAGATAGGGTATCATACCATGCTCTTGGAGCCTGTTTCAGTCCATAGAGGGCTTTCTTCAGACGATATACTTTGTCCTCTTCTTGATAGACTTCAAATCCAGGAGGTTGCTCAACATATACTTCTTCTTGCAGTTCTCCATTGAGAAAAGCAGACTTCACATCCATCTGATAGACAGTGAGGTTCTTGTAAGCAGCATAGGCTAGAAACAGTCTGATTGCTTCAAGTCTTGCTACTGGTGCAAAAGTCTCATCAAAGTCAATGCCCTCTTCTTGGCAGTAACCCTTGGCCACTAATCTTGCTTTGTTTCTGGTGACAACACCATCTTCATTCATCTTATTTCTGAAAACCCATTTAGTGCCAATGACACTTTGATGACTTGGTCTAGGAACTAAGTACCAGACTTCATTCCTTTCAAATTGATTCAACTCTTCCTGCATAGCTTCTATCCAGAATGAATCATTTAGAGCTTCTTCAATTTGCTTAGGCTCTATTTGAGATAGAAAGGTGACAAACATAGCATCTTGTGCAGCAGCTCTTCTTGTTTTCACTCTATCTAATGGATCACCAATCACCAACTCTGGTGGGTGATTTCTGAGCCATCTGAGATCAGGTTGCAGGTCTGAATGTTGTCCTCTGTTCTGATCTTGCAACACTACTGTTGGAGTTGCAGTAGTAGTCTGTTGAACATTTGCAGTCTGTTGAACAGTCTCTGGTCTGTCAGCTATTTGCAACTCGTCTGTTAGACAATCAGCACTGTGATTTTGAACAGCACTTGGGTTATCAGCTGAATTAAGATTATGTAGTATGATGGGAACATATTCTTCTTTTCTTCCAATGTCTAACTTCTGTAAATCAGTAGACAGATCTTGGTTAACACTTTGATTCTTTTCAGAAGATTGACTTGGCTCATCAAATACTACATGGATAGATTCTTCTATTAGTAATGTTCTTTTATTAAAAACTCTATAGGCTTTACTAATAGTAGAGTATCCTACAAAGACAGCTTCATCAGCCTTTTCTGCAAATGCAGTAAGGTGATTTTTCCCATTGTTCAATACAAAACATTTACAACCAAAAATCTTAAAGTAATGAATGTTTGGTTTCCTGTTGTTCCAAACTTCATATGGAGTCTTGTTCTGATTTTTGTTGATCATACATCTGTTCTGGGTAAAGCATGCTGTATTTGTTGCTTCTGCCCAAAATCTTTGAGGCAGCTTAGCTTCAGCTATCATGGTACTGACAGCTTCCTTTAGTGTTCTGTTTCTCCTTTCAGCAACACCATTCTGTTGAGGGGTTCTGGCAGCAGAATACTCATGATGTATTCCTTTGATATTACAATACTCTTCAACAGTGGAGTTTGTAAACTCTGTCCCTCTATCTGATCTGATCTTCAATATTTTGATACTCTTCTCATTCTGGATCAGTTCCATCAGATTAGTAAGATGTTCCTTGGTTTCACTTTTCTTCTTCATGAAAATCACCCAAGTATATCTTGAATAATCATTCACAACAGCTAGGCAGTATTTCTTTCCACCATTGCTGACTGAATCAGTGGGTCCAAATAAGTCCATATGTAGCAGCTCCAAGATTCTTTCAGAAGATTGGTGCTTCTTGCTTTTGAACGATGACTTGATTTGTTTACCCTTCTGACAGGCGTCACAGAGCTTGTCTTTGCTCATGACTGTTTTTGGAATCCCTTCTACCAGATCATTCTTGATTAATCTGTTGATGGTCTTGAAGTTTAAGTGATTCATCCTTTTGTGCCACAGCCAACTAACTTCACTTGGTGCAGATGCTACCAAACAAATACTTGAATTCTTGTCAGCAGAATTCAAGTCAACTATGTAGATATTTCCTTGTCGTCTTCCAGATAAAATTACCTTCTTTGTACCAATCTGTTCAACAAAGCACTTATCTGTTGAGAAGATGACTGAATATCCCTTGTCACAAAATTGACTTATGCTTAGCAGATTATATTTGAGGCCTTTGACATATAAGACGTCAGATATCTCTATGTTTCCTCTGATTAACCTTCCTTTAGCTTTAATCTTGCCTTCTTTGCTGTCTCCAAATGTAACACTTGGACCATCCACAGCAACTGCATCAGTCAGCTCATGTATGTTTCCACACATGTGTCTTGAACATCCACTGTCCAAGTACCATATCTTCTCTACTTTACTCCTACTCCTAATCCTAACCTACAAAACAAAAATGAAATTGTTTTAGGTACCCTTATTGAGAGGGTCCTGAAGGATTAGTTCCACCTTTGACAACCCAAGATGTTGAAGTCTTAGGCTTCTTAGGTTTCTGAGTTTTGGCAGGAGCATGAACAGCTTTATTTTCATCATAATTAACAGATAAGTCATGTTGATGATCAGTATGATAAGAATAATGTTCATAAGCAGGATAAGGTGCATGATAAGCAGGGTATGCATGCATTGGATGAGCAGGATAAGGTGCATAGTAACTAGGAAATTGAGGTGCATGATACATAGGATGATATGCAGCAGGTTGCACATAATATGACTCATTTCCATACCAAGCATTTTGATTTTTCTTGTTCTTATGCTTCTTTGGTTTACTTACAACTTGCTCATTGACAGACGACTTAGTTTTCTCACTAGTCTGATTAGTCTTAACCTTATCAGAAGACTTCCTAGGACTCTTCTGTTTGGGTTTACTAGTCTGTTTTCCTACACTAGGCTCTTTGCTCTTTTTAGCCTTAGGAGATTTCTTCTCCTTTAATACTTTCTCAGATGAGGTAGTTTTAGAAGTTTGAACATACAGAATGACCTTACTATTGTCAGCAGAAATGAATTTTTCAGTATGATTCAATTCTAATTTATCCTTTTCTAAAGGTGTCTCCTGTTTACTAGATGTAGGCATGGATGCAACAGTTGACTTATCATGAGACTCGATAATTTTCTCAAGTTCCATGATTTTTCCTTTATAGACCTCACACTCAGCTTTCAGAGATTCATGCTCTTGCTCAAGCTGTTTATACTCAGCTGATTCTTTAGGCTTTTCAGCTTTAAGTTTCAGTGAGTTATTTTGCTCTTTTAGCAAGCTCATCTCTTCCTTAAGCTTAACAAATTCTCCAGCAATAGTAGTATTATTTAACATCATTTGCTCTAGAGAATCAAATAGTTCATTGTTTTGAGGAGTTACCTCATCCTCTGAGTCATCAGATTCCTTAGCCATCAGGCAGAGGAGAGCAGGTTTCTCTTCATCAGAAAATTCTTCATCAGACGTGTCTGAATCTGAATCAGATGAGTAGACAGTAGCAAGCTTTTCTGCTTCAGCCACCATTGCTTTCCCTCTTTGATGCTTTCTTTCCTTTCTGATTCTCTTCTCTTCCTCAGTGTATTTTTCTGCTTTTGGATATGGACAGTCTCTAATGAAATGTCCCAATTTCCTGCAGTTATAACACATTAGTTTTGCTTTATAATCATCTTTCTCTTGAGAAGAAGAGTTAGGTTTAGAAGTAGAAGCAGCATGATTGTATTTGTTTTTCATCTTTCTCTTATAGAACTTCTTGAAGTTGTTCATCAACAATGCTACATCTCCAGCAGTGTACTCCTTCTTGTTGAGTAGAGATGCTTCATCAGATGAGTCCACATCTTGACTTCTATGTGCTGGTCTCCTGGTGTTTTCAGCAGCAACTAAGGCAGCTGTGGGTCCTGAAGTTGAGGTTTCTTCAATACCCATCCTAGGCAGTTTATACTCGAATGCCTTGAGTACAGAAAACAGCTCAGTAAGAGAGATTTTTCCCAAATCCCTTGATTCTTCCATCGCTGTCACCTTCATGTTGAACTTAGGAGGTAAGGCCTTCAGTACTCTGATGGTTATCTCCTTGTCTGTGAAGGTTTTTCCAAGCTTCAATACTTCATTTAATATTCTTGTGAACCTTGTATCCATCTGATCAATGGTTTCAGAGGATTTCATCTTGAAGTTATCCAGCTTTTCTAGAGCAACACTCAGCTGATGCTCTTTTATGGCGTCGTTCCCTTCGCTCATATCTCTGACTTTATCCCACATTTCTTTTGCAGTTTTGCAATGTTTGACCTTGTCAAACCGATCATTGTCCAGGGCTTTAGTCATGATGAATCTTCCGACTTTATCCAGATTGAATAGCTTGATTTCCTCGGGAGTCATCTCATGGAGATCCTTTTCCACAACCGTGTCAACTTCATTTATCTTTATGGTCTTTGTGAATCTGGATGGACCTTTAATGATACATGTGCACATGTTGTCATTATAGGCTGCTAGAAAGATTTACATTCTAATCTTCCAGTCTTCAAAAGACATACCAACAATGTGGGGAACATGGCTGATACAATCCATTTTTCAAAAAGTTTAGATTTTTCAAAAAAATGCTATTTTGAAAAAGTTTTGAAAACCTTTGAAAAACACTTGGATCAAGCTCGTTGATCAGGCAGCTGATTCTAATGAACCACCTGCTCTGATACCACTTGTTGGTCCCAAGTGGTCAGATGAGGTCTAGAGGGGGGGGGTGAATAGACCTCTGAAAATTTTTGAACTTAAAACTTTTCAGTCTTCTGTCAGCAGACTAAGCTGATGAAGAACAGTAAGCAGACTCAGCTGATCGTGAACAAATCTTGAACAGCAGACTGACCACTCTTCTTACAAATACTTAGCTGATTTTCCAGCAAACAGTTTTCAAGGAGTATACTTGCAGCGGATTGTTTTAAAGTGTTTTTCACAAGTAGACTAAGTTCTTAAAAGATTTTATCCCCAGTTTTACAAACTCCTTTTAAAATCTTTTAAATAATTCAAAGTGTTTAAATATGCAAACTTCAAATATGCAAGAAAACTTGAATGCAAGATAACACAAAGAATTTTTATAGTGGTTATATGGATAAAAATCCTTTAGTCCACTCTTCCAGATCACTCAGATTCTGGGTTATACTATAATCACAAAGATTACAATATTTCTCCACTTATACATAGACAACTAATGAAAAGGCTATAAGCTCACAATAGGAATTCACAAAGAAAACCTATCCTCTAAAGTAGAATCACTCACAAAGATGGATTCTCACTTTGCACAACACTCAGCTATTACAAAATCACTCAGATAATGTTTTTCTGTATTCTTCAACTGGGTTTCTGTCAACAGATGACTTCCACCAGACGAGTGAGTTGTTTGAGCTTTTGAGACTTAGATAAATTTTCTGCTTCGAATGCAAAATCTCTGATTGTTGTTGTGTGTCTCGCTCTTTGAAATCAGCTCCTTTTATACTTGAATTTGAAAATATGACCGTTGAAGGAAATCAAATCTTCAAATCCATAGCTTTAGCCCGAAATTCAGAACGGCTACTGCTACAGTACCTTTTCTGCTGTACTTTCCTGTAGCTGCATTAAATGCACTCTGCTGATCCGAGAGTTAATTTCAATCATTTGCCATTACTACCCTTCTCTTCCAGCATTTATTACACCAAGTGCATTTATTACCGTTGGACTTCTCTCATGATCTCTTCTACTTTGCTGATCAAAACGACTCTGCTGATAGATACTCTGCTGATCAAATACTGAACTAATCTGATTTGACTCGGCTGATGACCTACCCTTCTGTTCGCTGTTTCAGCAAGAGATCACTAGTCTTCTGGGCTTTGAACTTTAAACTCTTCTGATGTCTTCTTTTACTTGTTCAAAATTCTTCTAAGGGAACTAAGCTTCCATACTTAGCTGATCATGATGTTTTGGAAATCATCAAAACCTTCCCTTAATTACTTGTCTTCTTTGCACTTCATCTTCATCTTCATCCAACATACCTTTTGTGAAAAATCGCAGTTGCCAACTGCGATTCTTCATTTTTACGAAATTATGAAAAATTATTAAAAAAAAAAAAAATACCAAAAATCGCAGTTAGCAACTGCGCTTTTTGGTAAATTTTTTATTTTTTTATTTTTTTTGGTTTTTTTTTTATAAAATGGCTTGAGTTTTGTAATTATTTGATATTTATATTAGTAATAGTATTTTAAATGAAATGTTTGTCTTCTATTTCAGTATAAGTATGACATTGTGTTATCTCTTATATTTATAAATAATAAATCAAGTGTCTCCTGCATTCTTATCAAGCATGTTTATATATAATCAGGTAAAATATATTTGTGCCCAAGACATTCATGTATTGTTCAAGTATTGCTATTGGAGTATAATTATATTGCTAGAGTGTGACCCATTTTTTTCTGTGTTAATAATGTTTATTTGAGATGCTTTCTGACACTATGTTTGTAACGATCCATGCAAAAAGATAATACCACCCATCTACATAGTAAAAGATAACATAATAAGTTAATTATTTAAATTTGCATACCACCCATCTGCATAATAAAAAGTCGCACATATCTTCTTTTTCAGCAAGCATTTTTCGTCACTTAACTTTCACCTATTTGTGCGATTTTTGGTTTATCAAGGCAATTTCGTTACAATATAAAAAAACCAAAAAAAATAAAAAAATTTACCTAACTGCAATTTTTGGTAAATTTTTTTTTATTTTATTTTTCATAATTTCGTAAAAATGCAGAATCGCAGTTGGCAACTGCGATTTTTCATAAAAGGTACATTTAGGGAAATACTTTTCAGTTTGAGTCATTTTGGAAAATACTTTTCAGTTTGAGTCATTTTGGGAAATACTTTTATCTAAAAGGCTATATTGGAAAAAAAATTCAATTTAATGGCTATACGCCGCTTTCTAATTAATTCATAACATTAAATAGTACAACTATTGAAAACAAAGAACACTATTCTATAAATAAGAACTTACCTAAGTTGATGCTCTAAATTTTACAAATAAAGCACATGAATCCCCGAATTAATTGTCCAGTTTGGCAAAATCCCTAAATTAATTGTTCAATGTGGCAAAATTCTCAAATTAATTGTCCAATGGGCAATTATGCAATTTTTGGCAAATTGTGGACTATAATTGCAGTCAAGTGGACTAAATTTGCGGGTATAGAAAAGTTATAGGACGTATCTTGCATGCTGAAAAATTTAGTGTCCTGATTTTGCCGACTTGTGAAAGTTAAGGGACGTAAAATGCTTGCTGAAAAATTAAGTGTCCTGATTTCGCGGACAAGTGGAAACTTAAGGGACTAAAAATGCTTGCCGAATATTTAAATGTCCTACTTTTGCGGATTTGTGAAACTTATGGGACTAAAAATGCTTGCCGGAGATTTAAATGTCCTAATTTCGCAGACTTACGAAACTTATGGGACTAAAAATGCTTGCCGGAGATTTAAGTATCCTACTTTTGCGGACTAGTAAAACTTAATGGACTAAAAATGCTATTTTGCCATTGTAGACATATTGTAGGGAAATTTTTTTGCGTTACAAATGCACTTGTAACGAGCGAACAATATTCGTTACAATTACTTCTAGCGACCAAGTTTTTGGGACGAGAAAAGGCGACGAAAACTGTCTTTTCTGAAAGTTTTTGTAACAAATAAGGCACATATTGTAACAAATTTTGTCCTTTCAGAAAGTGCATTATCTTGTAGTTAATTCATGATAGTCGAATGAGATTGGACGATAATTACACCTAACCTCAGAAAGCTCCTTGTTAGTTATTAGTCTTTTTTAATAGTATTGAGTAGTTTTCTTGACATAATAAGTACATTGGCTCATTGGTTTGGGTGATGTAATAATATGAACAAGGTCCAAAGTTCGTAAACCATGAGATCTACTTCCTTATTCGTTTATACTTTGTAGTTTTTTATCTTTCTTAACAGTTTGGTATTAGTTTTCTGACGAAATGGACAAACCCAAAAATAAGTTTTTCATATGTGCACTGTTCATGCACTTTTCTTTTATAGGAGTATATTTTATTGTTGGGAAACTCTGTAATTGCAGTGTATATTATCTTATTTGAGCTACTTAATATATAGATTGAGATTATCCCAAGTGATTTTTTTGTAATAACTCTGTATTATATCTTTGAGTTATGCTAATAAAATATTCTTTTACATATTACTTTTTGTAACTTGTAATAAATTTAATTGTAAGGTAGTTATATATACTGAAATTAAAGACTATAATAAATTTGGTTATGTGTGAGGACATCAATTTGTCCTAAATTATTATTTATAACGAAGTTATTACTAAAACTATTCAATAAATAATATTGCAAATTCAAGTGTTTGTAAGGACAAGCATATTTTGTAAGGATGGTTACTAACTCTTGTGAGGACAATTTATTACTAATTATAGACATATTGTAGGGAATTTTTTTTGCGTTACAAATGCACTTGTAACGAGCGAACAATATTTGTTACAATAACTTCTAGCGATCATGTTTTTAGGACAAGAAAAGGCGATGGAAAATATCTTTACATAAAGTTTTTGTAACGAATAAGGCACATCTTGTAACAAACTCTGTCCTTACAAAAAGTGCATTATCTTGTAATTAATTTATGATAGTCGAAGGGGATTGGACGATAACAGATTGCTAGCTAGTGCCGAAGTATGGGAAATGCTTCTTAAGGTAATTCATTCACCAATGTTTTTATTAATGTGTCAGATAAAAATTAAAATTATCTACATTGAAATGTTGTATTTATTTTATTTTCGTGCAGCAGGAAATGCAATTCAAATGGTGGGCGAAGATGTACCGTAATCAAGGTGAAATATATTGGCGGGAACTAAACATCATTTTTTCGGCAGTCCACCCACCTCAACCAAGAAATACTGTTGTGGAGCAGATTTAAGCCGACAGAGTCGTGGGTGAAGATGAAATTAAGGAAGGTGAGAAAGAAAATGAGGAACCAGATGTGACATCTGAAGGAGGAGAACATTATCCGAGTAGTGGACCAAGTGATGAGGAACTTTAAATTATATTAATTCTGAAACTGTTGAAATGCAAACTCATTTGTATTAGTAGTATTACTTTTAGACTAATAAATATTTTTATTGGCAAAATTTTATTTCTTTTTTATATAAATTTTCATACATGCATGATTTCTTAAAACTTATGAGGATTGAAGCCTATTTTATTGTAGCTTGCAAATTCAATTTTTAAACAGATAATTTCTTCGAAATAACGATCGACTCGTTTTTTTTTTTTTTTTTTAATTATGGACAAAATATCAAATTATGGAGGACTTTGTCTCACATAACCATCTAATAGACAATTTTTTCGAAATAACGACTGACTCATATTTTTCTTTTTGAAATTATGGACAAAATATCAAATTACGGAGGACATGGTCTCACAGAACCATCTAATAGACAATTTCTTCGAAATAACGACCGACTCGTATTTTTTTTTTTTGAAACTATGGACAAAATATCAAATTACGGAGGACTTGGTCTCACAGAACCATCTAATAGACAATTTCTTCGAAAGAACGACTTGACTCGTATTTTTTTTAAAATTATGGACAAAATATCAAATTACTTAGGATTTGGTCTCACATAACCATCTAATAGACAATCTCTTTGAAATAATGACCGACTCGTATTTTTTTTTTGAAATTATGGATAAAATATCAAATTACGGAGGACTTGGTCTCACGGAACCATCTAATAGACAATTTCTTCGAAATAACGACCGACTCGTATTTTTTTTTTTTGAAACTATGGACAAAATATCAAATTACGGAGGACTTGGTCTCACAGAACCATCTAATAGACAATTTCTTCGAAAGAACGACTTGACTCGTATTTTTTTTAAAATTATGGACAAAATATCAAATTACTTAGGATTTGGTCTCACATAACCATCTAATAGACAATCTCTTTGAAATAATGACCGACTCGTATTTTTTTTTTGAAATTATGGATAAAATATCAAATTACGGAGGACTTGGTCTCACGGAACCATCTAATAGACAATTTCTTCGAAATAACCACAAACTCGTATTTCTTTTTTAAATTGTGGACAAAATATTAAATTACGGAGGACTTGGTCTCACAGAACCATCTAATAGACAATTTCTTCGAAATAACGACTGCCTCGTATTTTTTTGAAATTATGAGAAAATATCAAATTACGGAGGACTTGGTCTCACAGAACCATCTAATAGACAATTTCTTGGAAATAACGACCGACTCGTACTTTTTTTTGAAATTATGAACAAAATATCAAATTACGGAGGACTTGGTTTCACAGAACCATCTAATAGACAATTTCTTCGAAATAACGACTGATTCGTAATTCGTATTTGTTGGTGTAAATTAGAGAAGGTTTTGAAGATGACAAAAAGGCCATAAAGGTTTTGAAGATCAAAAGGTTAAGTCATCAACTAAGAACAGCTTAGTGAAACCTATCTCAAGGTCTGGAAGCTATGTGATCGAATCAGCCGAGTGGGATATCAGATCAGTGAAGATCAGACTGGTTATCATCAGCCGAGTCAAGACAGATGTGTTCATTCTTGAATCAGCAGAGTAGCCATCAGATTAGTACTCCCATCAGCCAAGTGAAGACGATCAGCAAGCTGTCCAACGGAAACCTGCTGAGTGCATTAAATGCGACTGACAGAAAGTACAGCAGACTGTACTGTAGCAGTTGCAGGGAGCCGTTCCAGAAAATGGGGACCAGAACTCGAGGACTGTAGATTTCTGTCTCATCTTCAACGGGCAGAAATTCAAATTCAAGAGTATAAATAGAAGACTAACTGAAGATCTAAAGAGAGACTTGCAAAATTCAAGATCACATCTTAAGAGCAAGATCCATCAGTTGAGTCGTCTGATCACAAGCCCAGTCATCTGTTGACGAAGCTTTTCGTTGAAGAACAGAGAACTCGCGTTGTCTGTCTGAGTGACTTTCAACTGAGAAAAGAAAGGAGTGTATATCCATCTGTGTGAAGTGATATAGCTTCTTAGTGTAGGTTTTCTTTGTGAGCTCCTATACTGAAAATAGCGTGAGGAGTGTAGATCCGTCTGTGTGAGTGATCTAGCTTCGGAGAGTAGGATTTCTGTGTGATTTCTTACTGCGCACTTGTGGCCATTTCATTTGTTGTTTAGCGCAAGCATTGTATACTGGTTACTTTGTGTTTCTAGTATAACCCAAGATCTTTGTGACTTGGAAGAGTGGACTAAAGGATTTTTATCCATATAACCACTATAAAAATCATGTGTGTTTGATTTAGTGTTTCTTTATCTTGCATATTTTCAAAAGAACTCAAACATACGAACTGAACCAAAAGATTTTAAAAGGAGTTGTAAAAACTGGGGATAAAATCTTTTGTGTGAGAAAACTTAAAGAGAAATAGATTGGTTGAAAAACACTTGATAAATCCGCTGCCAACTAGTTTCTAGAACTCTGATATTTTAGCTGAAATCAGCTAAGTAATTATCAGATCAGTGGCCAACTCTGCTGTTCAAAGATTTGTTCGCGATCAGCTTAGTCAGCTTACTGATTCGATATCAGCTTAGTCTGCTGACAGAAAAAGTTAGAGAAAAAGTTTTAAAGTTTATGAGATCTATTCACCCCCCCCCCCCCTCTAGATCTCATCTGACCACTTTTGGGACCAACAAGTGGTATCAAAGCAGATTGGTTCATCTGATCCTCTGCCTGATCAAACGAACTTGATCCAAAGTGTGTTTTTCAAATTTTTCAAAAAGAGAGCATATTTTGAAAATCAAAAACTTTTTGAAAAATGGATGTCATAAGCCATGTTCCTCACATCGGCCTTATGGACTTTGAAAGCTGGAAAATCAGAATTGAAATCCTTCTTGCCGCTTATGACGACAACATGCTTACCTGTTTTACAAAAGGACCATTCAGATTTCAGAAGACTGTGAAGGTTGCTAGCCAACCAGATCAGATAGTTGACAAAGAGCTGGATGAGCTGCCTCCCAAAGAAGTCAAGTTAGTAAACCTTGATAAAAAGGCTAAGCTCATTATGTTCAAAGCTGTAGACGAAGAAAGATTCCAGAAGATCAAGCATTTCAAAACTGCTAAAGAGATGTGGGATAAAGTCTGCGAGCTAAGCGAAGGAAACGACGCTATCAAAGAACACAAGCTCAGTGTGGCTCTTGAGGAGTTTGAAAATTTCAAGATGAAGTCTGGTGAAACGATTGATCAGATGGATACCAGATTTACCAAAGCTCTGAATGAAGTTCTAAGGTTTGGTAAAGAATTTTCGAACAAGGAGATCACAGCAAAGGTTCTCAAGGCCTTGCCACCTAAATTCAACATGAAGGTGACAGCCATGGAAGAATCAAGGGATTTAGGGAAGATTTCCCTTTCCGAACTGTTCTCATCCCTCAAAGCTTTTGAGTATCAAATGCCAAGAATGGGATTAGAAGTGTCAACCAGTTCAGACCCTACTGCTGCTCTAATGGCGTCAGACAAGTCAAGAAAATCAGCAGACAAGTCAAAACAGAAGACTCTGCTGAGTTCAGAAAAAGTCTACACTGCTGACGACGTTACCCTGCTGTTGAATGATTTCAAGAAGTTCTACAAGAAGAAAATGAAATTAAAATATAAAAATGCTACCTCATCTTCTTCTGATCATTTTCAGGAAAACATGGATTCCTCCAAAGCAAAACTTAGAGACTACAATGAAGAGGAGTATGGACTCTTGATCAAAGATCATTCTCACTCATCATCTGAAAAGTTTGCTGAAAAGGAAAAGCGTGCCAAAAAGGAGTGTAAGCTTAGAAAGAGCAAATCAAAGTTAGCTGCTGCAGCAAAGCTAATAAACTCCGGCATATCTTATTCAGACAACCAGTCGTCTGATAAAGAATTTGAAGAAGTACCTGAAACTCTATGCCTAACTGTCATAGAATCTGATGATTCTGAAACTGAGACAACTTCTACTATTAATTAAATGCACTATTTGAATGGTTGAATAAATGCTATATTACAAATTCAAATATCGTTTGTGCATTTGCCAAGCTTAATGAAGAGATGACTCTGCTAAAAAGAGCAAAACAGATCACTGAAACTTCAGGTTGAAAAACCTCAAGAATCAGCTGACTATCAAAAAGCTTGAGCATGAGAATGAAACTCTAAAAGCTGAGTATGCAGTTTGTTTTGAAGATATAAATATATTTAAAAGGAGAAATTGCATCATTCTCTAAATAAATAGAAATCAGAGGCTTAAAAGAAGAAGTCTACTGATGCTCAACAGGTTAGAACACCTAGTAAGCTACCTAAGACGAATCAGACTACTAAAACCCATCAGCTGAATAGGCTGCTGATAGGAGTAAAATTTAAATGTTAAGTCTGCTAAATCTAAGGTGAGTTATTAAATAACTCAGGTAAGAAATTGAGGCAAAAATGAATTATCTGGCAAGAATTTGAATCACATTATGATAATTGTTATTATGACATGCACTATGCTTATTCATATTATCATATTGATCATGTTCACTGTGCTGATTGCAATCCTCATTTAAATGTGCATGTTTATCACACATTTCATGCATCTTACCTTGCTTATGAGCATTGTTTTAATCATGACCAGTAAAGTGATATCATAATGACAAGTGATATCATCATGATAAAACACAAGTCACTAGATCATCACATGTTAAAGGTTTTACTAACCCTGCTGGACCCAACAAATAAGGGGTACCAAAAATAGTCATCTGTTTTACAGGTGAATTGCATGTGAGATGACAAAGATGAGTTGACTGCCCTTGCAAATCTCAACAAATTCAACAAGTGATCTTACCATCACGTGTGCACCAGGAAATGGTACTATCAAGCTGCTTATATCAGATTGCTCCAAACCATCAAGTGATATCAGTCTAGTGAGTGATATCAGACAAGTGGTGTCAGACAATTGGTATAAACCAACAAGTGGTAAACGCTACATTTGGAGATTTCAAGGAAGAAAGATTGTTGGAAAGCTGAAGCCTATCAAAGGATTACAAGTGGTATAAAGACCATCAGAAACCAACAAGTCAACCATGTGACAAAGAAAGTGGTTTGTTGATTTTGGATTCATAAGTTGAGGGGGAACGTATCAGAAGACTAACCCAGAACAACTTACTGGAATTCAACGGCTGAGTGTCTTAAATAGAAACTCTCATCAGACTACTTGACCACGGATTCTTGAACTTAGGGGGAACGTGTACGACTAGCGGTACTCCTAAATAAAGATGAAATTGTCAATAAGTCAAGATGAAGCTATCAGAAGACAGCTTCTTATCAGCTGACTGGAACTCAACAGCCAAGTGTTATTCAAGAATGTACTACATCAAGTGGTATCAGCAAGTGTTATCACATCAACAAGTGATATCAACTGACTAATCTGATTTACATATATACAAGTAGTATCAGACTACAAGTAGCATCAGACTACAAGTGGAATCAGACCACAAATACCAAGTGGTATCAATTCTTGAAGTTAAGGGAATTTTCTAAGCTGGAGTGATAAACAGCTACGAAGACTACCCAAATCAGCCTAGTACTCACCTAATTGTCTTCAACATACTAAGTTTGCAATCCTATAAAGAAAAAAAGGGGAAGAAGAGATGCAACTCAAGTATTATTGTTGATGACAAAAAGGGGGAAGATAAAGGATGCAACTAAGAACCCTTTAAATAGAAGATCAGAAAAGGGAAAAGAACCAACAAACCAGGTTTGATTAAAGTTGTATCAGATCAATAAATCTCCATCTTAAGGTATGAAGACCGAATCTGAAGACTTAGAAGACGTTCTTAGTTGAAGATTTTGTCATCATCAAAAAGGGGGAAATTGTTGGTGTAAATTAGAGAAGGTTTTGAAGATGACAAAAAGGTCATAAAGGTTTTGAAGATCAAAAGGTTAAGTCATCAACTAAGAACAGCTTAGTGAAACCTATCTCAAGGTCTGGAAGCTATGTGATCGAATCAGCCGAGTGGGATATCAGATCAGTGAAGATCAGACTGGTTATCATCAGCCGAGTCAAGACAGATGTGTTCATTCTTGAATCAGCAGAGTAGCCATCAGATTAGTACTCCCATCAGCCAAGTGAAGACGATCAGCAAGCTGTCCAACGGAAACCTGCTGAGTGCATTAAATGCGACTGACAGAAAGTACAGCAGACTGTACTGTAGCAGTTGCAGGGAGCCGTTCCAGAAAATGGGGACCAGAACTCGAGGACTGTAGATTTCTGTCTCATCTTCAACGGGCAGAAATTCAAATTCAAGAGTATAAATAGAAGACTAACTGAAGATCTAAAGAGAGACTTGCAAAATTCAAGATCACATCTTAAGAGCAAGATCCATCAGTTGAGTCGTCTGATCACAAGCCCAGTCATCTGTTGACGAAGCTTTTCGTTGAAGAACAGAGAACTCGCGTTGTCTGTCTGAGTGACTTTCAACTGAGAAAAGAAAGGAGTGTATATCCATCTGTGTGAAGTGATATAGCTTCTTAGTGTAGGTTTTCTTTGTGAGCTCCTATACTGAAAATAGCATGAGGAGTGTAGATCCGTCTGTGTGAGTGATCTAGCTTCGGAGAGTAGGATTTCTGTGTGATTTCTTACTGCGCACTTGTGGCCATTTCATTTGTTGTTTGGCGCAAGCATTGTATACTGGTTACTTTGTGTTTCTAGTATAACCCAAGATCTTTGTGACTTGGAAGAGTGGACTAAAGGATTTTTATCCATATAACCACTATAAAAATCATGTGTGTTTGATTTAGTGTTTCTTTATCTTGCATATTTTCAAAAGAACTCAAACATACGAACTGAACCAAAAGATTTTAAAAGGAGTTGTAAAAACTGGGGATAAAATCTTTTGTGTGAGAAAACTTAAAGAGAAACAGATTGGTTGAAAAACACTTGATAAATCCGCTGCCAACTAGTTTCTAGAACTCTGATATTTTAGCTGAAATCAGCTAAGTAATTATCAGATCAGTGGTCAACTCTGCTGTTCAAAGATTTGTTCGCGATCAGCTTAGTCAGCTTACTGATTCGATATCAGCTTAGTCTGCTGACAGAAAAAGTTAGAGAAAAAGTTTTAAAGTTTATGAGATCTATTCACCCCCCCCCCTCTAGATCTCATCTGACCACTTTTGGGACCAACAAGTGGTATCAAAGCAGATTGGTTCATCTGATCCTCTGCCTGATCAAACGAACTTGATCCAAAGTGTGTTTTTCAAATTTTTCAAAAAGAGAGCATATTTTGAAAATCAAAAACTTTTTGAAAAATGGATGTTATAAGCCATGTTCCTCACATCGGCCTTATGGACTTTGAAAGCTGGAAAATCAGAATGGAAATCCTTCTTGCCGCTTATGACGACAACATGCTTACCTGTTTTACAAAAGGACCATTCAGATTTCAGAAGACTGTGAAGGTTGCTGGCCAACCAGATCAGATAGTTGACAAAGAGCTGGATGAGCTGTCTCCCAAAGAAGTCAAGTTAGTAAACCTTGATAAAAAGGCTAAGCTCATTATGTTCAAAGCTGTAGACGAAGAAAGATTCCAGAAGATCAAGCATTTCAAAACTGCTAAAGAGATGTGGGATAAAGTCTGCGAGCTAAGCGTTAACATGCCAACAAGCTCAGTGTGGCTCTTGAGGAGTTAAAAATATCCTTCGCTTAGCTACTATTGTCCTCTGCACTTCAAAAAGTTAATTGTGCGATTAGTTTTGTTATAGAGCTGTCTTTGGCATGTTAAAAATATAGCATTACGGGATATTTTTGGCATGTTAACTACTTTTCTGGGATATTTTTTTAGTTAATTTGACTATTTTATTGTTGACAACTTCGATTAATTTACCTTGGGTTTTTTTTATTGTGCGATTAGTTTTGTTATAGAGCTGTCTTTGACTTGTTCCGACTCTATCATTGAACCCAAGTGGAATTTCATTTAGGGAAATCTTGATAATAAGAGCATGAATTACAGAATTGTGATTAAATTCTTGGATGTTGAATATTAGGGTTGGATTTCATAGTATATAGCAAATAATTTCATGTTAAGGTGATTTAGTCTTCTGATATGTTCAGTCTTGAAATTTGAACTCAAATGTGCTTGCTTGAACTTTTGTTTTATCTTATTCTTCTCCTGCAGTTAGTTACTAGATTATTTTTGTATTGTTGATTGATGGCCTATTGTCCTCTGCACTTCGACTTCAGATTTTCATTGTCTTCTTCTGAATAATTTTAGCTGGGATTTTGAATTTTGACACCATATTGTACTGAATGTCTTTGAGGTAGTCAATATCAAATCCTTAGTTTTATCCTTAATCTGGTTTGGGAGAACAATGCAACCTTATATGTTGCTAATGTTCTGCAGTGTTTGGTAAAAGTACTGACTTGGGATTCTATTAAACAGTAAAAAATGGCTATATATAGCTGCTTATGTGAAAGTGGTTCTTGGTCAATTTGCCTTTGTCTATATTTTGAGTACTATCTTCATTTTTTCCTTATTTTTTTTTCCTAAAGTGGTCTTTTTATATGAAAGGCGGTTTTTTTATATTTTTTTAGAAGCAAAATAATTCAATTCGTAAATTCGCGGAACATAGGGGTCAATTTGCAAATTTGTCAAAGTCAATTATTATCAAAATTGGGGGTAAAGCGGTCTTTTTATATGAAAGGCGGTTTTTTTATATTTTTATAGAAGCAAAATAATTCAATTCATAAAATCGCAAAATATAGGGGTCAAATTGCAAAATTGTCAAAGTCAATTATTATCAAAATTGGGTTAAAGCGGTCTTTTTATATTAAAGGAGGTTTTTTTATATTTTTTTAGAAGCAAAATAATTCAATTCATAAAATCGCGGAACATAGAGGTCAATTTGCAAATTTGTCAAAGTCAATTATTATCAAAATTGGGCGTAAATCGGTCTTTTTATATGAAAGCATATTTTTTTATATTTTTTTAGAAGCAAAATAATTCAATTCGTAAAATCACGGAACATAGGGGTCAATTTGCAAAATTGTCAAAATCAATTAATAAATTCGGGGGTAAAGTGGTCATTTTATATAATGACCGATATTTATTTTTTTTAGAAGAAAATTAATTGAAAGGGTAAATAAGGTATATTGTAATTTAATTAAAGTCAATAGTTACAAATTCATTTTGACCAAATTACCTAATCAACGATCCAGATCAATCTGAGCCAAATGAACGACATGATGAGGTTTCCCGCATGTGAGGGCGTAACTCACATGCCCGCAACCTAGAAAAACCCTACTTTTCTTGACAAAATGGACAAAAAAAAAAAAAAAATTATATGTGCACTTTTCTTATATATATTTTGTTGTTGGGCTCTGTAATTGCAGTGTATATTATCTTATTTGAGCTACTTAATATATATATATATATATAGTGAAATTAAAGAATATTATAAATTTGGTTATTTGTGAGGACATCAATTTGTCCTAAGTTATTATTTGTAACGAAATTATTACTAAAACTATTCAATAAAGAATATTGCAAATTCAATTATTTGTAAGGAAAAGCATATTTTGTAAGGATGGTTGCTAGCTCTTGTGAGAATAATTTCCTTACTAATTATAGACATATTGTAGGGAAATTTTTTTGCATTTCAAATGCACTTGTAACGGGCTAACATTATTCGTTACAATAACTTCTAGCGACCAGGTTTTTGGGACGAGGAAAGGCAACGAAAACTGTCTTTACAAAAAGTTTTTGTAACGAATAAGGCACATATTGTAACGAATTTTGTCCAGGAGCGAACCACCTAAGGGGCCAGGGGGCGGCTGCCCCCCCAAGAATCATCCGTATTAAGTTTATATATCAAATATTATCGCAAATATTGATAAAGAAGATATAATGGTCCAATCGCTATTGTATTGCAGTAGTGCCAAGTTGGTTCAGGTTCGATGTATGATAGTCACTTCCGTTATTTTTAATATGTTTTGCTATTTTCCTTCTATTGTATTATATGGTTTATGCTATTTTTGTTTCTTTTAAATGTTTTATGCTAGATTAATTTTTCATTCTTTTAACTGTTTCATTCAAATAAATATTTTTTAGCTAGACTAACATATTACCCTGAATTGAAAATGTAAATATATTATGATAAAAATATTTAATTTTCACAAATGCACTCAAGAACAATAAAAGCGGTAAAAAAAAGGAATTTTAATATTAATTTTGATACTTTTATAGCCATTTTTTCCTTCACATAATTGAATTTATGTTATAAAATGCTTCTATGTTTGATTAATTCCTTAAATAATTTGTTTAATGGATTCTTAAATAAAATTAGCACTATATTTTTTCACCTTTTATTGAATAAAAAGACATCATTACTTTATTTCATTTTATCACGACATAAAAATATTAATAAGTTTGCTATTAAAAAAATCTCGCCCCCCCCCCCCCCCCTCCCCAATTCGAAACCCTCTAGTTCCACCCCTAATTTTGTCCTTACAGAAAGTGCATTATCTTGTAATTAATTCATGATAGTCGAAGGGGATTAGACGATAATTACACCTAACCTCAAGGAGCTCCCTGTTAGTTATTAGTCTTTTTTAATAGTATTAATTAGTTTTCTTGACATAATAAGTACATTGACTCATTGGTTTGGGTGATGTAATAATATGAACAAGGTCCAAAGTTCGTAAACCATGAGATCTACTTCCTTATTCGTTTGTACTTTATAGTTTTTTTTCTTTCTTAACCGTTATGGTATTAGTTTTCTTGACAAAATGGACAAACCAAAAAATACGTCTTTATATGTGCACTTTTCGTGCACTTTTCTTATATATATCTTGTTTTTGGGCAACTCTGTAATTGCAGTGTATATTATCTTTTTTGAGCTACTTAATATATAGATTGAGATTATCCCAAGTGATTTTGTTGTAATAACTCTGTATTATATCTTTGAGTTATGCTAATAAAATATTCTTTTACGTATTACGTTTTGTAACTTGTAATATATTTAGTTGTAATGTAGTTTATATATATATATATATATATATATATATATATATATATATATATATATATATATATTGAAATTAAAGAATATTATAAATTTGGTTATTTGTGAGGACATCAATTTGTCCTAAATTATTATTTATAACGAAGTTATTACTAAAATGATTCAATAAAGAATATTGCAAATTCAACTGTTTGTAAGGACAAGCATATTTTGTAAGGATGGTTGCTAACTTTTGTGAGAACAATTTCCTTACTAATTGTAGACATATTGTAGGGAAATTTTTTTGCGTTACAAATGCACTTGTAACGAGCGAACAATATTCGTTACAATAATTTCTAGCGACCAGGTTTTTGGGACGAGAAAAGGCGACAAAAACTATCTTTACAGAAAGTTTTTGTAACATATAAGGAACATATCTTAACAAATTTTGTCCTTACAAAAAGTGCATTATCTTCTAGTTAATTCATGATAGTCGAAGGGGTAACGATAATTACACCTAATATCAGGGAACTCCATGTTAGTTATTAGTCTTTTTTAATAGTATTAATTAGTTTTCTTGACATGTACATTGACTCATTGGTTTGGATGATATAATAATATGAACAAGGTCCAAAGTTCGCAGACCATGATATCTACTTCCTATTCATTTGTATTTTATAGAACAGTTAGTATTAGTTTTCTTGACAAAATGGACTAACCAAAAAATAATTCATTTTTTCTTTTTTTGATAATTAAGACTACAATTTTTTACTACAAAATAATACGAAAAATTAAACCAGCTTACAAGAGAATCCCCTCATAAAAAACAGAAATAGAGATATTACATGCATTGCTAGTTTATAGCATGACCCTTTTTTGAAAGGGTCCATATCCAATAAATTAAATAAATTTCAAAGAATAATCTTGCCAAGTGAAATAAAAAAATGAAAGCTTATTCTACTATTTTATTATAAATTCACGACTTCAATGAGTTTTCTGTGCAGTTAAATTACAAATTGTAAGCTAGTGTATTACTCTATTTATATAAATTTTTTAGATCTAAATAATTCTAGTAAATTTAGGAGGTTGAACGCCAAAAAAAAAATCAACCAAGACAAAGTTTTAACTTGATTCTAAAAGCTCTCATGGCTTGCTCTAAAAAGAGAGTGTAAGAGAGAACTTGGTGCGAAACTCGACCGGAGTCGAATCAGGTTGGAGGGAAATTCCTAGCATAAAACCTCAATAATATGGCCCCTCTGCAAATCAAAAATTTATCATCAATTTCCAATGGAATGTCAAACATCTACAAAATCGATGATCCTTTAGGCTATGTTTGATTCATGAATTTCAGTGAGTAAAACGCTAAGAAAAATGGTCTATCTTGCATTCAATGATACATTGAGTTTCATTTTTTGTTATTTTTTGCATTTTAAGTATCATTTTACTCACTTAAATCCATAAACCAAACATAGGCTTAAGAAAAAAAAGAAAAATGAACTGCTAATGCAGAAAGCATGGGCCGCATTTAACATACCATTGTCATCATCTGCCATATTGTAATCATCTTCATCATCGTCAAAATCTTCACCCTGCAAAATTGCAAAAATATTAATAGCCGTGTAACCATGATATCTTCACCAAAATATTCAGAATATCAATGGGAACTTGAATATTTCGATTTTACAATGTAAGTCATTTAAAGAGCTAATGCCAATTTATCTCCATGTGATATTCATAATGTTCAATTTATCCCCATGCGATTTGAATAAGAGCACTTTAACCCCCCGTGAAAATTTTAATGGAGCAATTTACCTCCTTCAACCGAAGAGTGCGCATGAAGGTGATTTTGTAACACATGGGGGTAATGTGCAACATTTATTATAACACAGGGGGGTAAAGTGCGATATATCATAACATGGGTAAATTGCCACATTTATCATATCATAAGGGGGTAAAATGCCACATATAAGAGAGGTAGTTTGTCAATTCTTATCTTTTTTAAGTTTAAAGATGTCAGGGAGGCAATGTGAAACTTCAATAAGGACTCGCGGTTTTTTTTTTTTTTGGGGGGGGTGTTGAACGCTCTTTTTCAAATCACAAAGGGGTAAATCGAAAATTATGCATATCACAAGGGCATAAATTTCCGTTAACTCATCATTTAAATCCTGTATGATTCATTTTAGATGAAAGCCTTGAAATACGAAATAACAGAAGAACAAAGGGACATTTACTCGTATAAAAATCGTATACATAGAGGGACAAAAAAAAGTAGATTGAAATGTTTGCAATTGAACATCAGAAGTTTGTAGCTTACCTGCCCGTAATCACCATCATCAGAGTATTCCCCTCCTTCCTCTTCATCTTCTTCTTCATTATTTTCTTCCTCGTTTTCATTATCTTTTTCTTTCTTTTCCTTTCCTTCTTGGCCCTGTACGTTTTTTTTAATTTGAAGAGATTAAAAACATAATCAAGTAAAAAATATGCTTCAAACAGAATAATTTTAAAAAACCTAAGAATAAAGTATTATTTGGAAGGTGTGAATTTTTTACTTCATATTTCTGTTCGAGCTTCTCAAAGAGATCCATCTTCGAGTCTGTCATTTGAACACGTCCATCAACTCATAAGATTAATGTATAAATAACTCATTATGAATACAAATTAACTTCAATTACACATGCTTTTTTCTTTTTCTTTTTAACTTCCCAAAAAAAAATTTGAGACATTACTGAAATTAAAGAACCTTGAAAAAAGGTATCTGCATTGAAGATATATGTATAATTCATCCCAATACTTTATGCAAACAAATCTATTTTCCAAACTTAAATGACAACCCATAACCACTGCTGAAAACTACAGAACAAGAATTTAAAATACTTAAATCACCAATAACTGATCTGGCTTTTGCTAACAATCGAAATAGAAACTAAAAATAAGAATATAACCATCAATAAAACCATTTAAATAAGAATATGATTTGTTTGTATACCTGAGTCTGGGTTCCATCGTACTCTTTTAACGACTTGTTTCTCCATCTCGCCTGTTTCAATTCATGACGCCAAAATATTAAGGCACAGAGAGATAATAACTTAATGACATATATGTTCTCTTAAGACTGTTAATTATTCTCAAAATAGATGTAACCGTAAACCTCTAATCGCAAGTTCGGCAGGAATATGATCAGTATCCAACTTTATGAAGTGCCAGAGTGGTGGCTTGGCCTTTGTTGCTTGCAAATTCCTGTCGGAATACCTTTCTATGTCTAATTTTTGTACTTCTGCAAGCACAAGTTAGGACATATATGAGATCAAACTGTTCACCAGCGTGTAGATTAGTGGAATTAAAATCGTTCCAGAAACAAACTTAAGAAATTTCATTCAGAACATCTTCAGTTCTGATGAACCTTCCTCAATCAACGTGTTATATGTGTGACTGTTTAGTTTAATCATGTATAAGATGAAGGTACATTATATAAGCAACTCTACTCAATATTTTTCAACTGGTCATAATACAAACTCAAACCTTTCCTCAACGAAGACTTTCTGATCAAACTTGGATTACCTAATAAAAGAGGGAAATGCCATATATATTTCGAGCGAGTTAATGGCAATTTACACCGCTGTGATATTCATAATGTTGAAGATACTCCCCTGTGATTTGATAAATAGCGCTTTACCTCCTATGATCTTATAAAGTCTCACACTGCCTCCCTGGAATTTTTAAACTTGAAAAAGATACGAATTGACAAAACAACCCTCTTATATGTGGCACTTTACCCCCTAGTGTTATGATAAATGTGGCACTTACCACCCTGTGTTATGATAAATGTGGCACTTTGCCCCCCTGTGTTATGATAAATGTGTTGCACATTACCACCATATGTTACAAAAACACTTTTCATGCCCACTCTCAATTTCGGAGAGTGAGTTACACTCGCCAGTTGAAGGAGGTAAATTGCTCCTTTAAAATTTTCACAGGAGGTAAAGTGCTCTTTTTCAAATCACAGGAGGGGGAATCGGCATTAGCTCTATGTAGAGCATTTACAGTCTTCTATATATTTTGTCCAAATGAAATAGCTAGCTACTTACATGTTTCATCTTATATTAATGCTGCTTGTAACCTGGGATTAGTTTTGCACAGGTGAGTCCTTAAAGTTTTCAAACTTGAACTACAGTTAAGAAATTTAAATTGGAAACCATCACACTCTCGGGTTCATTTAAATTATGCGAACTTAAAGAATGTAATACCAAATAGGCGATCTCCTATCCTATGTCGGGCTCCGATCCGTCAGCCTCAATCCCTTTCTTCCTAACCAAATTCAATAACTTCAATTGCCCCAAGTTTCTATTCATCCTAATTAGTATTACATTCTTAATTTATTCTGTGCATCTTCTCTCTGTGAAATTAATTTTTGCTGGATAAACTAAATCAAAAGAGTTATTTGCAATCATGTTGGTTTACAAGAATCTTATATCTGGTAAGTTTTTCCCTTGCCTGTATTTATCATATTTACGAATTACATATGTAGAGTACTTAATTTTCTAGACTTGTGCATAGACTAATTATTATAGTGATATGTTAATTTCTATGCGTGAAATCCAGGATTGATTTTAAATAGTAGTACTTGATTAGCAAACTACTATATATATGCCTGTTTTAGTGTCTGTGTTAGTGAATTTCATAACGAAGAAACAAGATATTGTTCGATTTTCCAAAAATAACTGAATTGAACCTTTGACCAGTTAAAGCTACCCCCTACCCATACCCTCACAAATATTAGTTGCTGTGATGGTATATATGTTGAACAATCTCAATTATCGTTCAAATAGAATAGGCTTGATCTATTTTCTATCACAAAATTATTCAATAATCGAGGTTGGCTTTTTGCTAAACATATATATAGTCTAATATGTATGTATGTATGTTCCTGATTATGCAATTATGTGATGCTTTTGGTTGGGGTGTCTAATTAAGCAACCCTAGTACTCTCCCCTGCTTATATACAGTTCATCTGTTGATGTTCATTTAATATTAATTACACCAAATATACTTTAATCTTCAGGCTATGAGCTTCTTTTTTATTCGTTTCCCTATAACGAAATCGAGAATGGGATGTTGTGGGAAGTAGAAGGGAATATATTGTGTTGTATATATAACTATTACGGGAAAATTCTAATATAGAGGTTTCCTACATCAATTTTGTAGAACTTGCGATTTGACATTAAGGGATTATGATAGACTAAAATTCTTAGGTTTAAAAAAATGGTGTTGGATGAAAAGATGGAATTTTTCTCCTAAAATAATTAGTGTCATAAAATAGTCAAAAAATGTATGATTTAGGACCAAATTTGCTACCTCATATTACAGGACCTGCTTTGCTAACTCCCCAAGATTGCCACCTCATATGCTCACACTAATATATGATATGCTATTTATAAAACACCAAAAAACTGTTCTTTCAAATTAGAGACTAAGAGAATTCAAAAAGATAAAGAAAAAGATAACTTACTCTCAGTGCGTTGGCTTCTATCTTCATAAAAATAAGGAGAGGAGTTCCAATACTTCTGCAGATTAGAAGACCACTTGATTAACTGTATACAAGCAGTTGAATATTCTGCTTTGCCCAATCCCTCAATTTCCTAGAATGAAACAAATCTTCTTCACTTAATCAAACCTAATTCCACCAAAAAACATAGGAAGAATCATAAGAATTCAATAAATTTGTTTTACCGGAAACAGTTCAAAGGGCAACTCCTTGGCTGGTGGGCCACGTCCATAGCCACGTCCGCGTCCGCGTCCTCTATACGACATCTTCGGATACAAGTATCCTACTCTCCTTTCTACTTGGTGTTAGGTAAATTTATGTACTTTTTCCCCTTTCCTTTTTGAAAAAATAAAATTGGTTTGATCTGTATTATGTACTTGTCAATGGTATACAAACTGTAGGAAATAATTGGGCCAGGTCAATAGTGGGCTGCTGATTTAATCTACAAAGTTAAGGTTGATAAGAATTTTTTATCAACTTATTCATAATTATAAAAAGCTAAAAAATTGTTCAACAGATATACAAAAATTAGCATAACAATCAGGAAAATAGTTGTTGATTAAGGTAATGTTATTGAGCCCAATTTATAAACATCCATAAGGTGGCATGGAAGAACCAAACTAAATGAATCACAATTTTAAATAATGTTATAATTTATAAGCAATTTATAAAGTGCTTAATTACTCATTGCTAATAAGCTTTATCTAATCAGTTACACAAGAAACCAATCAATTATTAAAAAATAAAAAATTTGACAGAATTCCTGACATATATTAATATACAATTTGGCAGCGTTTGGTTGCGCAGTAAGATAGCCAAAATTTGCACTTGAGGTTATAATATTATTCAGGTCCACTAAATTATCATGCGTTTATTTTAAATATGGTCTAACAGAGGGTAATAAATTAGTCCACTTTTGTGTTTGGTTAGATTAATTCCTGCAAAGATATGTCTTATTGTCAAACTTGCCCCTAATAGAAAGAAAAGACTTTGTCCAACAAAATTTTGAGTTGTGCACTTATTTTTCATTTTTTTTCTTTGACAACCTATAAATTGTAAACAAAATTTTTGGTACTGAGACAGACTAAAAACAACCTCTCTATATCGACTAACATAAAACTAACTTGAAAACAAAGTTACAGATCGAACAAATGAGCACAGACAGAAACAGTATCCCTGAACATTTGCTAAAGGCAAAGCTTTTAGAAAAATGCATAGAAAAGAAAAGGCTCTCAGAACAACACTTAAAATCAAAAGCTATAATAATGCTCTCAGACATATATATGATGGGGGTGTATTGAATGAATTCAAAACTAACAAAATTTATTTCATGACACTCCAAACTTGTCCCTAACAAAGTTCAACACCACGCAGTGAATCTACGATATTTTTGCATGGCAGAGCATGTGCAGCTCACCAGTGAAATAAACCTAGAGAAAAGGTGATTGAACAAGGAAGAAAGAAAAATCGAGCTAAGAAATAAGATTTACAAAGCCTTAATTGTGCTCTAGCTCTTGTAACAAAAAGAATTAAACATCAAAACACCTTCAATATTTTTTCATGAGAAAAAATCACCTTCACTTAAATTGATAATAAATATTTGAACTATCCAATGACCAGTCCTATATCTCTTTAAGGAAACACAGCAGTATCTAAGATGATCCTTTCAAGTAGTTATCATATAGGTTATGGAAAATTTAAGGTGTAGAAGTTATCATATAGATTACGGAAGTTATAATATTGGAATTTAAGGTTCAAGTTAAGGACATATTGTAACTATCTCATGCCCCTGCTATTCGAACTATCTTAGTAAAACCACCAACTTCTTCTACATTCTCAAGTGCATGGAAAATGAATCCCAGTAACAGAGCCAACAATCATGCATGTATGTTCAGGTGTTGAACAGATCAAGACCCCTTGACAACAACCATAAAAAGGTAGTCTAAGTTTTGAAATGAAATTACTTTAATAAAATAATGTGAATACACCAGCCTGTCAATTAAGTGTGTTCAAATTTTTTATCCCAGATATTCGACGAATAAGTACTAGATTATATAAATTGCGCTAAGAATTACCGATATTTGTTGCAAGAGAAAATATTCCCCAAGTCACACAGATATCCTCAAAATTCATCGGAAACAAAAAAAAAGTATGCAGAGTGTAACCTCATATTCGGTAAGAGCAAAATATTCCCCAATTCACACAGATAACCCCAAAGTTCCATTGGGAAAGAAGTATGCGGGGTGCTCAGTATAATTATTTCAACAAAGTCAGATTAACTTGAATAAAAAACAATACTAGAGTTTTAAAGTAGAGCTATCTCCACACAAAAAATGAACCAAGATTTAAAATTTACTCACCGAAATCTAAGATTTTTACCCAAAAGTCCAAAACAAGGGTCTTCACGCTGATTTTAAATCAGCAAAAAATAAACCAAAATAATGAAATAAATGTGAACCCGAAAACGTAAATTTATTTGGATGTATCATGTTCAAAACTAACGGTATGGATAAGGCTTGGACGTTTACTGTTTTTCTTTCTTTGAATATTCAGACAATTTTGTCACTTAATTATACTCCAGTTCATCAACATTTGAGAAGTTATGTAGAATCATTTGCAGACATTATATTCTTTTATAGTATTACATTCCAATTTTCCTCTAAATTTCACATCAAAAGCCAACGAAATTGCATAGGTTGCTAATTTATATAAGCACGAACCACAACAAACATATCCACAATAGGTAAAATACATATGATCCAGAGTAGGGCAGTGCAAACCGTAAAACCTAACCGAACAGTACCGAATTTCGGTATACTGGCTGGTTCGGTATTCTGGAATCTCGTACCATTTGCCAAACCGAGAATTTCGGTTCGGTTCGGTAAATTACCGAATTAGGTTCGGTTTGATCCAGTACAAAAAATTTGGGCCTCTTACTTTTCTGAAAAAAAATCTACCACTTTGAATTGGGGTTTTAAGATTAATTAACTTTTTAACAAAAAAAAGGAATAAAATTGGGGTTTTTAAATTTGAATTGTACCTCTTTAAATTACTAATCTGGGTCGAAAGAGAGAGACGGCGGAGCAGGAGGTTGCGGCGGACGGCGGTGCGGTGATGGTGGTGCGGCGGCGCGGGTGGGGGTGGTGGCTAGGGATTATTTTGAATTGAGGCAGATTGTGAGTAAGTACCTCTGTAACTTACTTATCTGGGCCGAGAGAGAGATGGCGGAGCAGGAGGTTGTGGCGGTACGGCGGTACGGCGGCGCTCGTGGTGGTGGTAGTTAGGGATTGATTTGAATTGAAGAAGATTGTGGGTTTTGCTTAAGTCTAAAAAAGCAGATAAAGTTACTGAAAATTCAAATCAAATTAGGGCTAATTTGATACTGTTAAGGCTGACAATGAATCGGATCGGGTTTCTACCCGGGTCCGAATCCGATTTCCACTTGTACTAACTTCTAACCTGGCCGGTCCGATATCACTCGGATTATTCAAAACTACAACCGGATCTATTAAAATCTCAAAAAAAAAAAGAAAATTGCTTCCTTTTCCCACTTACAGATCTCGTTATCTTTGAAATTCTATGCAATCAATTGTTTTATAGGAGCATTAAAATTTAAAAGGTTTTGTGGATGACTGAGTACGGATTTTCGTCATTTAATGCATGAATTATGTGTTCATATATATGTTTTATATATTCTGGCCAAACCGGTCAAAAATGGGTCAATTTATTAGCATTTTTAATGAAACCTTTTAGGTTCGTTTTTAATAAAAATATAAAATTAAGGTTTTGAAGGATGACAAATGCTTTTATTTTTACATTGATTAAGATAATGCGTATATAAATAAGTCATATTATATTCAATATAATGTCTTCAGACATAAATTCTTAATAAATCGGATTACTCTATATTCATATTTGCTCCATTTATGTTGGACTGCGGATCTTCATAATCGGATCAAATTCATTAATGTATTTTTTGGTTGTAGGAAAATTGAGAAAAAGTGAAGGAAAGTCAGTTTTATTTTCTCTCACATGTTGTTTAGATAGCAGGAAAGGATTTTCCTTCAACTAACCTGCAAGAAAATTTTGTGAATAAAAAATTTTCTCACTAATTTGATGGGAAAATCCTAGGAAAATATTGGAAAAAATTTAGAGTAAATTGCAAAACACCCCTCGTACTTTGTATAACTATCAAACCTCCTATTTGTGATTTTTTTAATCAAAATTTCCTTTGTGCTTATTTATTATTAGCAAAAAAATACTCTCTCAAGTCACAATAGCAGTTATACCCCCATAAAATATCTCAAAATATACCCATTTCAGATGCAAACAGTCAAAAGAAAATATAATTCTTATCTTGAAACTATAAAAGTGCATATAGCAAAAGACAATATATAAATTTTAAAATATATTTTACAATTTTAAAAGTATTTATAATTAAACGAAGATATTTATAAAAAAAAATAATAATTCTTTTTCTAAACTTTCTTGACAACCAAACATCTGCAAGAAAATAGTTTTCCTAACAATCAATCATGTAAAGGAAAATGACATTCTTTCCCTATTCTTTTTTATTTTCCCATAATTTTCCCTCACTTTCCATACAACCAAACAAGTTATAAATCTCTAATCGAATAAATATAATAATAATCGAAATGAAGTCGGACCGAACTCATATTAAAATCCGCTCCATTGACAAACCCTATTTGATAGTAGTTAATTAAGGGGGAGCTGAGATGGGTTTGAGTTTAATCGATCCAAACCCTGGCCCGTATTCTAGAAAGAGCCCAAGACTAATTGGGTATCCAGCCTCCATTTTTATTTTAGGGGTAATAATTAATAATATGTTCATGGATAAAAACTTTTAACATTTTCGTCCAAAATATTGAAAAGTATAGTGGAATCGAAAATGTGTAGTTGCGAAATATTTTATTTTCCTTAAGGCTCCTTTAATTTTCTTAGTTTATTTATTTCTTTACAATGTTTTCTAATGTATACGAAAAGTTTTCGAATTTTTGTTCAATATTTAGCTAACTGAAACCTACACTAAAAAATCAAAATTTTGATTCAAGATTAGTCATAAATAAACTTATTCGAGCTTATTACACAAAATACTCCTTCTTAACCCCAATATTCTCTTACTATATATATTTTTTCTTTTTGGAGTATGCATGCGCCATATGATGTGATATTTTGTTATATAAATGTACAAAATTACAAATGAACATGGAATAATTATTTTCCAAACAAAGATAATAAACATTTTAAGTAACAGCCCATTTTCCAAGCAAAACCACAAAAAAGAAAATTATATTAAGGCTTGGCATGAGTTTGAAGTTGGTATACATATGATGATTATTAATGGTGGGTGTTGGGTTTTCATGGTTTGATAAATTCAGTTCCATGATGTTTTACCAAAAAAAAAATTTAATTGTGGCCCAAATCTAAATGTGGATTAAAAACAAAGCCACCTAAAATATAATCCAAATTTGAATGTGGTTCACGTCACATACATTCAATGGCATAAAACCAAGCTTGTTCATGGATTCCATCCTACAAGCGAATACAGCTGGAAAGGAGTATTAGTATCTTACCGGCATATAGTCTTCATAGGTAATTTTAATTGATCCCATCTGGTTCAATTTATTAATTCATATTGAATATATGATTTTAATTCGAGGAAACACCATTCCCAATATCCACGAACTCCACGTTCACCCACATTCATTTGTCATGCAATTATATATAATTATTCACCATATACATAAGACAAAACATAAAACAAATTCCAATAAGGCTTACAATTTTGAAACTTATGCCCCTAAAATAAGACATGATAAATAAATTAAACAACCAAAATTAAATAGCATATAACAACACGATAATTTAAATGAAGCCCTTCTTTCCGAATATTAGAAATAAAGCAAAGCAAGAACACCAAATTTGAGCAGAGAATGCAATTAGCAGAATTTTCTCAAAGAAACTAAAAGAATTATGTTCCTTTAATGGTTTCTCAAAGTTCATATCCAGAAGCCTTAATCATTGTGTTCATATCATGTGTTGAGAAATTAAAGGAAACAAATATAAATCAATTTTGTTTCGGTACATGTACTCCTGAATTTGACGTGTTTGTTCCCAAATGTACAAATAAGAACTAAACAAAAGTGTATCATGATTTACAATACACATACTATAGAATTTTATTCTAGATCTTACAAAATGAATTTCATAAAACAATTATTAGAGAAATCAACCGTTGTCTACCAATTTGCTGAGAAATGAAAGATCATCTCGGCTTTGCCCAATTGTCCAATTGTTCGCCCAATTGTCTTGCCTTCATGCTTTTTCGACTCACTTAAAAAACTCATCTCCAACCGAAGGGCAATCAACATCCATTAATTCAACAAATTTCATTTATTTATATTTATATTTGTCCAATTATATATGAAATTATTCAACAAGTCTCAATTATTAAGTTCATGAAATTTTTTTAAAAAAAAAATAGCACTCAAGCCCCGGCAAGGGCCAGCAGGGGCGTTTAGGTTGTCTGCCTGCTTGTTGTGTTCCCCTGCCCGTCTGTCCCATTGCCCCCCCAATTACCATCATCCATCTCCAACCGAACCGGCAACCCTCCCTCATACACGATTGCCAACTCGATTGGAAATGGCCAAACCACTATCATCAGGCATCAAAACGACAACATATTTTCAATTCCAACATGCATAACTACGTAAAAATTGCTATAAGATGTGGTCCAAAGTATAAGCATAATTCAATATTACCATAAATTGACATTTTTATTTAGAGTAAATAGCATTTCTATCCTCTTATGGGTTAACTTTTGCACTTTCATTCCTCTTAAATATTTTATAACATATTTGTCCCTCTTATCTATGTAGTATAACATATTCGTCTCTCTTATCAATATAGTGTAACATGTGCATCCCTCTTAAATTTTTCATAACGGATTCGCGCGTCCTTCTTATCAATATAGTGTAACACATTAATTCCTTTTAAATGCAAAATACATCACTTAATTAAATTCAAAATATATTTCTAAAATGAACGAAAATTGGTGTATTTTGGATTTAAGAGGGACGAATGTGTTACACTACATTGATAAGAGTGACGAATTTGCTATAAAAAATTTAAGAGGGACAAATGTGTTATAAGAGGGATGAATGCATTACACTACATTGATAAGAGGAACGAATTTGCTACAAAAAAATTTAATAGGGATGAAAACACAAATTTTAATGTTATTCTCTCTTTTTATTTATTTATTACGGCCTACTTGAATTATACGGCATGGAATAAATTAATTTATCCTCTAATCCGTCCAATAAGCGCAATGCAAATATTCAGCCAATAACGTAATCAAGGCCATCATATGTATAGTTTGACTACATGGACAAAAGCATAAAAAAATTAAGAGCCGCAAATTTTACGACATTAGAAGGCTAACTCTAAGCTTATTAAACAAATAATAAACTCATAAATTCACCCTAAGTGGGTCATCACAATTTTCTGATTGACAGAAAACCTACAAACAACACTAAGTTCTTTGTTTATTGAACTTGGGAAGTTATGTACGTAATTTAAGTACTCCCAAAATTAAAATTCACATTTTAAAAATTCAAATTGAGGTTTTTAGATCATGGATAGCTATAAGGAAGCACCGAACATAACCCATCAATTTTGCCCAAAAGATAACCAATTTCAATTTTCAGTCCTTATCAACAATAATTAAAGAGGGAACATGCATTTTTCCATAACAAATTTTTACCATTAGATATTTGGTAACAAATAGTATTAAAAAATCGCAATTTCCTCTTTAAACTAACAATAGGATTACCCACTAATTAATATCTAATATTTACAACAGGTATCTAATTATTGTCATAATTAAAATAGGTATAGTTAATTTCCTCTTTTGTGTTTCTCTCTGACAATTTTTAGATTTTATTTTCAGAAAATGAGTGAATTATCTCCTTTTACTCTGAGATTTTTTTGTAGATGTATGCCAAAAGTTCAAAGAACTTACTCTGAAAATACATTTTCCAAGAGCGAGAGGCCAAAATTTATATATTGATGATTTTAAAGTGTAGAAATAGTACCTTTTCGACAATATTATGTTGATTAATCAACTCACATTGTGAAGAAAAGTTCAAGAAAAGTAAAAATCTAAGAAACAAATTAAAATGAAAAATTACTTTCAAGTGTGGGAACGTAGTTTTTCTAATTCAATTAAAAATGCTGGACGAAAGCTTTCTTAATTAATTACTACTACTTGAATAAGTGACTCAATATTGAGGGTCTCTATTTGCAATTAACGGATTAAAAGAGACAAGTTTTAATTAGATTGACTTTTCGAGTCTTCAAGGAACTATTAAAAAGGAAAAGAAATTGAGTTCAAAGATACGATGCAAGGATTAATTAGTACAGTAGTACTAAATTTATTTTGTTGGGGGTGCAGGTGCCCACACCGGCAGCCCATATCCTCCGCCACTGTTCAGGACTATGGGGTGATTTAAACTCAGATTTCTTGAGGTTTAATCATATTACATGAAAATTTTTGTAGTTTAAAAAATTACAAAGACATTCTTTACAAGATGTTTTTTTGTAAATATTTTTATAAGTTGTAGGGGGTGTTCTTTTAAGACTTGTTAAACTACAAGGGATGTCCTTGTAAATTCTGAAACTATAGGGGGTTTCTTATAATATAACTAAACCTCAGGAGGTCTGAGTGCAAATCACCCCATAATTATATACAATCATATATAAAATAATAAGAATTTTTTTCCCCTAATTTATCTTCTATTTTTATCATAATTAATTTGTTGTTCCTTATAGTTTAATTTCACAAGAAGTTATTAATTTTGATCCATATATAAAATTAAATTCTCAAATAATTCATACCCGGTTAGACAATTTAGGAGTTGATGGTATCTAGATTTGGTTATTGGTATTTGCTCTAGCTAAGATCTAAATAATTAAATCTTCTTTGGATATGATTCAGATACACGTGTATCCTACTTGCCAGCTGAATCATATATGGCCTTTGATTTAAAGATTGAGAGAAAGAAAATAGTACTCCCTTCAATTTTTTTACTTGTCGCTTTGGAAAAAAAAAAATTTATTTTATTTGTGGTTTTATGACTTTAATGTAAATTATACTTATAATTAATGCTAATTAATATTAAAATTATTTGATTAAA
This sequence comes from Penstemon barbatus, assembly GCA_003313485.2. Classification (NCBI taxonomy): domain Eukaryota; kingdom Viridiplantae; phylum Streptophyta; class Magnoliopsida; order Lamiales; family Plantaginaceae; genus Penstemon; species Penstemon barbatus. Next base: position 44,605,720 of record CM064884.1, on the reverse strand, counting down.
AGAGTATTTTAAAAATTTTCTTCAAAAAAGTGAATATTTATAATATTTTTTAAGTGCAATCTTTCAAAACGACAAATAAAAAAAAAATAAAGAGAGTAATATTCTTTGTTGATGTGTGTAATTTTGGTGCAAGAGGCAAAGAATATTTCATCCAAATATGTTTCACCCTAAAAATATAGTTTTGTATGGCATTTTGCATCCAAATATGTTTTTCTTAGAAAAAAAATCATGTACTCATTGCTATGCACAACAATCATAAACATATTATTCTTAATTTTATTTTATTTTATAATAATCTATTTTAAAATTTTCTCTCAGTAAAATGTAGATTAAGCAAAAGATATTCCCTTAATTTTGTTTTCAAGTATCCTCTAGATTATTTACTTTATATCTAAAATGCATATTTACAAATCTAAGGGTGTGTCTGGATGGGTTTTGGCCCGGTCTCGCGGGTCTCGCGAGACCGAGCCAAAACCCTTCCAAATGAGTTTTCGCCAAACCCATAAAACCATCAAAAACCTATTCAGAAACTCATACTCAAACTCTTCAAACCTATAAAATATTGATTTGACACCTACCACCTAGTTTTTCTCTCAAATCTCACTAAAAAAGACATTGATTTGACACCTATCACCTACTTTTTCCCATAAACCCCAACATCCAAACCCAATCTAAATGGGGTGTCAACTTATTCAAACCACAAAACCCAAGAATCAAAACTCATCCAAGTGAAGTCTCAAAGGTTTCATCGAAACCACCCAAACCAATTTTTTTAAACTGAGACCCACGAAACCGAGCCAAAACCCATCCAAATAGACCCTAACATGTTATTAAATCACATGTTAGTTATATTATTTAGATTATCATATTAAGTAGAGGTAGAAAATACCAAAAAAATATTATAATCTTTTGGTGCAAAGTTTCAACATTCTATAATTTTATAGTGTAAATAATCAAATTCTATACTTTCAGGACGCGAAGTGCCAAAAATATTCAAAAACGACTATTCTAACATTTCACCAATGAATTTTTTTTCTTCAAAACAAATACTAGAATGCAAAGGGTCAAAAACCCTATTTTATAAGTTTTAAAAATTCGAATAACATATGTACGACATAGGGATGAAACGGCATGGGAGTCAAAAGTCAAAAGTCTTACATGAGAAGTATATATTTTATATATTATCTTCCCGGGAGGGCGGCGTTATTGGAGATCAAACCCACCTGCACAGCAATTGCATGATGCATGCATTCACAACCACAAATTAAAATTGCACAACAAACACAAATATTAATCCAACTATAATTTTATTATTTAATAATTATACTATAAAACTCCCATGCATTGCCATCTGCTAATCTGTTACGTACCACGTGCTTCCCATTAAATTCACACTAGTCAATCATATCCCACTTAAATTGTAAAATACTATATTATTTATAATATATAGATTAAAGCACACATAGTTAGTGTGTGTGTGCGTGGACGTTGCATGAGTGAGTTCGCGGCGGAACGAATTTGGTGTACTAGGGTTAAATTATAATTAAAATATTTCTTTGAATTAAAAACTCAAAATTAAAATTAATATCTTATTTACTAAAAAATATACAAAAATAATTTTTACAAGTTGCTTTAATTACATATCATCTCACATTATGATCCCAAAATAACTCAAATATTTACGTATGTGATTTGTATAAAAATTACATACGTCGATGTGTACAAGTTTAAGTAGTTAATACATGCTCAAATCAGTTAAAAAATCCTATTACAAGCTAGGAGTTCTAATTTATAGTGGGAACAGATCAATCGCTCAAGGATGGTGTGTTTGACAAAGTTAGCCTCCAATTATACCCCAAGATGGTTGAGTTGGGACAAACTAAGCTGAACTCCCAGCTGGAGGTCCGACATAACTATTTTGTGGTGTCAATCTCCCCCCTTCTTTATTAAATGATTGTTATATATATAGGAGTAATATTATTCTGGGCTAGCCAGCATATCCAGGTCGGATCGTATGGGATAGTGTCAGAGGTCGTACAATATGAGACTGGGGATGGAAACAAATGGCAAGATAATATCCATTAGATTTTAGATATGAATAGTACAAGAATATTTTGGAGCTTTGTTATGCTCGGGAGTTCGAGGCCGGAAACCATCTGAGGCTAGATCTTGGGTTGATCCAAACCCAATTGAGGTCTAGCTCGGGCCCCATTGGAGGTCAAGCTCGGGCTTGTGGTTGATATCGTTTTTAACCTAGTTGAGCTCGAGTAGGTTGAAGGCGTTTAGGTTGATGTCGTTTTTTACCTTGAGCTTGATGTGTGGTTGACCCCAAATATTTTCCCACTCTCCATGTCAACGCGGTTCATGTATACTAGGTATGGTATATCACTATCTTAATTATAATTTCAAATTAAACCAATTACATTCAAAATTGAATACTACTAAATATATCTATATAAAGACAATCTTAGATATCACCACGTGGATTGAGTTAAATCCACATTATGTGGCTTGCCCCTAACTCACCTCATAAGCTAACTTATGAGTTGAGGATTGTCCAAGACTTATAAGGTGAACTTAAAATTGATTTTCAATTCTCGTGGGACATTAGTCTCAACACTCCCACTTCACGTGTGGACGGATCGAATGTGTGGGTGAATTAAGCAAGCCCAACACGTGATATATTAGTGCTCAATCTTGTGAATTGCGACATGATGGTAAATGTCCATCACACTAATAATGACACTACAATCCTTCTTAACTGTAGGAATAATGAAGGTCCATGACCTTTATTAACCGGACGAACAAGGACAACCTAGACTATTTATCTAGACAAAATATGTGGATAGATAATGAAGCTCATCATGCGAACAAGAAGAAGCTCATCACAAAAGAAGTTGACATTCATTAACTTGCGTGCGGCTCTGATACCATCTTAGATTTCACTAAATGAATTGAGCTAAGTCCATAATTACTGACTTCCACCTAACTCACCTAGAAATGTTAACTTATGAGTTAAGAATATTACACACAGCCAACCTTATACAATGAACAAAATAATCATTTGGTCATTGATTATCAAAATATCCCAAAATATTACAAGTATATATAATAATAAAAAATTAAAAAATTTGAGTAGGGACTGTAGACCCATCTGTCCCATGTGTAAGTCCGTCCCGGCACGAGTGTTTAAATTTAATACAATATCTTATAATTAACTCTATATATATCTTTGTGTACGTGTTGACGATCTAATGATCAACTTCATTACAATGTCGATTTGCTTGCATGTATATAAATCATCGTTGAGACGAGCGAAAGAGAGAGAGAGAGGGAGAGGGAGAGAGCGATTTGATAATATAATTATTATATTCTCAAATGGAGAAGTACGAGGTTGTGAAACATTTAGGAGCTGGTAATTTTGGCGTAGCAAGGCTCTTGCGGCACAAACAAACCAACCATCTTGTCGCCGTCAAATACATCGAACGCGGACGCAAGGTATTTTTTGAGGAGTTTAATGGCAATTTTTCTGTGTATAGTATTTGTATAATGTTCAATTTATCTTATTGTAATTCGAAAAATAATTCTTTATAGTCATGTAGTCTTATAAAAGTTTCACACCGTCTCCCTGATATTAGCACTTTACTCCTCTGTATTATGATAATGTGGCAGTTTACCCCCATGTGTTATGATAAATTTGACAATTTATCCCGTATATTACAATCACATTTTTCATGATCACTCTTAATATTGGTAAGTGAGTTATATTTTCCGGCTGAATGAGGTAAATTGCTTCTTTTAAATTTTTATAGAGGGGTAAAGTGCTATTTTTTAAATTACAAGGGGTTAAATTGAACATTATTCATTTCACAGGAAAGCAAATTGACATTAGCTTTATTTTTTAGTGCACGCATCAAATTAGATTTTTAGTTTTTTAAAAAAATTAAATGAATTGTATTAATTATAAATTACTATGATTTTGTTATTTATTTATTTATTTGGATATTGCAGATTGATGAAAATGTAGCAAGAGAAATTATAAACCATAGGTCACTTCGGCATCCCAATATAATTCGCTTCAAAGAGGTTTTTGCATCATTTTATACCTTATGCTTCATACATAAAAAGATAATTATTTTTCATAACTCAATCATTATTCATTAATTGATAATAAAAAAAATGATGTTTAATTTTTATGAATATTATTAAAATTAGGTGGTGTTGACACCAACCCATTTGGCAATTGTTATGGAGTATGCTGCCGGTGGAGAATTATTTGATCAAATCTGCACTTGCGGTAGATTTAGCGAAGATGAGGTCTACCTAATTTTACAATCCATAAATATATATATTACCTATTTGGAATTTAAATTTTCAAATTTTAAATTCAATGAGCAAAATTACTTATTATTATTATTATTATTATTATTATTATTATTATTATTATTTTAATGGAGTTAATTTTCTACCAAAACATAATTGTGTTAATTTTCTGTACTTCTAATTATTAGGCTAGGTACTTCTTCCAGCAGTTGATTTCTGGAGTTTGCTACTGCCACTCCTTGGTATGTACTCCCTTCATCTTTTTATTTGTTGTTTTGGCAAAAGAAAATTATTTTTATTTGTAATTTCAATGTAAATTAATTATTTCCTACCAATTTACCCTTGTTGTTAATATTTATAATAAATGCTAATTAATAATATTATTATTTAATTAAAAAGGTGTTTTGAGGTTTTTGAATGATTATTTATTATATTTTTTAATCCGTGTGCAATTCTCCAAAACGACAAATAAAAAAAATGGAGGAATTACTTGTCTTGCACACTCATTTTTAAAACTTATCAAATTTGTCTTAAAAAATAGAGTTAATGGTTATTTGTCCCATCTGATATTCACAACGTTCAATTTTACCTCCTTGTGATTAAAAAAAGAGCATTTTATTTTCCTATAATCTTCTGAAAATTTCACACTACCATCCTGATATTATTATATTTGGCACGTTAACCCCCCCCCCCCCCCCGGTTATGTTACGTTGTGATAATTTATCCTTATTTGTTATGATAAATGTGACAATTTACCATCTTATGTTATAAAACATTTTTCATCTACATTCTCAATTTCGATAAGTGAGTTACACTCTTCGACTAAAGGAGATAAATTATTTTTTTTAATTTACAAGGGATAAATTAAATATTATGTATTTTACAGAGTTAAATTGATATTAATTCTAAAAATATCTAATTTTGACTAATTCGTGAAAATGATAAATGCAGCAAATATGCCATAGAGATCTGAAATTAGAAAACACGTTGTTAGATGGAAGTCCGGCACCCCGCCTTAAAATATGTGATTTCGGCTATTCCAAGGTAATTTTAATTTACAGTACTTAATATATATATATATCTCATTTCAATCTCATTTCAGTGGGTTATTTTCTAGTTATTCCTCTTTTGTGTACTACTACTACATCTACATATATTTATTCTACACTATTTAAAAAAGAAATCATGTCATGTGTCATGTTTAGTAAGGGTGCAATTAAGCGGAGTAGTGTTTGAGCTTTGATTTGATTATTAAACGAGCTTTTATCATATGAGTTCGAGCCGATTGATATTTTACATATATATTATCAATTTTAGCGTATCGAGTCGAGCTCGAGCTACGAAAGTTATCAAACGAAAAGGAGATTCAAGCTTATTTGATTAGTGTGACGAACCGAATTCAAAAGAGTTTTTATCGAATAAGCTCGATTCGAGTACCGAGTAACTTGATTTAATTTTCAGCCATATCATGTAGTAATTTTTTTGAGTTTTTCCCTTAATACTTAAATTAATTTAACTATACAACTTTTTAATTTATACATCCTCTAAATAAACTTTTACTTTTTTCATAAAAAAAATTATTATTTTTTGTGCTTAAAAAAATTAATGCTGAGGATATTTTTTAGAATTAACACTATTTTTTAATTTACCTAATTATGTTACTTTTCAACTTCTTCACTTCTCCTATTATTCTCATTCTTTTACTCTTCTTTTTAATCAAACTTTGAAAAAATCTTATTTTTTGTGCTTAAAAAAAAATTTATGCACGTGCCGAGAAATACTTGTGTAAATATTTTAGACTATTACTTATTAGTTGTAATATGTGATATAAAAATTTGAACTGTGAAATAGTCTCTTTAATTTATGGATCTAAGTTTTGCATTTTAATTTCTTGACCAGTCATCGGTGCTGCACTCAGTAGCCAAGTCAACGGTTGGAACACCAGCTTATATAGCACCCGAGGTTCTCTCCCGAAGAGAATATGATGGCAAGGTAAAAATCGTTCAATCAATTAGTGGTACAAACTAAAATCTGCACATAATAAATAATAATGAATAAAATAGCTTTATTTCATACTCACACCCCAAGAGAGCACATGTTGCATATTTGGTACCTCTTTAGACCTAATGACAATTTACTGCTTCTGATAATGTTCAATTTATTTTTCTGTGATTTAAAATAGAACATTTTACTCCTTGTAATTTTATAAAAATATCATATCGTCTCCTTAAATATTTTATATGTGGCACTTTACTCCCCATGTGTTATGATATATGTGACAGTTTATCTCGTATGTTATGATAAATATAGCAGTTTAATTACTCCCCTATGTTACAACCCTTCATTCTCATTCTCGATTTCGGCAACTGATTTACACTCTTTGGCTGAAGGAGAGGTCAATTGTTTTTTAAAATTTTCGCAAGGAGTAAAGTGCTCTTTTTCAAATCACATAGGGATGGATAAATTGAACAATTATTCATTTCAACAATAACTGAAATAACTTAGAAAAGGCCAAATTTGTCCCAAAACTAATCAACCTTGGCAAAATTATTGTGGTTCACAATTTTACCCCATAACTTGCAAAACTGAAATAATTTTGATACTTTTCAACTCATAGAGAGAGTTCCTCACTCGCGGGACTACTGAATATTTTTTCCTCTCAGAATCTCCTAATTTAAACTCAATAGGTCGGCAAGTGAAGTACACTCTCCCATATAAATAAAAAAAGTCTCAAAATTGCTTTAATTTTATAAGTTATGAGGTAAAGTGTGCCCTAATAAATATGTATGGAGCAAATTTGCCAGCTGCCATTAGTTATGACTTATGAGACTATTTTTACCTTTTACCCAACCACAATTGAATTTTAACTAACTGTATTTAATATTTAAATGATCAAAGTGATAAATTATGATATTATTGATTTGTTTTATTATAATAGTTGGCAGATGTATGGTCATGTGGAGTGACCTTGTATGTGATGTTGGTAGGAGCTTACCCTTTTGAAGATCCAGATGACCCCAACAACTTCAGAAAAACAATTTCAGTAAGTAAACATTAATTCATTCATCCAATCCATATAATATATACCTTCTCTAAATCAACACTCTCAATTAAATTTCATCCAATATTTCTCTTGTTACCAACAGAAAATAATGACTGCTCAATACGAAATCCCGGATTACGTCTACATCTCTCGAGACTGCAGGCACCTATTATCGCGTATTTTTGTCGCGAATCCTTACAGGGTATGCATGTATATTGTATAATATTGTGATTTACGATCGGACCCTTTTGAGGTTGAGTAGTTTTACAAGGAGACCCCCGGCCTCTCCCCTTACAGGTTCAACGATCCTTAAAAAGACCCCCTCGAAAATATTTACAAAACCCCCCCTTAAGGGGTGTCTTTGTAATTTTTGAAATCACCGAGGGTTTTCTGTAATTATTATAAACCTCAAAGGGTCTGACTTAAATCATTCTACAATAAGCAGAAACTGTCTTAACGAGTGCATACATTATATTTTACGTGCAGAGAATCGATATAAAAGAGATAAAGAAGCATCCTTGGTTCTTGAAAAAGTTGCCAAAGGAACTTTCAGAAGTAAATCAAGCAGTTTATTACCAGAGAGATAAGCCCAATACTTTTTCCCATCAGAGCATTGATCAAATCATGAAGATTGTGAGTGAAGCTAGATATCTTCCTCCCTCGTATAAGGCGGGCCCCGGTTTTCGATGGGGAGGAGAAGTGTATGAAGCATGCAAGGAAGAGGAAGAAGAACACGAGTACGACCAACGAGTGAAGCAAGTTCATGCAAGCGGAGAATATACCCTCAAATGATCGAGCAATTTTCTTGGATTTACCCCCTATAATCTTATAAAAGTTTCACCGTCTCCCTGACATTTTTAATCGTAAAAAGTAGAAATTGACTTAATTACCCCTCATATATGTGATACTTTACCCCCTGTATTATGATAAATATGATAATTTACTCTCATGTTATGATAAATATTGCACTTTACTCCCTATATTACAGAAACATTTTTCATACCTACTCTCCATTTCGTTGAATGATACACTCTTCGGCTGAAGAAGGTAAATTACCTTTTTGAAGTTTCCACACGGAGTAAAATGTTGTTTCTCAAATCAGATGGAAGTAAATTCAACACTATGCTGTAAGTTTATTATTAATTTATTATAAACTTCATAAGTGGTCCTTTCATCTTCCCACTTGCCAATGATTTTAATTCTTTAATTCCCACTAACCCATTATCTTGCCCCACTAAATTGAGCATTATGTGAGTCATAAAGTAGAAGACTCTACACCTTCTTAGTGTCTTTGATGGCAAGACACTATATATAGGTGAGCCATGTATAAGGTCCCTACACTCAACATTCTTCACAAAAATACACCATCTAAAGGAGGTTGCTAGAGTGTAGAAGAATCTTATACGCACCCGGATTTCCTCAAAACATCAATGGCTGGAGGTATGACGATTCATTCCGCATTTAGTTTTCATATATGCTATCTAGTTTAAGTATATATGTATGTTCAAATATCATTGTGATATTTTATAAAGTCTAACATTTGGTATCAGAGCAATTGATACCTTCGCCTTGATGTTTTTACAAAACTTGGAAAACTTTATGTCAACGTTGTTGAGAATCTTGCATATGGGCTAATTTTTCAAGTTTCATAAGTTCTTTTCTAATTTGGTAATGAAATCATGGTTGACTTAATTCAGTTTGTGGAAAATTTGGATTGTTCGGCTTTTCTCTTAAAGTTGAAAATGATGCTTTAGTTTTTCATTTAAGTATCACTGATGTGCTCAAGTGCCGAGTTCATTTCGGATTTTGAAATTTGTCAACAAGCAAACTTTTTGGCTTCTACTCAAGTAAAAGAATGTTCATTTTATATGAATAACAATCCAATGAAATAGCAATTTTTGTTCAGTACTTTATGACTAGAATCAATAATTATTGTTTATTGCATGCCTTTGTTGGATGAAGCATATTTTGGCCGTTTAAATTCATTTAAATTTGTTAAATGGAATGGTTGCTTGGCCTTTTTAATTCCAGTGGCAGTTAAATTATTTATCTGCATGTTTATTCTTGGCATTAAAAAAAAAAAAAAAAAAAAAAAAGGCCAGTTCCATATGGATCTAAAGGAAAGACAAAACTTATGTTCATATTTAATTTGCTTTGACCGACTCTTATGTGGAATAAAGCATGAAGTTGTTTTTCATAAAATTATGGATAATTGAGCTCATATACTATCCTGATTTGACAATTTAGAGATTGTTGAGACCGAGAGAACTTGATTCTCAAAAGGTTTTCAATCAATAATTGTGGATTTGGTTTCTGGATTTTGGAAGTTTTGATTTTCCAATATTTTTCCAGTATATTGTTTATTAGGCTGCATATGGTTTAAGCACATAATGAATTGGGCCTAAATTATCCACTTATTGTAATAATTTTATAAAGATTAAAATTATTCTTACATTTAATTAGTATGTATAAATCAATTATACATGCTATGTGGAGATGAATAATTTGAAGTTGCAATTTTGTGAAATTACATGTCTTGCATAATATAATGTTTTGAATTATGCAATATTTTATGTTTGAGAATTATTAAGTGAACAATTCTTATAAGGCTTATATTTAATGTCTAGTGATCCATGTAATATTATTTGATTGAAGAGTAGCCACAGCATCTTCAATTGAATAAAATTATATTTTAAGTTTGGTTATGATGATCACATAAAGAAATAAAGACATTAATTGTAATTAGTTATACTTAATATAACGAATTTTTATCCCACAGGAACTATTTGTTATATTTATATAACTAATTAGGATAAATATCATATTATATTTCCTAATTTACCCACAGGTATTAGGAAAATGAACATAATTTGATAGTTTATCATAAAGAATTTAGATGAATATCAACTTGCCTTCATAATATAATGAATAATTATGAATTGAGTAAGCAATTTGATGTTCTATCATTCAATCTGAGTTGAATCTAACTGAATTAAAATTTCAGCCCACAGGCAAATTTTATGTCACTAGATTCAATTCTTACGTGTTTTGCATTGGTGAAACATGAAATTTTTTTAGTTAAACCTCAAGTTTGAACATAAGCAATTTTAATTTTTTATGCAGCATCACTACCTGTTAATTTTGCTGATATCAAATGTGATGTTCCTGAATTGAATGGTGATAACTATAAGATTTGGAAGGAGAGTATTCTTCTTCAATTAGGGTGGATGGACATTGATTACGCTATACGGAAGGATGAACCACCTACACTTACTGATTCTAGCACTCAAGCTGAAATTCAGCTTTATGAACGCTGGGAACGATCCAATCGCCTCAGTATGATGTTCATAAAGACAAAAATTTCTGCTAGCATACGTGGTTCAATTGGAGAGTGTGACAATGTTAAAAAGTTACTAAAGGCTATTAATGAGCAATTTGAGTCATCAGATAAAGCTTTAGCCAACACCCTAATGACCAAGTTATCATCAATGAGGCTCACCGGTACTAGAGGTGTGCGTGAGCACATCATGAAGATGAGAGACGTTGCGGCTCAACTAAAGACTCTTGAGGTTGAGATGTCTGATTCTTTCCTTGTGCACTTCATACTGAACTCCCTTCCACAACAATATGGACCTTTTAAGATCTCTTATAACACACATAAAGATAAATGGTCTATCAATGAACTTTTGACCATGTGTGTTCAAGAGGAAGGAAGGTTGTCAATGGAATTTGGAGAAAGTGCATATATGGTAACACAAGGAAAGAGCGAGCAACCCAAACAAAAGGGGAAGGCAAATGATAAGATACCTGTCCAATTTGACATCAAGAAGGAATCTAAGTGTTTCTTTTGTAAAAAGAAGGGACACATGAAGAAGGATTGTGTCAAATATAAAGCTTGGCTTGTCAAGAAAGGTTTGTCTAAACCAAATGAAGTCAATGGAGAGTGAGCAGTGCATCTATCCAGACAACATATGCGCTCACATACATAGGAAATTAGAACATGCAAATTAGTTTAAAATTTCTTGTTTTGTTTTAAATATGGAAAAACATTTTATATTCCAAGTTTTTAGAAAGTTGATTTATGTTTCAGGACTTGTAACGTTAAGTTATTCCATGCAACTTTTGATTTGAATTTTACAAATCTTATCATATTGGAATTAGTACAATTTGTTACGGGCTTTTTCAAATTTAAAGTGCAAGAAAATGTTTTTTATGATGCAATGCATGTTTTCTCTATTTGGTGTACAAACTCCATTGTTCATCTTGCAATACTAGGATTGTGGAATCAAGACGTCAAACCTTTTGGGAATGACTTGATCAGTGGGAGTGATCAAACAAGGAACGATATTCCTGAATATGATCATTCTGGAGTTTTCTCCTTAAGTGATAGACTGGTTATAATGTTGGAGCCGAGACTGATATTGAGATTTTCATGGTGAGCAATTTTGTTGTAAAGAAATCCATATATGGTTTAAAACAAGCATCCCGTTGATTGTACTTTAAAATTCCATTGAGTAATTTCATCATTTGGATTGTATGAAATTTCATGGATTAATTTATATACCATAAGGTTAGTGGGAGTAAAATATAATTCTTGTTTTATACATGGATGATATTTACTTACAACTAATGTTAAGGGTATGTTACATGAGGTGAACAATTTCTCTCTAAAAATTTTTGATTTAAAGATATGGGTGAGACATAATGCGTCTTAGACTGTCTTGGATAACCTGTTTCAATAAATTTAGAGAGGATTTAGATGACAGATTGTTCACAAATAGTAGCTCCCATTGTGAAGGGCAATAGTGCTCGGAATGACATTAAGAGGGAACAAATAATAAACATTCCATAAGGGCCTGATATCACATTTGTGATCGGAATGTTGAGATATCAAGAAATCCGGATATAGACCACTTAAGTGGTGATGTACATTTAAGTAATCAGAAATTTACATGCTTATGTATAGACGGGCGGTAAATTTGGAAGTAATTAGGTTATCTAGATACAAACTTTGTTGGCTATGTTAATTTTCATAGATTAACATCATGATATGTTGGCCAATAAAGTTGTATTCTTGACTGATATTTCCACTATAGATGCCGATTTTTCCCGTTTTAAAGCTACTTTGTATGGTGTATGATTAAGTAGTTTCATATTGGATACTAGCATTGTGGATTTCGTGCTATGTCATAAAGAACGTATTAATTCTGATAATTCAGTTATCATTAAGCACTGATCCTTAGACTAAAGGCATGCAAATATTTAAATCTAAGGATCATATAAAGAAATAGTAAATGTATAAAGTTTCAGTGAAACTCTTATAAAGTGATGATATTTCTCATATTCAGGTGCACATTAAGTTCATTTGAGAAAGTCATCTGGAGGACCTAGAATAAACATAAGGTTTATTCATTAAGAAATGTTGGGCTACTTTTGAGAAATAAAATGCATTGTGATACATGGAAGATAATACTCGTTCTAAGAGGAACTATCGCCATGATTCGTGTATTTGATTTCTATAAGTGTTTTTGGGATTTAGATATCATTATTCGGACCAAGTGGGAGAATGTAAGTTTATTATTAATTTATTATAAACTTCATAAGTGGTCCTTTCATCTTCCCACTTGCCAATGATTTTAATTCTTTAATTCCCACTAACCCATTATCTTGCCCCACTAAATTGAGCATTATGTGAGTCATAAAGTAGAAGACTCTACACCTTCTTAGTGTCTTTGATGGCAAGACACTATATATAGGTGAGCCATGTATAAGGTCCCTACACTCAACATTCTTCACAAAAATACACCATCTAAAGGAGGTTGCTAGAGTGTAGAAGAATCTTATACGCACCCGGATTTCCTCAAAACATCAATGGCTGGAGGTATGACGATTCATTCCGCATTTAGTTTTCATATATGCTATCTAGTTTAAGTATATATGTATGTTCAAATATCATTGTGATATTTTATAAAGTCTTAACATATGCATTTTACAAGAGGTAAATTGACATTAGCTCATTTCTAGCATTCAAATTTAAAAGCAGATTCCAAAACCACCTTTTCTATAGAGAATTTCAAGTCAAACATTTTACTATGATAATCACTTATACAAAACACAAGTCCAGATCCATGATAAAGCTTCATGAAAAAAAGAACACAAACCAAAAGTATCAAGGAACGTATTCGACTGACTTACACTACTCGCAATCAGCCTTCTAAAACACACCTATATATAACCACCTCCACACGAACACAATTACGTCCAACCAATCGAAAGAACATCAGAAAATATTATCTAAAACATAAAAATAATAATTTAGCTATCGCTCATTCACTAAAATCTATACTTCCACTGTGAGAGCTACTGTGCAATGAGAGATTCCTCATGTGGCCATTGAGATTAGAACCGTCTGCTGCTTTATTCTCTTGGAAGAATTTCTCCCGTTCGACATGTTTAGCAGGCGGTGGTGGAATTGAAACTGCTGGTTTAAATAAATTGGATTCCGGTTTCAATTCCAGGTTTAATGGCTCAATAATATGATCTTGCTTAGGCTCCACATTTGGTGGTTGTAAAGGTTGTTCTCGTATGAGGGGGCGATGCAACATTTGACCGGGTATAGGACACCCCACCAATCCCAATGGACGGTCGATATGGTCTTCATCTTGAGGTCTCATGCAAGCTTTTCCTTTCCTTATCCTGTTGAAAAACATGAAGTAGATATATTGAGTGAAATGCAAAAATACCCCCTGTGCTTTGCGTAATTAGCAAAAAATCCCCCTGTATTGTTTTTATTACCAAAACCCCCCAGTGCTATATTTATTAGCAAAAAATCCCTCCCAAGCCAGAGTACATATTTTGCTGGAAAATGACAATTTTACCCCCACCAAAATTTGCAAAAACACCCCTATTCACTTAAAAGATTGACGATAACCGCCCTGTTAACTTTGAAAATTGGCAATAACCCCATGTTCACTTAAGACTTGGCAACAACTTCCTTATCGATTTATGTTCAAATTAGTTTTTTGTTAATAAAAAAAGAACCCGGGGGAGGGGGGGGGGGTGTTGCTAATACACAGGGTTTCTTTTGCCAATTTAACAAAACATAGGTGGGTTTTTGCATTTAGCTGTAGATATATTGGACAAGGGAACTGAAATATAATGAGTAAAAAATATAAAACCAGTAATAAAAGTTCAGGAGGTATTACACCCATTAGCATCATCGTCTTTTATAAAACATTCATTTGAAGTTGTCTAATGCCAACTCTTAGATAACGAATTCACAATAAGCATGATGACACAATAATGTTTTCTGCACCCAAAAAGGGGGTTAAAGTGGGATAAAGTATTTTCAGGTGGTTTTTTTCCAAATTTCAACCGGGATAAAGCGCAATGATCTAACACTTCTAGGGGCACGGTTTCTTCAATGAAGTAGGGAGTTTAGAGCGAATATTGGAAACTTATAGGAGGTTAGGTGTAAATTGTCCTAGTAAATTTGTAAGTATAGCTAACATTGATATAGTTTTATGCATACCTTCGGAAAAGTTGTTCAGCCTCTTCTTCTTCTTCATCTTCTTGTTCATGGTCAACGTGATTTGACAAGGACATTGTTGTCGTACTCCTACCAGCTAGAAGACCATCATGCCTTCTTAACACTCTCTCGAGATGCTCATTAAGCTCAATTGCTCGTGAAACTATTTTCTCGTCCCTTAAAATAATGCAAAGGATAGTATCTTTAGTAACACAAATATTCTTATAATTTAACCACTTATATATGCACTTACTTACCTAGAAGTGACTGCAAGATGCATTACTCTTTGCTTTTCGAATGAACACTGTTCCACAAGATCTAGTGTAAATTCGTCCTTTGCTCCCTTAAAGAACAATAAAGTTACATGATGATTCAGCGTGAGAGAGGTTGGTTTCATTCATCCATGTTAGAAGAAGAATGGCAAAATTTAAAAAATGGTCCTCTAATTTTGGAATTCCTTCAAAAATAGTCCTCTAACTATGCTAAACACACATTCAGTCTTATTACTTTCGCCAAATTTCAATTTTAGTCCTATGTTCAACAAATTTTATCAGTAAATCTCAATTTTCGTCCTGCAATTACAGATTTGGTCCTATTTCCGGAGAAAAGATTTGTAATTGCAAGACGGAAATTTAAACTTATTGAAAGGTAGAGGGTGAAATTCATAATTCCAGGACTAAAATTGAAACTTACTCAAAGTTAGAGGCCAAGATTTATTATGCATAGGACCAACATCGAAATTGGGTAAAAGTGAAAAGACAAAATGTTTGATTAACAAGTTACAGGACCATTTTTGAAATTTTTGACCGCAGAAGAATACATAGTATCATGAAATCAAGATAGATATATACATACCTCGGGATTTTGGGTATCAACAGTGTTGAGAACATCCCTCAACACCTCCAATGCATTCTCGGCTTTCTGAAGAATACTGCTGAAATTGTCATTGGTTAGAAAAACCAAGAAAACCATAGTGCAGAAGCTAATAGTATGTGGTTCTTTCTTCTCGTAATATTACCCAAAAAAAAAAAAAAAGCTACCTTGAATCAGAAACATTTTTGGGCTGGGCTTGTAGAGCATTTCTATCGCATTGAGGAACAGAAGATTCCTGGTCGATTGGAATATTTTTATTCACGTTTGATGGAGACTGAGGTTTTGGGATTTCATGAGGCCTCTGGGGAAATTGCACCCCTGCACTCTGGAAGATACTCGATATTTAACACACTTGATGATTTCAAAACAAAAGCCGCATATTGTAATTATTATCCCATCAAATAATTAGTACTAGTAAACATAACCTTTTGTCCTTTAGTGTGAAATTTCTGCAGTCCCTTTTAGATCAAAACATTGCTACTATTGGAAGACAATGTTGTTCACAAATTACAAAAATTAGCACCTAATTTTAGCTCGGACATGATTATATTATACATAACAGTGCTTTCAACAAGATAAACAAGCAGCAGTATAGGCCTCGTTTGGATGCATTTTGACTCATGTGTTTCAAATTTTCTCTAGACAAAACACCATTTGGAATGGTTTCACTAGCCCGAACGCACCAAACAAGTGTTTCAAGTTTAAGGTAATAATTTTTCAATCACATCAGTCATACAATATAATATCAACTAATTTAATAAATAAAGACATGGTTTGACATGTAGAAACTACTTTTTCCCCCCAAAACTCCAATGTTAAAAATACATCCAAACAACAAACCACATATTCAAACCCAAGTCACTATTTAATTAACATTATTCTACATTCTAAAAATCTGATTCAAAATACATCCAAGTCATGTCTCAATTGTTTAGCACAAATTTCGACAGAATCTTCAGAATAACCTAACAAAACTAGGCTAAAATACACCAAATTACCAAATAAGGCCATACTATTTTCACAGACAAGATTCAGAAGAGGAACAAATCAAATTCATGCTGAATTGATTTCAATGGACTAAAATATCATTGATTTAACTTAATTTTGCAGTTCAAACATTGTTAATTACATATTCAGCAATGAGAAAATTGAGCACTTACCACTAATTCATAGTATGCTGAATAATATTGAGGGAACCTTCCAGAAGCTCCACCGAGAGATGTCTGCACTGCATCTAACAGCAGGAAGATCTTTTCCCGTACAGGAAGTTCAGACTGTAAAAAATGAGAAGGTAAAATTACTTAAATGTCCATAAGCAACCAACAATGAGAATGAGAAGTCGAAAACTACTCGCCTTTTTCTTGACTATTTTCACAAGTAAGGGCAATAGCCCTGTGTCTATAACTTGCTTATGGACTGGTTCTCCAATATTATTCATCAACATCTCCAACAACTGTGAATGCAATACAATAAAGTAAGTATGTAGGGAATAAAGTAATTTATTTCAAAATCGAAGAATGGTGCTAACCATTACGGAAAAGAGTTGAGTGTTTGTGTTTTTGCTGCCTAAGCGTTTTTTGATTGATTTTATGACATCTTTTGCTTGTCTGCATTATTAACAAATAAATAATGTAAGGGTAAAGGTATATATAGCTTTTGCAGCATTAAATAAAGCATATGATTTTCCGTATAATCACGCAAGATTAACAGTTTACCTGTTATCTTGTGCAACTAATTCACAAATCTCAATGCTTTTTGTCCAATCCATTTCAGTAAGTTTTTCGCTTGTTGCACCACTAACAAGTTCGGAAGCCATATTTTGAATCCCTTCTGCAAGTATGAACATGAAGCAAACCTCATTATGCACAAAAAATAACTAAGAAAATTTATAAAAAAAAAAAAAAGTGTTCCTCTTTCAGCTTCTTCCTTCATCATATACTAAATTACCAAGTGAAATGCAAAAGTACACCCTACACTTTACCTAATTATCAAGAAAAAAAACCTCATGTGCTTATATTTTATTAGTAAGAGACCCTTCACAAGTCGAAATGACAGTTAAACCCCCACCAATGGATGCAAAAACAACCCTCTTAACCTAAATAAATATCAATAATCCCGCTGTTAACTTTGAAAATTGGCAATAACCCACTGTTTTACTTAAAAAATCGACAAAAACCTCCCCATTGATTTATGAAGGAATTTCATATGGGTTTTTTTGCTAATAGAACACAGGGGGTTTTTGCTATTGAAAATAATACAGGGTTGTTTTTTATAGTTATAATTAGCAAAGCACAGGGGTCTTTTTGCATTTAGCTCCTAAATTACCACTCACACACACAAACACAACCATGAAATCATGTGAATTTTTTTAAAAAAAAAAAAAAGGAACCGTGTCTTTCGAGTTATACAACACTCAACTTCAGATCTCAATGAAAAATGCGAATTACATGCCCTAATGAAATTGAAATATTTACCTATCTTAAACAAAATGAACTAAAGAAAAGGGAAATTCCAAAAGATAATTAAGTAAAACAACAGTATAATATAATCAAGAAAAATACATACCTGGAGGTAACGCAGCAAAGTAGCTGAACCAGGAGCTTCAACTCTCTTCCAGTTTGTATGTACAGCTGTAATCACTGGTGACACGTATATACAACTGTCTACATATGTATATATAAATATCACAAAGACACCAAAAATTAAATTAAATTAAATTAAGATTCTCTGTTTAACTAACTGTATTTTACTTTATTTTGGGGCTTTATATTCTTTCTATAATTTTAACTTTGGTGATTTACACTCATATCCCCTTAAATTTAGTCATATTATAAAAAATTTCCTATAGTTTTAAAAATAACAAAGTCATCTCATGTAGTTGACACTCCCAACAATTTGTAAATTTCTTTAAAAAAACACTTTATAAAGGTTTTTTTTATATAATTTTTGAATATATAGAGGGTTCCTTGTAACTTGTAAGTTGTAATAGGATTAAACCTCAAGGATCTGAATGTAAATCACCCTTTTCTATTTGTATTATTTTATGAGAGTGAATAACATTTTTGGTCCTCTTTATGGGTCAAATTTTGTATATTCGTCCTCTTATATTTTTTGTAGCAGATTCGTCCATCTTATCAATGTAGTATATCACATTCGTCCTTCTTATAACTCATTTGTTCTTCTTAAGTTTTTTGCAGCATATTCGTCCCTCTCATCATTGTAGTATATCATATTCGTCCCTCTTAAATTAAAAATGCATCAATTTTTGTCAATTTTAGAATATATTTTGAATTTAGGTGATATATTTTGTAGTTAAAAGTGACTAATGTATCACAATATATTAATAAGAGGGACGGATTCGTGATGAAAAATTTAAGAGGGACGAACATGTTATACTATATTGATAAGATGGACGAATGTGAAGCATTATATTGATAAGATGGATGAATTTGGTATAAAAAAATTAAGAGGGATGAAAGTGCAAAAGTTAACCCATAAGCGGACCAAAAATGCGATACACTCATTTTATGATACTGTTGAAGAGCAATTAAGAATCTCTATTTATGTGCGGGTGTGAAACTGTGAATGAATAACGGCGCTTATTGACATGCCAAGAATTGCTTCAGCCACGCCATTCATATTTTGTAGGACAAAGATACCCTTCGATTTTTAGATTTCTTCTGTATTTTTATATAGTTCGAATTATGCAAAAGTCTGCTTAAGTCATACTTTTGTGGAGTAATTTGAAGAGCAAATTATTTTTTTGAAATAAAAGTAAAAAAAATTCTAATGAAATTTATTCGTATAAATAAGATAAAGATAATCGATCTTAACTTCAATGAAATTGAAAAGGAAAAGGGTGTGTCAAAGGAAAATAATGATTTGTACAAAATAATATTTATAAGAATGTAGACATCAAGATGAAATAGGCGTTGGTTTTATTGCCTTAGAGGATTAAATATATGTGGAGCTATATTATGTGCATACATAATAAATTTAATATATATATATATATATATATATATATATATATATATATATATATATATATATATATATATATATATATATATATGGAATTATTTTCATTTTTATTATCTGAAAGGATGACAAAATTCATCTAGGAGTTTGATAAGAATTACGATTGGTGGAATGAAAGTGTTTAATCCCATTCGCTCCCCATACTTTTGCAACCTAGCGTGGGTAGGGACCTAGAGAGCTGCCTTCGCTTTTGATATTCCTTCGTAGATCTTGGATTTCACCACTACACACGAAACTCCACTCTCCTCTGTCTCACTCAGGTTAATTGGTTTCGAGAGCATTCTGCCAGTTTTTGACGACTTTCACTTTTAACTCGATTCACTGCCCATTTTATGAAAATTTTCTTCAAAGAAATTTCAATTAATATTAATATGAATAAACCCAAATAAAATATCTAAATTAACAAAAAAATTATAATTATTGTATATATATATATATATATATATATATATATATATATATATATATATATATATATATATATATGATAATTAGATACATCGGGAGCTTTCTTATTAATGACGGTGCGCGTGATTTCTAATAGAATAATTCATATCATCATGTTGTTCAAAAAAATGGGTTTTTGCACCATAATGTCAAATTATATCAGGTCTTGTTTCCACTTTTTCAATTATCCTGGATACTCCTTTGCGACATGGAATTTTTTTATATTTAAATCGTGTATCTCCATCACTTATAGTTATTTATCATTCAATAAATAATTGATAAATGATCCACCGATATTAATCTAATCCAATAAGAATGCTTCTTACTTTCTAATTCTACATAAACATTAATAATTTTCTATCAGTAAAAAATACCTTTTAATGGAGTATTATTCTTTTAGTATCATGTATATTCGGAATAGAAAATGCTTCCAAATCAATAGAATGTACCAAATATATCAGAAAAAAAGTAATCACTAAAATGAAGTTTTTCAAAATATATAGACCATAACTCATAAGTTGGGTTCTTAAACATGGATTACGCGCGGGGTCATTTGAAGATCCGTATATGACAATAAATAAAAAGAATGATATATATACGTAATAATATTTTATAAAAGTAAGTAACATTAACAATATTTCACTGTCAATTTAAGAAAATAGTAATTTATAACTCCTTTATAAGTTTATTTAAACAAATATTTTCATCTAAAACTACGTATATTAGTAAAGAAAGTTTAAACACGTGAGATAAAATTAAATAAACTTGTCTTAGAAAAAAATATTAATATAATTTTTTAAATGAAGATTTATTGAATCCAAAAAAAATTCAATATCCGACTAAATCCCATCAGAATCCATAGAATTCAAAAAATTACGATTCGAGCAACATAATCCGACTCGATATAACAGAAGCCGAATCTAAATAAATATGATCCAATCAAAATCCAACCCCTTGGCAGCCTTCCTCGTAGTACTACAAAAATCACTGGCCGGTGAATAACTTGGGAACCGTGCACTGCACCACATGGCAGAATACGTACCTGTGGTGTTAATAGCCAATAGGACATAGGGGCCTCAAATGATTGCCCCCCACGTGTTCTGATCTTTAAGGCGAGTGTCGTTAATTAAAGAGGCGCGTCGAGGTCTGACAGCGTGTAACACAGGCGCCACTTTTTCTTTTTTGGACCATATTCATGTAATGGGAGAATTTTAGTCAAACTAGTCCTAATTTAGGGAAAATTAGCATCATCATTTTTTTCCCTAGTAATTAAATTTATAGACAGGAATTTGTAGGATTGTGTATAAATGCAGGTCGACTACTCTGGCAGCTTATATTTGCGTCGAGTTTGAAGTAATTGTGACTTGGGCTAAATTTGAAATCCTATATGGTCTGTTTGAAAGGGTTTTAGTTCGATTTCGCGAGTTTTAATTTTAAAATATTAGTTTGGGTAGTATCGATGAAACATTTGAAACCTTATTTGGTTAGATTTTGGACGTTGGGTTTTTTGGTTTTGAAAAAATTGAAATTTCATTCGAATTGAGTTTGGATGTTGGGGTTTAAGAAAAATAGTAGATGATAGGTGTCAAATAAATAATTTTTTTTATAGAGTTTGTGGAGGGAAAAGTAGATGGTATGTAGGTGTCAAATCAAAATTTTATAGGTTTTAAGAGTTTATGTGTTGGTTTTTGAATAAATTTGTGACGAGTTTTGTGGTTTGAGGAAAACTCATTTGGAGGGATTTTGCTGGTCCCAAAAGTGGTCAATGAGGTCTAGAGGGGTGGGGGGTGGTGAATAGACCTCTGAAAACTTTAAAACTTTTAACTTTAACTTTTTCTGTCTGCAGACTAAGCTGATCAGAATTCGTAAGACTACTAAGCTTTTCGCGCACAAAGCTTTGAGCAGCAGAGTTGACAATTCGTCTGATTTCACTAAGCTGATTCAGATGAAATATCAGAGTTTTAGAAACTAGTTGGCAGCGATTTATCAAGTGTTTTTCAACCAATCTGTTACTCTTTAAGTTTTCTCACTCAAAAGATTTTATCCCCAGTTTTTACAACTCCTTTTAAAATCTTTTGGTTCAGTTCGTATGTTTTAGTTCTTTTGAAAGTAAGTAAGATAAAGAAACTATGAATCAAACACATAATTTTTATAGTGGTTATATGGATAAAAATCCTTTAGTCCGATCCACTCTTCCAAGTCACACAGATCTTGGGTTATACTAGAAAACACAAAGTTAACAGTATACAATGCTTGCGCCGATCAACAAATGAAAATGCCACAAGTGCGCAGTAAGAAATCACACAGAAATCCTACTCTCCGAAGCTAGATCACTCACACAGATGGATCTACACTCCTCACGCTATTTTCAGTATAGGAGCTCACAAAGAAAACCTACACTAAGAAGCTATATCACTTCACACAGATGGATATACACTCCTTTCTTTTCTCAGTTGAAAGTCACTCAGACAGACAACGCAAGTTCTCTGTTCTTCAACGAAAAGCTTCGTCAACAAATGACTGGGCTTGTGATCAGACGACTCAACTGATGGATCTCGCTCTTAAGATGTGATCTTGAATTGTGCAAGTCTCTTCTCGATCTTCAGTTTGTCTTCTATTTATACTTCGCGGATTTGAATTTCTGCCCGTTGAAGATGAGATAGAAATCTACAGTCCTCGAGTACTGTCCCCAATTTCTGGAACGACTCTCTGCAACTGTTGCTCTGTACACTCTGCTGTACGGATATCTGCTTTATGTCAGTCGCATTTAATGCACTCAGCTGGTTACCGTTGATAAGCTTACTTCACCGACTTCATTTCGCTGATGGGAACGCTCGGCTGATGACCACTCTCCTGATGATCACTCTGCTGATGGCTACTCAGCTGATTCAAGAATGAACACATCTATCTTGACTCGGCTGATGATAACCAATCTGATATCCCACTCGACTGATTCGGTTACTTTGCTTCAAGACCTTGAGATAGGTTTCACTAAGCTGTTCAGTTCTTAGTTGATGACAATTCGTTTATCCTTTTAATCTTCAAAACCATTATGGCCTTTTTGTCATCTTCAAAACTTTCTCCAATATTGACCAACAGATTTTGTAACTCTTACTTCATTTATTATGTTCCAATTCAATCTTCTTTTTCTTGAAATAGAAATGTTAATTCTAAATATGTAATAATTTGACACAGCTAATTTTCAATCATAACTTATGAGGGCATAAATGTTAATACCTAAAACTTCCATTTTTTCAATTTTCACATAAATCTTCGTGCCAATAGTAAATGAGATAAAATTAATGGGACGGATGTAGTATTAAATTTGATCAATTTATAGGTTGAACTTGAACATATCAACTTATATAACATTTGACTAAAATCAAACTCAAAATCAAATATTTTAGATTACTAAATACTACTAGAATTAGCAGAGCTAGCTAACAATCATTTGCAAACAAGAAAAATCATTAGTGTTCAAGTATGTCAAGGGCAGAAAATATTGAATTGATTCTAAAATAAAAAAGAACGTTAAAAACCAATAACTTAATTTGCAAATTCTACTTATCTTTTTATATTATTAAACTGAGATTTAAAGTTCATACTTTGTACTTTCTATATAAGATTTGGGGATCTATTTTTGAAATTATGATCTTGGGTACTGCCAGTCAAGGATGTTCGTTTTATATTCATTTTTAGCACATATAGAAGTTAACTAAACTCGACTCAAGGTAATTTGGTCAAGTGGTAGTCTTGCGACCTCGGAGACAAACTCAAATTTCAAATTCTATTAAAGTCATCACATTGAAAAGAACCTTCCCGATACACTCTCCGATCGAAATTGTGATCCACATTTTAGAAGTTCAAGAAAATATGTTAACTAAACTAAACGCAGCCCAACCCAATTTAGCTAACACCAATAGGGAAAACAATAGATTGAGTCGAATTGGACCAAATTCAATCTCGGCCAGTCCATTAATCATAACCCATATTGTCACTCATAAAAACAACCATCTTGAACTATGGTTAAATTTTGATGTTGGAATTGGTAGGGCTGTTCATTCGGTGAAAATCGAACCGAACCGAACATCCTAATTCGGTTTTAACCGAAAAATTTCGGTTCGGTTCGATTCGGTTTCGGTTTAACCGAAATTTTATATTATTGATAATTTATTAAAATTATATAATCAAATACTAAATCATTTATCATAAAAAACATCAAATTTATAGGTAACCATAACTCTAAAAATTATTAAACATTACATAGAACTAAATAGTAAAGTGGCTAACATTTAATAATCATCAAATGACATAAATTAAACAACTAAAATTCATATCATAGGCATAAAACTAAAGAATTCTACAATACAACTGCTAAAACTAACATTTAATAATCCTCAATTGGCATAAATTAAAAAAAAAAAAATTCATATCCATAGGCATAAGATTAAAGAATTTGAAAGTCCATAAAATCGAACAAAAAATGTTAACTATTTGAATCAAAAATTCGATTTTCGGTTCGATTCGATTAACCGAACAAAAATAACCGAACCGAACCGAAAACCGAATTATTTCACCGAACTCATTTCGGTTCGGTTCGGTTCAATCGGTTATCTGAACCGTGAACACCCCTAGGAATTGGTCCAAAGACAATTGCTGCTAAGCTGATTAGAAGAAATTTATCATAAAGAAATAAAACAGTAAGAAAAACTTTCCTCACATTCGAATGGGCAGATTGGGCCGGTCCGATATGTATAAAATGAAACATTCTTTTACTAGTCCAAAACAGATTGAGTTCAGAATTGGTCAAAAATGGCCCTTCTTTATCTTTTTTCACGTGCCTTAATTTTAAACAAAAAGACGAATTAGAATTAAAAAAAAAAAAAAAAAGGAAGAAGAAGTTTAGATTTAGAGAAATAAAATAGATCCTTCTATTATTTGGTTTAAGTAGACATTGGAATCAAACTGAAAATAATAAAGAAGTCTTTATACGAATGTAGTTTGGCTGGGTTTCATCTCGATTGGGTTTCAAAAACTGGTTTGAGAGTTTTTTACGAAACTTTTGAAACTCGATTTGAATAATGGTTTCAACAAAATATTGAGCTAAAAAATATTAATAAATAATAATTAGTGAGTTTTAAAAATTTGAGATGATTTGATGAAGTTTGGTTGTTGGAGTTTTGTTGGAAGAAGCTAAAGATGAAGACAATAAAGTGAAGGGAGGTTTTGATGATTTTCAAAACATCATCATCAGCTAAGTAATGGAAGCTTAGCCAATTCCTTGGAAAATTTTGACCATGAAAGAAGACAAATAAGAAGGGTCAAATCTCATGGTCCAGAAGATTATTGATCTGTTGCTGAGTTCGGAATCAGATTGGTAGCTTTTCAGCTGACTCAAATCAGATTAGTTCAACTTGAGATCAGCAGAGTATCTATTAGATGGGTAGTTTCGATCAGCGTAGTGGAAGTGATTAGGAAAGTCATCCCAACGGTAATAAATGCACCTGAAGTAATAAATGCTGCAAGAGAGGGTATTTATGGCAAATGATTGAAGTTATTCTCGGATCAGCAGAGTAAATTTAATGCGGCTGAGAAAAGTACATCATAGTGTACAGTGTGCAGTTGCAGGTAGCCGTTCCAGAAAAAGGGGGACTAGTACTTGTGGAGCTGAAGTTTGTCTTTCTTCAACGGATATAATTTCAAATCACAAGTATAAATAGTTCAAAATCAAGAGTTAGAGACGCAAGAAGCAACACAACTGAGAGCATTCAACGCAGAAATTTTCTAAGTCTCAAAACTTAAGAACAGAACACTCATCATCCTAGTCATCTGTTGACGAAAGCCGAAGTTGAAGATAAAAAAAAACTTATAAATCTGAGTGATTTTGTTAGAGAGTATTGTGAGGAGTTGTTATCCATCTTTGTGAAGTGATAAAACTCTGTAGAATATGTTTTCTTTGTGATTTCCTATTACGCACTTGTAGCCATTTCATTTGTTGTTCGGCGCAAACATTGTATACTGATTACTTAGTGTTTTTTAGTATAACCCAAGATCTAAGTGACTTGGAAGAGTGGACTAAAGGTTTTCTATCCATATAACCAATATAAAAATTCTGGTGTCTTCCCTTTGCATTGTTTTCTTGCATATTTTCAAAAAGCATACTAAAACACTTAAGTTAGCTGTTTGAAAGATTCTAAAAAGTAGCTTGCAAAAACTGAGGATAAAATCATTTCTAAGTTAACAAAATTTACTTGTGAAAAATACTTATAAAATCCGCTGCAAGTAACTTACTTAAAACTCTGATTTTATAAAAATCATCTAAGTCGTATCAGAAGAGTGGTCAACTCTGATGTTCAAAGCTTTGTGCTCAATCAACTTAGTCTACTTACGAATCTTGATAAGCTTAGTCTGCTCATAGAATAAATTAGAGAAATTTTAAGTTAAAATTTTCTGAGGTCTATTTATCTCCCCCCCTTTCTAGACCTCATCTGACAACTTGGGACCAACAAGTTTGGAGGAGAAAATATCCTATATACCACTCATGTGTATCACAATTGTGTACCACCAATATAAAATTGATATATATCCATATTAATTGTAGAGTTAACTGACACTAAATTTAATCTCAATTAGTAATTTGAAAAAAAAATTATAATTTATAATCCATCCCACTTTCTCTCACGATTCTTCATCTTCTTCAAATTGAATTCCAGAAAATGCCATAACTATGTATGATAAGATTATGTATGAAATCACACTACTTTTGTATGTATAAACAGGCACCAACACACTGCACTATTGACCTATATGGTTTAATAAACCTCAATTCTCAATGCTATAACGTGAATAGCTCCAAAGGATTTTAAAATACTTCACCATAAAAAAAATAATGAAGAACTCCATTCACAATTTCCAAATATATGTGGCAACCAAAAAATTAATACGAGTGGTGCTTGTAATAGAGTTCAATTGCAAATTGCAATTTGATATTGGACTCTAAAATGCAATTGAATTTAGACTTTTACAACTAAACTCTTAAATCTCAGTTTACTAAAGTATGTAAAATATATGTTACTCAAAAATTTTACTTGATAACTGGAGGGTAGAAAAAAAAATGTGTGGAGGAGAGTCTTAAATTAATTTTTTTTAATCGGTTAGTCTAGTTTATTTTTTGCAAAATTGAAGGTTTATTAATTGTAGAAGACAATAATATGGACTGGAGAAGATGAAGTGTCATGAGAAAGTGGGAGATATTGTAAATTATAATATTTTTTTTAATTACTAACTGAGGTTAAGCTTAGTTAATGTGAGTTAACTCTACAATTAATTTGGACATATGTCAATTTTATATTGGTGGTACACAAGTATAATACACATGAGTGGTATAGAGGATCTGCAGCCGAAAAATATGGTTAAGTGACAATATATATATATATATATATATATATATATATATATATATATATATATATATATATATATATATATATATATCCGTCGCTCAACGGATAAAAGTTACTCTAGGGATAACAGGCTGATCTTCCCCAAGAGCTCACATCAACGGGAAGGTTTGGCACCTCGATGTCGGCTCTTCGCCACCTGGGGCTGTAGTATGTTCCAAGGGTTGGGCTGTTCGCCCATTAAAGCGATACGTGGGATGGGTTCAGAACGTCGTGAGACAGTTTGGTCCATATCCGGTGTTGGCGTTAGATCATTGAGAGGACCTTTCCATATATATATATATGTGTGTGTGTGTGGGTGTGTTCGCGCGCGCACACATTTATTTTCATTTTTATTATCTGAAAGGATGTCAAAATTTATCTAGGATTTTGATGAGAATTATGATTGGTGGAATGAAAATGTTTTAATACCATTCGCTCCCCATACTTTTGCAACCTGGCGTCGATAGAGACCTAGAGAGTTGCCTTCGCTTTTGACGTTTCTTCGTAGATCTCGGGATTTCACCCCTACACGCAAAACTCCACTCTCCTCTGTCTCAGTCAGGTGAATCGGTTTCGAGAGCATTCCGCTATTTTTTGGCGACTTTCACTTGTAACTCGATTCATTGCCTATTTTTATGAAATTATTCTTCAAAGAAATTTCAATTAAAATTATTCTAAATAATTAATAAAAAAAATTCTAATTGTTATATATATATATATATATATATATATATATATATATATATATATATATATATATATATATATATATATATATATATAATAATAATAATAATAATAATAATAATAATAATTAGATATATCAGGAGCTTTCTTAGCAATGACGGTGCACGTGATTTCTAATAGAATAATTCATATCATCATCATCATCATCATATTAAAAAAAATGGGTTTGTGCATCATATGTCAAATTATATCAGGTCTTGTTTCCACTTTTCCAATTATTTTGGATACTCCTTTTCGATATGGAAATTTTTGTTATTTAAGTCGT
Organism: Penstemon barbatus; assembly: GCA_003313485.2. NCBI lineage: Eukaryota > Viridiplantae > Streptophyta > Magnoliopsida > Lamiales > Plantaginaceae > Penstemon > Penstemon barbatus. The sequence goes on along the minus strand of CM064884.1, from coordinate 44,577,011 downwards.
GTATCTGAAATATGTATTTGTAAAAGGAAAATCTTGAAATTAAATACAAGAAACGATACCTGGACAGAAAGTAAAAACAATTATAAAAAAAATATCCAAACCGAGGCCTGTGTGAAAACACAGTATCCTTAAGATAAATTCGCTCCCTCACCCTTCCGGTTCGTGCTCGAGGCTACTTGAACGTTTGTCTCCCATGATACAACGGTACAAGCAACGAAGCTTTGCACCAAGCTTTTGCTAATCGAACTGAAACTTGTTAGAACTTGGAAAAAGAAGGAGAGGATGATTTGTTTTTGGTGTTTAAAAAAGTGAAGAATGAAGCCACTATTTATAGGACATGAGGAAGGCAAAATCGGAAAAAAAAAATTATTAATGGCCATTTCAGTTTTGGCTGTTAGCCTGTTACCCAATTTAAATTCAAAGCCTTCAATTGGCTGTTATATTTTTGGATTTATTTTAAGATTTTAAAAGTCTTTATTCTTGATGGGCCGAAAATATATGCAAAAATGAGCCCGCCCGAAAGCCTTCAAATTGGGCTGCATTCGTGTCCGCAGGTCGCGGGCTCGCACGAGTCTTGAAGGTCCAAAGCAAATTTCGATCCAAGAGACTTTTTGTAGCTAAGTAGTTACACAACTACATTGCACAATCACATATAAACCTCAAGTTTTTTCATCTCACTTCCAATGTGGGATAAAAGCCACTTGCATTTATTTTCTTCCATTTCAAGAGTGTACTTTGAGTGTCAATTTCTCATTCACCCAAACTTCGAATTTATCATACTTTATACCGTTTTAATCTACTCAAGTAGTAGATTATAAATCCACAAAGACCTGACACTTTTCTCAAAGTGGATCCCACTTAAAATGTGGTCAAAACAGTCCATTACCTTAATATTTTCCAACAATCCCCCACATGAATGAAAATTGAACGAATTCCTAACAGGATGTTCTAAGAGGATAGAGTTCAGCGGTAGACACTTGCATGGGATAAGTAGGAGTAACCCTTTGAACCATCCCTTGAGAAAATATGTTTACTTTACTGGCTGATCAGTAGACACGGTGTCCTTGAACTGTTCTGCTATTTATGTAAACGATGACATACTCCTCACACGCATCTTACCTCGTAACATTTTAGTTCTTACGGTTATGTCCGTTTTGACCATGGACATCTACCTGATTCAACAAGAGTTTCTAAGAATTGTGCCCTATACAATTCCCTTTGAAGCGGCCCTTCTTCTCTCTCACATAGGTGATTCATTTCCTTAGAGTATCTCGAGTTACTCTCTTTACAAGAATCATTAAAAGCTTGACTTAACCTTATTCAACCGTTATCACTGGTTTCATCTTAGGAATGGACTTGAGGGTAAAAATCCTCACAGTGACTTAACTAAACCTTTGCGGTTAGGTTGTCCCTTTGAACCTGGATCTTGGGATCTCCAGTCAACTAGGTTGGGTTTTCCTTCGCTAAGTTTTTATTCCATGGGCTTTAGTCCCATTCATCTTGATGACTTAACAACTATCTCTCTTATTAACCCTTTGGTTAGCGGATCCACTAGATTATCCTTTGACTTTACATAGTCAATTGTAATCACTCCAGTTGAGAGTAGTTGTCTAATGGTATTATGTCTTCGGCGTATATGCCTAGACTTAACATTGTACATTTTACTCTGTGCTCTTCCAATTGCAGATTGGCTATCACAATGAATGCATACTGCTAGCACAGGTTTAGACCATTGTGGAATACCCTCTAAGAATTGGCGTAGACACTCGACCTCTTCACCACATTTGTCTAGAGCTATAAACTCAGACTCCATTGTGGATCTGGCTATCACAGTTTGTTTTGAGGATTTCCAAGATAAAACTGCACCACCTAAGGTGAATACATATCCCCTGGTGGATTTTGAATCTTTTACATCAGATATCCAATTTGCATCACTGTATACTTATACAACAACTGGATATCTTGTATAGTGTAGCCCGTAGTTACGAGTATACCTTAAGTATCTCAGTAATCTCACTATGGCTTTCCAGTGGTCAGTACTAGGATTACTAATATATCTGCTTAGCTTACCCACAACGTATGTGATGGGGCCTGTTTTACACCCCAAAGGATAATCTAGAACCCGAGAAGAATGGGGTCATTCCGACTAGATAATCAACCTGAAATGCGGATCAACCCTGGAGGTCATCTCGACCTGAGATGAGCGTCTCGCCGACCTAGCACAGGAGTCTGAGTCCCTTAGGGACATTAGTCTGAGTCCAGTTATGGTTATGTTTCCTTGTATAGCTAGGGAATAAGATCTATATAAATTCACTACTTACATTCTATTAGGGCACAACACAAAATAGCATACTTACGCCTACTTACTCGACTTACTTTGTAATACGTGATCTATTCAACAAGAGAGCCTTTGCTACACATGCTACGTATTTTTTCCTCTGTTCTTATGTTGGTTGTTTGTTCATCCTTGTGTTGATCATCCAGAGTAAAATAACTAAGCCCTTGAATTATACTTAATCTAGCCTAGATCATATTATTATTGATATTACTGAACTTAACGAAATTCCGTAAAATCAGTTGGCGCCCATCGTGGGGCTCAGTTAATTACTCGATAGACATATGGCTCGCCCAAGGAAGAACACACACAACGACGGAAGAAGCAACACCTCGCACCCGCCCCCACCAACGGATGGGTTGCACAAAAACACTAATGGCGAAGGCATCAACAACCCTCTAGAGGTCGATCAACATCAGGAGTCTGATCATGCGGCAACTCATGAGGATCATCCGAACTCCAATAGGCAGGTCCCGTCTGGACCGCAAAACCTGGCGGCGAACCCGGTCCCAGCTGAACCTATAATCCGAGCGATTCTCCCTCCTTTACTAGAAAGGGAAAAAAAGCTCAGGCAGTTGGCGCAGTTAGTGAGTTCTTTATATCCCGAACTCCTGGCAATTCCCGAACAAGAACCCAGAAATTCGAGGACAGCTGCTGCACAACCCGCATGGAAAACTCAGAGGGAAGTCGACCATATCTCAGATCAGGCCGATAGCCCAGAAATTGATCAGCAATCTTTGGCTACTCCCACACAGGAGTAACGGAAGACCGATCGATAACAATATTCGAAGAAGGCCTAATCGGGCATAAGCTAATGCTCGTCCCATATAGCCGTAGTCAAAAGAAAATACTATCATCCCAATCGATGACGATATGGTCGATCCATTACCAAATCAGCCCAAAATGGTGCGCGTTTCAGAAAGAGAAATCAAAAAGATGGTACAAGAACGCGTAGAACAAAGACTGCTAGCTACCAAACAACCCTGGGCAAGAAGAAGAGAGGTTCAAGAAAGCATTGCCGCATGCTCTCATTTCTGTAGAGAAATTAAAGAAGCACAATCGTCAGGGCAACTGCCGGGCCGTCTACCTCGTTACGATGGTACCACCGATCCAGACGATTACAGATTTAGCTCTACAAACATAATGAACTTGCACGCTCACTCAACTGAGTATACTGCTAAATTGATGGTCACAACGTTTGAAGGATTAGCGTTAGATTGGTTTGGAAAGCAACCAACCAATTCAATTTTTAGCTTCCGGGAGTTATGTAATAAGCTCACTCAACAATTTGCTAGTCATAAACAACAAAAACTACCTATGAGTTATCTGGGAACAATTAATCAACAAGAAGGATAATCTCTAAGAAGTTGGTTAGGAAAGTTCAATGTGGAGCTACTAAATATCGATTCTCCAAACATCGACTACATTATCTCCATATTATTCGACCTTACTAAGAATGGGCAATTTGGTAATGCCTTAAATCGAAAACAACCAAGAACTTTCGCGGAAATAATGACAGCCTCAAAATATATGACTCAGGAAGAGATGAACTCCTTTAAAGACAAAAATAGAAATAACGATTCCACATCGGGGATAAAACGACAAGATAAATCTCCGATCCCCAAGATAACGGATTGCGATAGATCACTTAGGTGAGGAAACGTGTTTTAGAGGTTGGATTACAATCGCAATAATTCAGACCTCGATCCGCGGAGCAATTACAAAGAAATCGGGTAGATCATGTAGAGTATACCAAATCGAATGTTCCTCGGGAAGTGATCTTAGTACTTCTTGAAAGGAACAATTGGATTCCTCCGGCTAAAAGAATTACGCAAACTAAGCCCGGAGCCAGAAATTACAACTTATATTGCCGGTACCATCGAGCTCATGGCCATCGTACCGAGGATTGTTTTCATCTAAAACAAGAGATCGAAAGGTTAATTCAAGAAGGAAAGTTGGACGAGTATGTTGAACGGAATAGTAGAAAGAGGAATAGGACGAGAAGCCCTCGAAATCATAATCGGAGAAGAACACCTCCAAGAAGAACCCCGAACAATGATCCGCCATAAGACATGGATAACGACCATGTGAACGGGACGATACATACAATTTCCAACGGACCCGCAGGTGGGGATAGTCGAAATGCGCGTCGACGGACTACCAGGTCTCTTGAGGAAAGATTGGAAACGCCGAGGAAGTATGGATGCTAGAGAACAAAGTTCCTAAGGAACAATCTATCAGTTTTAATGAGGACGAGGTCCCCAGAAATATCATATGGGATACCAAGGAGGACAACCTCGACTTCCCTATGGTAGTTTCACTTGAAATAGCGAACTACAACGTGAAAAGAATATTGATCGATAATGGAAGTTCCGCCAACATTATTTCAAGAGAAGTGTTGACACAAATGAGTTTAGGGAAAATAACACTTCAAAAAGTGGCAACACCTTTGGTGGGATTTGGAGGATCGGAAATTGTCCCAGCAGGGACCGTTAATCTAAGTGTTTCCCTAGGAAAAAGGCCTATAATGGTGGTAAAAATGATTAAGTTCTTGGTGGTAGAAGCTCCCTTCGCATACAATGCTATATTAGGTCGACCAGCGCTCAATTTGTTCCGAGCAGTCGTCTCCACCTATCACCAAAAGATAAAATTTCCCATAGATTCTGGCATTGGGGAAATAGTTAACGATCATTGTATGAATTGGGATTATTATAATATCTCCTTAGCACTTGGGGATAAATTCAAATCTATAACTCCTGCAAAAAGAAAGCTTGAGGAGGCAACTGTCCAAAGATCTAGGGAACCTGATATCCCGAGTACGGATAG
>CM064884.1:44415604-44561850 GCA_003313485.2 Penstemon barbatus | reverse complement strand
TATCGACTAATATTCCCGATCAAGACTTAGGGTGTGTGAATTGATCGGCACCTCTAAATTTGTCTCGATAACTATACTTTCTAATTCAGGATAATATTCCAGTGTGACTCCTAAATTTGGAAACCCCTTTCCAAATCCGTCACCGACCGTGGCCACGGGTTTCTTGGATATATTATCTAAGAATCGTATAGGAAATTCTCTCATCCATTACAATGAGTCAATAGATTCCATATTGGTACTAACCACTCGCGTACATGTCCACACGCACCCAACCTAGGCATGTTATGACCAAGCTAAGTGGCCTATACCTAGATCTAAGTACGCACTTTCATGTACCGAGTTCGCCCTAGTACCTCAAGTCAAAGGACTAAATCGTACACTATTATATTCCTTGAGAAACATCCCATCACCGATATGCGTCATGCGCTTCCACAATGGGTTTCTCTGTTCGGGTCGTTCGATGCGTTCAATCCTCCATTGAACCACCTACTCATATGCACTGGCCTCAAATGCCTTGCTCATGAAACGCTACAAATTCACTCCATGTGAATCATGCATACTTGTACAAGTCTTGGCGATTCCTACGATACCCCGTCTCGTTTCGGAATCTATGACTTGGAACAGTTTTAAGATTACGACCTTTGAGACTGTTTCATGATTGCACTCAGTACTGAAGTGAATCGTCCCATAGTCAAATGTAATCTAAGGGTTTCAACCAATCGCTTAAATGTATTCGCGAGAGATGAAGTTGGCCATTGTTTATCCTTATACACATATAAATAAACGTGCGTATTAAGTCATTTATACTAAAGAATGATGATGATAGTTTCACTACAAGCTAAATATATTGGCTTGCAGGGCACTATTCCATCAAAATATTGAAGATCAGATCAGATCAAGGGACTGAGTTTAGAAAATCTACTATTGAAGAGTACTGTAATGTCAGAGGAATCAACCATGAGTACTCTGCTGCCAGAACCCCTCAACAAAATGGAGTTGCTGAAAGGAGAAACAGAACTCTGAAGGAAGCTACTTGAACTATGATAGCCGAAGCAAAACTGCCTCAAAGATTCTGGGTAGAAGCCACAAACAAACACAACATACTTTACCCAGAACAGAAGCATGATCAACAAGAGTCAATACAAGACATCTTATGAAGTCTTGAACAACATAAAACCTAATATTCACTATCTTAGGATCTTTTGTTGTAAATGTTATATTTTGAATAATGGAAAAAATCACCTTACTGCTTTTCCAGAAAAGGCTGATGAAGCTGTTTTTGTAGAATACTCTACTATTAGTAAAGCTTATAGAGTCTTTAACAGAAGAACTTTACTTGTAGAAGAATCTATTCATGTAGTATTTGATGAACCAAATCAATCTTCTAAAAAGAATCAAAGAAGAATATGTACCCATCATACTATTTGTTATAGGATAGTGCCCAGTAAGCCAGTTCAGTTAGCTTGTAATAGGTCTATTCTGTAGGAGACAATCTTTGATTTTATAATAATACGCACGTTTACTTATATGTGTATAAGGATAAACAATGGCCAATTTCATCTCTCGCAAATACATTTAAGCGATTGGATGAAATCCTTATATTACATTTGACTATGGGACGATTCACTTCAATATTGAGTGCAATCATGAAACAGTCTCTAAGGTCGTAATCTTAAAATACGTTCCAAGTCATAGATTCCAAAATGAGACGGGGTATCGTAGGAATCGCCAAGACTTGTACGAGTATGCATGATTCACATGGTGTGAATTTGTAGCGTTTCATGAGCAAGGTATTTGAGGCCAGTGCATATTAGTAGGTGGTTCAATAGAGGATCGAACGCATCGAACAACCCGAACAGAGAAACCCATTGTGGAAGCGCATGACGCATATCGGTGATGGGATGTTTCTCAAGGCTTATAATAGTGTACGATTTAGTCCTTTGACTTGAGGTGCTAGGGCGAATTCGGTGCATGAGTGTGCGTACTTAGATCTAGGTATATATCACTTAGCTTGGTCATAACATGCCTAGGTTGGGTGCGTATAGTCATCTACGCGAGTGGTTAGTACCAATATGGAATCTACCGACTCATCGTAATGGATGAGAAAATTTCCTATACGATTCTTAGATAATATATCCGAGGAATCCACGGCCGTGGTCGGTGACGGATTTGGGAATGGGTTTCCAAATTTAGCAGTCACACTGGAATATTATCCCGAATTAGAAAGTATAGTTATCGAGACATATTTAGAGGTGCCGATCAATTCACACACCCTAAGTCTTGATCGGGAATATTAGTCGATAGAAGGACCGTATGTACATGGCAGTTATAAGAGAGGTTCACAAATATCAATTCACCTGAAGTTGGGCTTCATGGACTTGTGGCTAGACATCGACCATGAAGTGTGGGTACTCCTGAGTTAATAGAGGGTTTGATTCTAGGAGTGGTCAATTAAAGGTTGTTTAATTGACCAGAGCAATTTATTGTTCATAAATTAAATCACGAGGAATACGTGGGCCTGCTGCCAATTGATGGTGAACCCAAAGGGTCACACATAATACAATTGGACGGTGACTGTTATAAAAGGATATAAGAGGAATTAATTAATTTAAAGGTAATTTGTGACGGCCCGGCTCCGCGGGTCCGTCGGATAACGGTCGAAAAATTATTGTTATTTTGAAAAACGTTAAAATATCGAAACTTTTTTTTTCTTAAGAAACAATAAATTAAAGGTTTTAAAGCGGAAGCGTTTAATCACAATATATTAAAATATTTGAACAAAATCAACCGAGAGAGATAACTAAGTAATTTATGAAAATCTTGTCTCTTTTGCGAAAATATAAATCATCTTTAACGAATCAAATAGTCTAAGCAAGGTTTTAAACAAAATCGAAAAAGAGCATAAATCAACCACAAAATATTACTACTCTCCCGAATACTAGGGTGGGACCGCAACCGTGATGACCTAACCGCAACCCGACTATTATTTCCAGAACGCCTGAAACTGAAAAGAGTGAAACATAGAACGCATAAGTTGATCGTCCAACTTAGTGAGGCTATGTGCGAATTTGCATGGTGATGTGTGAATGCAACATATTATATAACATAATCATGTTATCAAGCAAATAAACATATATTCAAGATGGAAGAAACACGGAATTCACATAACCAAGAATTTGCTGATGCCGTCCGCCACTTACCCTCCATCCTCAGTCTGATTTTCATCCAAACTCACCAAGTAAGGAGCGACCTTACTATCTGAAATGCATCGACATGTCTTTGCCGCCGGCCCTTGCCGGCCAGGTTGGCATCGGGTCCATATACCAATCAAAAGGGGGCCCACACAAATCGGAAACATATAGTCGGAAACAAACGGAAACATATAGTTGGAAACAAACGGAACATAACATATCAAACATATTAACATATTATCAACATTTAATAACTTATCGAATGAAATTTTGGGTATCATGATAATTTCGAAAAATATATTCGCAACTAGTAGATTCGGATGTAGCATGTAATTGGATAATCATGTTGAAATGCTAAGTAATTTCATGTGAGTAATGTTGACCTAATAAGTCAACCTATTCGTGACGACATGCAAGAAACGTTAGAATAAATTTCATGCTTTGATTATTAAAAGCCTAAGTGCATGTTTGGACTCGATCTACTAGCACATCGGACCGACATACAAATTAATTAAACACACAGCGCTCACCTTTGTCGCTTAGTATAGCGACTAAAACTCCACAAGCGTATCCGAAACCTGAGCAAGTATGTATACGACTTAGAAACATAACTAATGAAAATCCTACACAAGGATTTCCTAAACTAACACATCACACAAAAGTGCTTAAAAATTTACGACCTCAACTCCACTTAAAAGTTATTATTTTCAAAACTCAAAATTCTAATTTCAAAAAAACAATGCCAAAAAAGCAAAATTTTCCCTTCATTTTCCAGATTTACAAAACAGCCCCTAAACTTTTAAAAATATCCATCTTTGCAAAAAAAATTGGAACAAACTTTAGATCAAAAGATTTTTAACTAAACTCATATCGAAAATCAAATAAAAGTATTAAGTATCTTGTTACTTCAAAAATCAAAGCTTTAAAATTTCCATAAGTTTAAAATTTTTCAAAAATACCCTTATAGTTTTAAAAAGCTTAAAAAAAATCAACTTTCTTGAAAAATAATTCAAGATCCAAGCATCTAAGCAATATATAAAAATAAGCAAGCATATTTTTCACTATAAAACTGGGATTAAAGATAAGTTTTAGTAACTTTCCACCAAACTAACAATGAGAAACAAAAAGTTCTTTAATCATAAATTTTCATCGGAAAAATTTACAAACTTTCAATCTTAAAACTAAAAATGAAAAAACTACTATTTCAAATCAATTAATCAAGAGTTTATAAAAGAGCCATGTAAAAACAGTGACAAATCAGCGCATTTGCCCCCTTATTTTCAAATTTACAAAAATAACCCCAAATGTTTCAAAAACTCTAATTTTTGCAAAATATCGAAACAAACTTTAGAAAAAAATGCTTTTCAAGTAAACATAACCAAATATCAAACAAAAATAGATATTTTCAGTCCACTATACTCCAAAAATTTCGGCATCCCTAACCCTTGTACTTCTAAAATCTTTCAAAAATACCCCCGCAAAGTTTCGAAAATTATGAACAATAACATTTTTAGAAAAATAAATCAAGATCCAAACATATAAGCAACATTTAAACAAAATCAAAGCAAGTCACATTAAATATCTAACATTAAATATGAACTCAACAACTTATCACAAAAGCTCAAAGGATAAGCTAAACTTCTTCAATATATACTTTAAAGAGAAGAAAGTAATATCACAAAGATTAAAGAACACATGCATAGATGTCTTTTTACCCAAATCAATGAAGGGGATAAAACCCTCTTCATTTCCAGACCTCCGAAGGTGGTGGTGGCGGCTCCGGTGGTGGTTCATAACAAAAGCCCTCAAATCCTTACTTAACTCCAATTTCTAATGACTGCCGATTCACTTTGGGAGATCCAATCGACGATCCGAATGGTCAATAGTGAAATCTGAGAATATTGAAACGATCAAATTGAGCGAGACGGGATTACAAATAAGTTCAAAACAAATAGAAGGTAAGTCCGAAGTTCAAAAGGAATTGATAATAACTTGACCGGATTTATGCGGCTTGCAGAAAGGAATGAAATAGACAAAGGAATAACAAATTATGAATGCACAAATGAAAACGTGAAGTTAACAAAAGACCGATCCTTCAGAAATTTAGAAGATTGTATGATTGAATAGAACGAAAAAGAGTAACATGAAATCATATGGATAATTTCAAAACGATCATAACGGAGTAAATAGGCCCGGGAAAAAGAAGGACAAAGAACAATACCAATCATAGAATCCGACAAAAATAAAAAAATTTGGTTTACTAAGTCGATACGAGAAAGTATCTCATGAAAAAGGGAGGGGTAAACTCTGAACGAGTACAAAAATAATGGATCAATATAAAAGCTTGATAGTATACAAGAAGTCAATCCCCAATAAACAAGGACATGTTAATTGAGAGTGTCGATAAGCTCTGAAGGAAAACAGTCAAAGAGTTAGATTAAAGGTAATTAAGGGCACAGCTTGAAGAAGCCATTTCAAGAATGATGCTAAAATGATTGAAGAATAATTTACGATAAATTACAGCACGTGAAGGAAAAGACACAATCGGGCAATCACATTTAGAAACTTCAGAATAACACGAGCGGAAATAAAGAGATTGGATATGAACATAGGATAGTTTTAGAATTGAAAATGATGTTACTCGCTATCAAAAGTGATTCAAAGTTGAATGCAAGGAACAGGTAATAGACGAGTTAGAACACAAGACTGGTGCCAACGAAATTAGAATGATATTTTGTCTATTGAAAGAAGAATTGCTTACATAACAATTTGATTCGCCAAAATGATGAAGAAAAGACATCTAGAGATCACAAGCTCAAAAATGAATAAGTACCAACATTAGAATAAGGGCGAAACAATTAATTATAGCGAAAATAGGCTCAAGAGAGCTTATTAAAGTCGAGAGATCAATTTGGAGAGGAATACATTTAGAATCAGAATTAAGAGTTCTAAATAAGGTAAACTCGATAATGGAATTAAAAGGATTAGGGCTATTTTAGTCATTCTACATGTTCTTCTAGAAAGGTCAATTGATTCAAATATTTCAATTTACGTAAAATCACGGAGTGCACACATATACAATCATAACCAGACAATAATATCAACAATAAAGTTCGAATAATATTATGGTATTCGGGATACCACAACAAAACAATTAATCAAGATAACACAGAATCAAGCAATAATAACCGTTAACCCCAAGGACACGCACTAAACATATGGTTTTGGTTGCGGTCTTGTTCTAAACGTGAACTACCCAATGTGGGTAGACAGCCTAAAATCATGACGGTGAGTCCCACCTTACTATCCCCTATGTACAAATCCGAGGATCCTATCCTGGCCTTGAACCGAAGCTCTGATACCATCTGTGACGGCCCGGCTCCGCGGGTCCGTCGGATAACGGTCGAAAAATTATTACTATTATTATTTTAGAAAAGTGTTAAAAATATCGAAACTTTTTTTATTTTTCTATTGGAACAATGAATTAAAAGGTTTTAAAGCGGAAGCTATTTAAAACGAAATAAGAACATTTTAAATTACTAAGTTTTTTCTTTTGACGAACAAATAAAATCAATTTTCATAGTAGAGTTTTAAAGCGAAAATATTTTGATATGTTGTGATTAAATAGTTTCGCTTTAAAACTCTACTACGAAAATTGATTTTATTTGTTCGTAAAAAAAAAATAACATAGTAATTTAAAATGTTCATATTTCGTTTTAAATAGCTTCCGCTTTAAAACCTTTTAATTCATTGTTCCAATAAAAAAAAAGTTTCGATATTTTTAACACTTTTCTAAAATAATAATAATAATAATTTTTCGACCGTTATCCGACGGACCCGCGGAGCGGGCCGTCACATAATTAAATCAATTAAATGAATTAAAGTGTTAATTGAAGTGGGAGATTAATTAATTAGTAGATTTAATTAAATTACTAATTAATTAATTAAAGGAAATATTAATTTATTAATTAATATGGACTGGGCATTTAATTAAGGTTGTTAATTAAAGAAGGCTTGCAAGAAATGGGCCTTTAATTAAAAGCCCATAAGAAGTCTTGCAAACCTAGGTCAAGTAGGAGGCTTATAAAAGAGTTCTGCCAGAGCTCAGAAAGCTAACATCCTAGCACAGAAAACCCTAGCCTCCTCTGCACCTAACCGCCGCCCCAACCCTGCGCCGCCACCAAGTAGCCGCCGCCTCCTCCTGGCCGTGAGCTGCTATAGTGCCGCCGTGAGTTCTCCCTCGTTCCCTCGTGCTGGATCTTGCCCTGCCAAGTAGATCTGCACAGTCCTGCATTAACAAACCTCTTAGATCTAGTTCTTAGCCTAAGACTAGGAGGTGTTGCCAGAATCCAGTTAGTGTGGACTAAACTCTGGAGGTGAGACATTTGGATCACTCCTATGAACCAGAATCAGAATCAAAGTTGGAGGTTGCCACCACCTTGCCTGTGATGAGGTAAAAATCGAAACCCGCTTTGTTTTATACATTATGTGTTTTGATTCATACTTTCGTATACATAATATGGAGATCTAATATATGGGACCATGGGTGCTTCGAAAAATTTTAAAATTCCGCACTCTAAGTTGTTCTGAAAATCGAGGCAACCCAACAGTGGTATCAAAGCCAACTTCACACTTATTATACGAAAAGCCTGAACATAATGTGTGTTCATCGTATGTATTTAATTATGTGTATGAGAACGCGTGATAATTATGTTCTGTAAATTGGTTCTTGCTTGTTATGACTGGATCTATGATTAGGTAAAACTGCTTTTTCAGATCTGTGGCGAATTTATAGTTTTTGAAAACTTCAGGACTTTTATGCAATAAAAATCGAGATTAGGGTTTTAAGGGCTGAAAATTGGAATTTTTAGAATCTGGAAATTTCAAAAAATCTGGACTGTTTTGCAAATCTGGTCGCACAGCTTTTTGGGGTCGTTTTGTAATTTCCGAAAGTTTGGGGACTATTTTGCAATTACCGAAACTTCAGGGGTCTGTTTGAAAAATCGAAAATTTTCAGAGTTCAAAATTTTATTTTCTGGTCTGCTGCCCGAATCTCTTTTGGGGTGTTTTCATAACTTTTTAAAAGTTTTGGGGTCAAAGTGCAATTTTTGAAAGTTGAGGGGCGAAAATGCAATTTTCAAAAGTTGAAAAAAAGAATCTGAATTTGAGTAGAAAATTTATTTTTGTTTACCCGAATATTTATTTTGTCATAATTAGTAGTGACTAAAAAGTAAGAATCAAAGGAAGTTAGTTTTAAAAGGTTGTTTTAAAATTAAGAAAGAAATAGGTAAAAGTTGTTTGCATGTTTCTTGCTCTACGTGAACTGTTTACGTGGTTTTCGATCGAGCCAAGCCTTGACCTTAGGGTAGATGTGATTGGTTTAATTTAATGTTTGGTTTTTATTAGGCCTGCGAGCCTGTTATATTTTTGGGCCACTTTGAGCCTTTGTAATAGAATAGGGCCTTACTGCTTTCCTAGTCTAGGATGAAGGCCCGTTGCATGCAAGGTGGGAGTCCAAGAAGATATGAAGGCCATGTATGCATGGTACATTGTGTAATAGCATAGGCCTGTTTGAGAACCCTGTAGATTGACCAATAGGGCCAACATCATTGGCTCGATGATGGCCTGCATAGGAGGCTACCGATCGAAAACATATTGTGGTAGTATGCATGCTAGGCTTGTATGGCTTTTAATTATTTGTCGATTTATATTTAGCTTGTATGAGATGCGTGCTAGAATCTAGATCGTGATAAAAGATAAAGCATAACTAAATCGATGAGATCTCGAGGAGAGTTAGTATAACTTTCAAACCCGAAATTCCCTTCTTGAATTTAATATTAAGTCTATTGGGTACATTTAAAATGAAATTTTAAAGATCCAAGCCTTCCATCAATAGAAACTAGTGTATGTTGTCTACTTATTGACAACGGTGATCTAGAGTCTGGCACCCGAGTCAAAGAAAGGGACAATACACAAAACTCCTTGATTCTTGTTTTTAACTAAACTCGACAAGGGTGAGGACTGGTCGGGATGTGAGATCGACCGATAACTAGTTACGGAGAATTCACGACCGGGCCCGTTGCTCATCATGATTGATGGGTTTTACTTAACGATTAGTAACATTTATGATGTAGCAGTGCTAGATAAATGTGAAAATCGAGACAAAATAGCTTGAAGGTTGTGAGGTGCCACAATTGGTAAAAGTATACCTACCTGGAGATGGAGGACAGGAACAGAATATTTGAAGAAGTTTGAGGAAATTGTCTCATCTCTGCTGTCTGCTGCTACTGCTGAGAAAAACCCCCAGGCTGCTGCTCTGAGTCCACTGATAGCTGAGGAGATTGCTGCAATAAAGGAAGATGTGCAGACTATCAAGCTGGATTTAGAAACCCTTGGAGCAAAAACTCAGAACAACACAGCTGGGTGGAACACCGTGCACAAGGTTGGTGTGGATGCCATGACTGCTCATGAAGAAGCTAGCAGAGGAATGCTTAAGACCTTCACCACAGCTGTTGAACTGATCTTTCACATTCAGGGTAAGATGCTGGATCAGATTGATCTAACTTTGGAAAAGGTGGAGACTTATGCAGAAGCACATCAAGCCAGAAGAGATGTTCACATGGATGCAGTTGAAGAGAATGTCAGACTTCTATGTGAGGCAGTCAATATCACACCAGTTTTGCCTAAGGAATTGCCAAAAGAGCCAACTGTCAACTCTATTGATGATGACAAAAAGGGGGAAGATGATGGTGGTTCTGCAACGAAGACTGATGTTTAGGATAATCCTGCTGAAGACACAGTCACTGAAAATCTGGAGGAATTTGCTGAGAAGACAGAAGAAAATACAAGCAGACCAGTGGATCAGACAACTGCTGAGCAAAATGAAGAAGAAGAAGCTGATAACTTTGAAAAGTCCAAGGAAACAGCAAAGTCAGATAAGGAGATTGCTGCAACCAAGGACTTTGCTGAAGAGCAACTGAATCCTGATGTGAAGTACAAGAAGATGGAGGATTTGAGAAAAAGGATCTTTGCATTAGAAGATGAATCCTCCAGTCAAGAAGAGGAAGATGATGATCTTGAATCATCAGAAAAAGATAAGGAAGAAAATAAAGAAAAATAAAAGAATGATGAAGAACAAGAAGAGAAGAAGGACTAGACTAGGTTACTTGTAATCTTTCTTGTAATTACTTGTATTTTATTTTTTGTATCTCATCTGACAAAAGCTTGTAACTTGTAATCATCTGTTTCTATTTATAAAAGTTCAGGTTTTTTCCGACAAACTATTTTTATCTCAGATATTTTTTAGGATCAAACTTTAGTTTAGGTACAGGTACTTAGCTGAAGTTTTGTTATCATCAAAAAGGGGAAAATTGTTGGATGAAGATGAAGATAGAGTGCAAGAAGTTAAGGGAGGTTTTGATGATTTCCAAAACATCAAAATCAGCTAAGTAAGTAATGCTCAGATCCCTTAGAAGAATTTTTTACCAAGTAAGAAGACTATCAGAAGGTTCAAAAGTTCAAGGTCCAGAAGACTACTGATTTGTTGCTGATGTCTGCAATCAGACTGGTAGTTTTTTGTCATCTGAGGGTCTGCCCAACGGTAATAAATGCACTTGGAGTAATAAATGATGTTGGAGAAGGGTATTAATGGCAAATTATTGAAGACATTCTCGGATCAGCAGGGTGCATTTAATGCGACTGGCAGGAAAGTACAACAGAGTGTCAGTGCAACAGCTGCAGAGAGCCGTTCCAGGAAATGGGGGACCAATACTTGTGTCTTTGAAATTTGTCTCATCTTCAATGGATAGATTTCAAAAACAAGTATAAATAGAGCTGGATTCAAGAGTTAGAGACAACACAACAACTGATATTTCATTCGCGAAACAGAATTCTTCTAAGTCTCAAAAGCTCAAGAACAGTTCACTCGTCTGTTGAAGTCATTTGTTGACAGAAGCTAAGTTGAAGCAATCCTTCTGAGTGAATTTGTATTTGAAAAGTGTTGTGAGAAGTAGATATCCGTCTAAGTGAGCGATATTACTTCAGAGAGTAGGAGTTTTTTAGTGATTTCCTGCTGTGAACTTACGGCTCATCATTTGTTTATAGTATAACCCAAGATCTTCGTGACTTGGAAGAGACTAAAAGATTTTTATCCATATAATCACTATAAAAATTCTGGTGTTTACATTTGCATTATTTTTTTGCATATTTTCAAAGAGCATTCGAACACTTGAATTACTTGTTTTAAGGATTTTTAAAGGAGTTTTAAACTGGGGACAAAATCTTTAATTTGACTAAGTTTACTTGTGAAAAACACTTTAAAATATCCGCTGCAAGTAATCTGATTGGAAACTTGATTTTTACAGAAATCAGCAAAGTTATAATCAGAAGAATGGTCAACTCTGCTGTTCCAGCTTTGTGAGCGATCAGCTTAGTATGCTTACAATTCTCGATCAGCTTAGTCTGCTGACAGAAGACTTGAAAAGTTTTTAAAGTAAAAAAATTTCAGAGGTCTATTCACCCTCCCCCTGCCCTCTAGACCTCATCTGACCAATTGGGACCAACATTATTCGAACCACAAAACAATACAGCCAAAACCCATACAAATGAGGTCTCAAAGATTTCATCGAAATCACCCAACCCATTTTTTTAAATAGAGACCCGTAAAACCGAGTCAAAACCCATCCAAATAGTCCTAAAATTTACAACGGGTTCATTTTCAATTTTTTTAGTAAAAAATAGTTTTCACACAATTTATATTTCGAAAAAATAATAATTGATGTATCTTGCCACTTTCCCAAGAAATCACAAAAAATACTCATTAAGAGCGAGTAATGCACAACACTAACCTTGAAAATGAGTAAATGTCTTAAAGTGTAAAAGTATTTTACTAATTAAAATAATATGAGGCATTTTCCGCCAAAAATAGTACAAGCGTGTATTGACATTTCACTCAGGCTACTAGATTATAAAATTTGAGAAATATCACCTAAAGAACAATTCCACACCAAATTCTAGTAGATTAAAAAATAATAATAATATTAATAATAGTAATTGGAAAATTCTAAACGGCAGCGGATTTCTTGCAAACATAGCCAATATTTCCATGTTTTAACAACTTGGATTAATTTAATATGATGAATACAAAAATCTTTAACCTTTATCTGCAATCCGTTCTTTTTGTTCTTTCCCTTGTTCCTTTACTCTGTTTTTGCTTAGACACAGACACTTTAACCTCAAATATAACCTTTAGAGACTCCGACACCATAATTTCCGGCCGACATTGATGTACCAAGTTTTCGAAACCTGACGTGGCACTTAAACTATTGACATGAAGCTATTGTTCAGGAGAACTGGCACGTCGATCACCATGATATAATCCGATACGCTCGTCGACAACCGTGACCAACATGGTCTTCGACATCCTGTAATAAGGTCAAAACGAATAACCAAGAGCCGAACCGGTGTTTGAGACGTCTTATCATGACCCGACCTAGTGTTCGAGATTTCTTGTCATGATCCGACCCATTGATCCGGACGAAAATCTATAAATAGCCCTCATAAATACGTTGAAAGGTACGCATGCTCTGCGCCTAAAGTACCCATTTCGATCTTTCACCTCGACTCGATACTTACTTAAGCATCAAAGGGTTATCACCGGGTCACCACCGGCATTAACCTGACATAGTTCTTGTGACGCCTCGCTCCCGGGTTGGGTCCAACGTGGCCCATCCCTGAGTTTGGGATCGCCCGGCGCGGGATAACCCATCAGAGTTGCTGAACTTTTTTTTTTGAAACATGATGACAAAAATAAAGCATGCGATAAATCCAAATTTAAAATTTAAAAGGCCCACTAGCTCCGTTATATACGGAGAAGGCAAAATATAGGTTCATACTAGTAACCCCGCAAGCCTACGGAAAACATAAATACAATATTCAAATTACATCGTTCAACCCTATAACAAGGTGACAACAAAGTAGTAGAGTTACGAAAGCAAGTAAAACAAAAGGAAAGACAATCCCTCAATGACTGACTGGATCCCGGGAACTAACTCAACCATCATAACTCGAGACTCCTGCATCTGAAAAGATTAATAAAAGGAACGCGTAAGTTGATCGTCCAACTTAGTGAGGCTGTGGTGCATTGTGCGTGAGACACATGGATGCAACATAATATATATCATGAGCGTATAAACGAATTAAGCATATATCACATTCTTAAAATCAAAGCATAGAGTTCAAACAACCAAGAGTTGCTGATGTCGTTCTCCACTTACCCTCCATCCTCATTCTGATGTCCATCCAAACTCACCGAGTAAGGAGCGACCTTACTATCTGAAATGCATCGACATGTCTTTGCCGGAGTTCGTCCTTACTCCCCAAGTGTTCCTCCCCACTTGGGTTGTAAGGCCAGGCCTACGGGTAACCGTGACAATCCTACCGGCCCTTGCCGGCTAGGTTGGCATCGGGTCCATATACCAATCAAAAGGGGGCCCACACAAAATCGAAAACAAACGGAAACATATAGTCGGAAACAAACGGAACATAACATATCAAACATATTAACATATTATCAACATTTAACGATTCACCGAAAGCAATTCAAACATATAGTTGGGTGAACATATTCACAACTAAGTAGATCTAGATTCGGTGTAGCATTTATTAGGATAATCATGTTGATATGATAAATGATTCATACAAGTCAGCCTATTACTAACATACACGAGGTAACTAGCATGGCACGTGATGTTCTAATTATTTACAACCTAATTACATGCTTAGACTCGACCTACTAGCATATCGGACTAACACACGAATGAACACAGCGCTCACCTGTGCTGCTTACGGTTCTTGAAAGTTTCTCGGTAGAATGACGATTCCGGATCCTGTTCATGTTTACGTAACATTTAAGAATCTAAACACGAATAAGAATTTATAATTGACTAAAGAAACACTTTAGTCACAATTATAGTCGTTTCATGGACGAAACGAGACCATGATCCAACTTAGACTAATTAACCCGGTTTAGGGGTTCCTAGAGCTACGTGGTATGGAAAGCTACAAATAAGGATTTATTAAAACCCAAGAAAATTCATAATAATAGGCATTCATTTAATTTGAGTAAATCAAAGTTTATTTTAAAATTACTTATTTTTCTAATTTTGAAAACTTTATTTTCGGATTAATTAAATTTAGAAAAATATTTAATCAAACCTATTTTATTTTATTTTTAAATTATTTATTTTTCTAATTTTATTATTAGAAATTATTTTATTTTATTTTATTTTTCAAAATATTAATTATTTTTAATTAAAAATCCAAGTTCGCTTGAAATTATTTTCTTTTTATTTAACCTTCTTTTCTTTTCAAAAATTATCTAAGTAATATATTTATTTTCAAAAATTTATTTATCATTTATTATTATTATTATTATTATTTTAAAATTTTAATGTTAAATTATTATTAAAATTATTTTTAATAATTACAAATTTTATTTTTAGAATAAATTTCAAAATTATTTTTAGGTTTATTTAATTTTTTACTTTTTCAAATTTATTCTATTTTATTTTCCAAGTTTAGTATTTAAAGATAAGTTTCAAACTATTTTATGTTATGCAAATAATTATTCTATTTTTGAAAATATTTAATATTTTTCAGAATATATACTTAAAAATTACTTTTACAATTTTCAGATTTATTTTATAATTTAATATGTATTTTATTATTAAATTTCAGAAATAATTTAAACAATTATTAATTTTTTTTTTTCAAAGAAGTGGACTGGCCCAAATGGCCAGCCCACATAAGGGGCCCTAGTGTTGCACAAGCAACAGACCTGGCAGCAACCTGGCCGCTGCACAGCGGCCAGAGTTTGCTGCCGGAGGTGGGGTGGCTCCGGCCACCTCACCAAATGTGCATAAAACACCCCCTATTTTCCAGATTTGAACAAATAACCCTAAACAAACAATCAAACCATTTTAACACCCAAAATTTTCATAAATGTTAAATATTTCACAAATATCTTGTAGATCTATAATATGGCATATATTGGATAAATTTACACAAGTAAATCTTTGAGAAAAATACACTTTTTTATTTTAGAAAATTCCAACAAACTCCAAAAATATCATTTTATGAAGAAAAATATAGATCTTTTAAACATTTAACAAAATCAACGATCAATAAGAAATATTCATGTATCAATATCTCAAATCAATGCATCTTTGACTTAACTCAAGAAAATAGAGACCTAATAATTTAAGCTAAGTTGTTTTAAAGATAGTAGAATATTTTTAAGAGCAAAAAGCTAGGGTTTTAAGGTTGGGTAAAAAAAATAAACCATCAAAGAGAAAACATAAGGAGGATTACCGAAACTTGAACTCCTCCAAACACGGTGGTAGCACGGCGGCGTACTGGTGGCGGTCCGGCAGTGGGCTGGTGGCGGTTCTCCGACGGCTTCACAGCGGTGGTGGTGGTGGCCCCTACTTTTCCTACACTTTCTCAAACTAACTTTCACCTTTTCTCACACACTCTCTTTCTCTCTAAATCTTAACTATGTGGATACTAAAATGAGATGAATAAAATCTGAAAAATGTGTAGAAAGTGTTTAAATACACCTTGGGAAGGTGGGAGATATGATTACTCCCCAAGAAAAATGCCAATGCATGTTCATCTTGGATAGAGAAATTTATCTAACCAAGAGGCATGCTTGGCCACTCCCTAAGGCTGGCTAGGAGAGCTATAAAGGCTCTCCTGAAATCAAGTAGGGGCGAAATTTGCACTTTGGCCCCTGAAGTTTTGGTAAAGTGCATTTTTGCCCAAAAAATTATTTATTTTGCACAATTAAGTCCAAATATTTTTCAAAAGAGGTACACTATTGTTTTAAAGTATTTTTCTGTTTCTAAATCATTTCAAGGTTAATAAGGACATAGAAAATAATTAAATTGTACATTTTACCCCACAGTAACACTTAATTTTTAAAAATAAGATATAACACATGAAATTGGATTAAAATCCACTAAAATACGATTAAAGTGGTCCGAAATTTACGGGGCGTTACAGTTCTCTTTGATTGCAGGTTAGGATCCCCTCATACAAATCGAGGAAAGGCTTGTTTGACCTACGGATCCTCACATTGACGAGTTGTGTTAGAATCGACTTCCAGACTCTACACTTGACATTGAAATAAATCAATCCACCGAAACCACACTCATCAATTGGCGCCGTCTGTGGGAAACATTAACTCTGCATCGTGAAAGATAACTACACGATCGATGGCCGCCCTTGCTCGACAACGAAGTGGAAACAGAGATCAATATTGGGTAGGCCAATGAGACAGCATGCGTCCTCGAAACCTCGACGCGACACCAGTAGAGGAGGTCGGACTTTCGAGGCTTCCGGCCCCAGTAGTCTTTCAACTGACAAAAGATGACATGAAGGCCCAATTAGACGAAGCTGAGAAGGAATGGTTAGCAGAAATAGCTAAAGGAGATATCGATCTTTCTCGAGAACCTTCACGCCCCAAAGGTTATGTAATCTCAAGTATTATGTACTCCCTTAACGATGTTTGTCCCTTTCTGAATCTAATGCCCAGGATTACTTGTCAAAATGACGAGTTGCAATTGGAAATCGACAATCAAAGAAAATTTCTCGATAGCTGAAAAAGCCTCGAGAGGGAAATCGACAATCAAAGAAAATTCCTCGATAGCTGAAAAAGCTTCGAGAGGGAAATCGACAATCAAAGAAAATTCCTTTTTAGCTGAAAAAGCCTCGAGAGGGAAATCAACAATCAAACAAAATTCCTCGATAGCTGAAAAAGCCTCGAGAGGGAAATCGACAATCAAAGAAAATTCCTCTTTAGATGAAAAAGCCTCGAGAGGGAAATCGACAATTAAAGAAAATTCCTCGATAGCTGAAAAAGCCTCGAGAGGGAAATCGACAATCAAAGAAAATTCCTCGATAGCTGAAAATGCCTCGAGAGGGAAATCGACAAACAAAGAAAATTCCTCGATAGCTGAAAAAGCCTCGAGAGGGAAATCGACAATAAAAGAAAATTTCTCGATAGCCGAAAAAGCCTCGAGAGGGAAATCGACAATAAAAGAAAATTCCTCGATAGCCGAAAAAGCCTCGAGAGGGAAATTGACAATCAAAGAAAATTCCTCGATAGCTGAAAAAGCATCGAGATGAAATCAACAGAAAAAAGAGAAGCTATTAATAAGCTTACTCTCCAAATTCCTCGAAAGTCGCAGTGGCATCGAGATGAAATCAATAGAAAAAAGAGAAGCTATTAATAAGCTTACTCTCCAAATTCCTCGAAAGCCGCAGTGGCATCGAGATGAAATCAACAAGAAAAAGAGAATTTTATGTTGTTGCATGAGAAATGATCTAATAGCAATGTCAAATGACATTTGTGGATTAAAATGTTGTTAAATTTATATATAATGGGTAATGACTTTATTAATGTATATTCATATTTAAAATAACATTTTAAATATTTCTAAAGTATTTTCTTACTTATTGTAAAATATATGCAAAGAGAAATACACTAGTAACTCTTATATGGCAAATTATTTCAATGAAGGCATGTAAAATTTATATAATTTGTAATTTAAAATGTAAAATGAATAAATTAACAATAATGTGTAGATATTAATTTCAATCTTTTTTCATAATGTTTTTAAAATTGATGTACAAAGAAGAGTGAATAAATTATTGTTAATCATAAGAAAAATTAAAGATAAATAAAAAGATCATTATGAAAATGCAAAAATATTAAGATTTATCCATATCCAAACCGTAATTTCAATAATATCAATTTCTTTTCATAATTCTAAAAAAAAAATTAACAACAAGGATAATGAATAAAAATTATGATTAATAAGGAAAAATTTGAACAAAAAATGCATTATAAAAATGCTAAAATATTATTAATTAAGAAAACAATTATTTTAAAATAAATTTAAATAATACTCATTCAAATACACATTTAATAAAATAAGAATTATTAATTTACTTAAACCAAATACTATTAAATAATATTTACTATAAAATACTAAAATAAATCTTGTTTACATAATTAATAAATTATTTTTTACGCTATTGATAAATTATACAGTATTGAAATATGCATTTTATAAAAATTTAACTAAAAAAATCAATAAATAATTTTTTCACAAAATTTAAAGATACTAATTCAAATACCCTTTTATAAAATAATTATCTATGAGGTATTTGTAAATAATTAAATTTATGGGTTATTTCAGTTTTAAACTTAAATATATATATATATAAGTATTTAATATTTTCAACAATAAAATCATAAATTTATATCTTACTTAAATACAATACAATTAAATAATATTTTATTATAAAATACAAAAATAAAATCTTATTTACATATTTATTATTACTATTAATTGCATAATTAATAAACTATTTTTTTTTCTTTTTTATGTGATATAAATCGGGGTGGGGTTAGTTTTTCTTTTCTTTTTATGTGTAAATTTAATTTTATTAAAGTTTGGGGACTAATAGGCAAATATAAATTTTTGTAAGGTTTTGTAAACCTTAGGGGAGGTCGAAGTAATTAAAATTGATGAGGACAAGAGGGTAATTTCACGCATTCCATCCACCTCCGTTAGTCTCCGTTAGGGTTTTGTAAGGTTTTGCGAACCTCAGGGAAGGTCTGAGTAATTAGCATTCTTGGAGGGGAATTGGCGCGAGTTTGACCAAACCTCAGGGGAGGTCCCTGTAATTAACCCTATATTATAAGGACACTCCCTGCTATCCCCTAAAAAATTAAGAAAAATTTACATAGACACCCTCTGACTATATCCTAATTACAGGATTTTACCCTTTTGTTTCAAATATTACAAAGACACCCCCTCGACCAAAACTATATTATAAGGACACTCCCTTCTATCCCCTCAAAAATTACAATTGTCTATTTTTCAAAATTAAGTTGGTGCTTTTGTTACTCTCAACTAGACGAGTTCATAGACACCATGTCAAATTTCGTCGAGTAATTTGGGCGAAACGGTGACCGAGTTTGAAATTTCGGATCTAAGGTTCTTCGCGAACCAAACTTTGAACAACGATTTCTCTCAAATTACTTGATGAAACTTGATAAGGTTGGTGTCTATGAACTCGACTTGATGTGAGGAAAAAAGGCCAAAAAAGTCCCAACTAAATTTTTATAAATAGAAGCCGAAAAATGGCGACCGAGTTCGAAACTTTGGATACATGTCTTAAATATCAAATTGAACAAGGATTTCTCTCAAATTACTTGATGAAATTTGACAAGGTTGTTGTCTTTGAACTCGTCTTGATGAGAGGGAAAAAAACGACACCAACCTTATCAAATTTCATCAAGTAATTTGAGAAAAATTATTGTTAAAAGTTTGGTTCGCGAAGGACCCTACATCTGAAATTTCAAACTCGGTAGTCATTTCTCCCAAATTACTCGATGAAATTTGACAAGGTTGGTATCTATGAACTCGTCTTGATGAGAGGAACAAAATTCCCAGATTAATTTTGAAAAATAGACAATTGTAATTTTTAGGTGGTAACAAGGGATGTCCTTGTAATATAGTTTTGGTCAAGGGGGGTGTCTTTGTAATATTTGAAACAAGTGAGTATATCCTGTAATTAGGATAATAGCCAGGGGGTGTCTATCTAAATTTTCCTAAAATTAGTTATATATAGTGATTGATATTGGATGGATGGAGTAACCTGATGATTGTCATGTGAAGGAGGAGGATTAATGATGACCATGAAATGCTGCAAATCCCAAATGTTAAGAGAGTAAGCTGTGGACATGAGGAGTTGCGCTGGCCCTTTTGTCGCTCTCAATGGCACCGCTGCTACGTATACTTCTGAAGAAGAAGAAGTAGGGAATAATAAGCAGCTGTTAGAGGCCATTCAGTTCAGTTCGGCAGCAAATTCAATTTAATTATTAAATTGTTTTTCTATTTAATTAGCTGTGAGTGTGAGTGTGAGACCATCCCTTATCTTAAAGGTTTCATCCTCTCCCTTTCAATTAGATTACATACATGCATCAGTGTTTTCAAAAGCGGACCGGTTAGAGAACCGGAAGCTCTACTGGTTACTGGTTCGATCGGTTAGATCGGTTCGACCACTGGTTCGATCGGAATAACCGGTGTGACGTAATTATTATTTAATAATTATATATATATACTATATAAAATACAACTATAATTAAAAATATCATTCTTTGTCAATATAAATTCAAATTGTTTCATGCAAATAATTAAAGTGTCTCAAAAATCAAGAACAATTACGAAACCATAAATTATAAATATCCTTCAAGGATTCATACATCCAAAATATGACAACATGGTTAAAAACAACTCAATATTTAAAACATAAAATAAAGTATCATATGAATAAATAACAATGACTCAAAGAAAAAGCTAAACAGAATGTAAAACTTCCACGAATGAGTGAAAGCGGCAAAATGCAACTAAATGTCAGTGGAATAAATACAGCAATATATAAGTGATATTATGAAGAGAGAAGAAGGATATATGGAACACACACCATTCCTTTCAAAATCAAAGCAAACTCTTTTGAGCTGCATTTGTTGTTTTTCATTTCAGAAAGAAGTTGATTAAAAGAGTCTGGAAGCTTACAGACCATCAGGGACTTTCTCAGAGTTCACTTGGTTCAGGATCTTAACAAAGTCTTTGACAAGCCTCTGTTATACCAACAATAATTAAAAAGTTTCTGTGTATGAGCAATCATCTTTATGAATTATGATATGACATAGTCTAATGAATAGAAGTAAAGTATCAATTAAAATACAAAAAAAAATATATATATACCCCAGAATCTTCAGTTCTACCAAGAAGCTTTGGGCCCAACCTTCGACCTAAACAATCTGAAAAAGATTCAGAAGTAAATTTAAAAGCAGAATAAGGAAAATGAGTGAGGAAGGTCAGAGAGTACATACCAGGGGTAAAGGCAGAAAAATTTACCGACAAATTAGTTCTGCACCAGGAATGAGTATACAAATTAGTTCTGCACCAATTGTTACATTGGGTTTGTTAAATCCATATAAACTCAAAGCACCATTCCTTGAAATTAACTTTCTTTTTAATCCGCTAACAATCTAACCAAGGTTTCAAACAATAAAGATGAAGCAAGAAGAAGAAGAAGAAGAAGATGAAGCAAGATGAAGATGAAGCGGCTGCTCTTGTTTGCCTGTTTGGAATGAAATTGAAAAAAGCGTGCCCTAGATTTCAGAATTTTTTTTTTTTTTTTAAGTTTTCCAGTGAACCGCTGGTTCACTAAAACCGGCGGTTCACTGGTTTTACCGGTTTTGGACCGGTTTTTACCGGTTCAGACCGGTTAATATAAGAGATGGTTTTTAGTGGTGAACCGGACCGGACTGAAGACCGGTTAGCGGTTAACCCGGGCGAACCGGCCGGTCCGGTCCGGTTTTAAGAACACTGACATGCATAAATATAACAATAACTCAAGTGGGGGCCACCACTCAATAGTTTGAATAAGATTCGCTTCTGCAAGTTGCATCAATTCAGTTAAAGATACACCAACAGCTGACTGTTGGGTGTTTGAGATATAAAAGGCTAAGAAATTAATTTTAGCAAGGCAAGGTAGATTTATTATTTCATCAAGATAATAAGGCTATAATATTTTGAGGCTTTTTGCACTATCATACAAGAAAATAAATTTTCTTCACAAAACTAACTTGCTAATTGGGTGATTTTTTTTTTTTAATCAAATTCTACACACTACATACATATAGATAGGCATATGAACTACCGTTCTACTCTACACTAGAAGCAACTAGATTAATGTTGGATACATTAATTTAATTCAGACTTAGTGGCTAAACATGATGACTAAGCTTCTTGAGAGTTCTTCAATATTAAGGCTTCAATCTCATTGGTTGATTTGGATTACCAGAATGCAATTCTAGATAAGTCTTTTGTGTTGCAAACTTTGACTATAATTCATCCAAGTATGAATTCTTCCTGCTAAAGAAATTTCATGCTTAAGGAAATTCAAGGTTAAGTAATTATGAATTAATTTTAACACCCCTCTTAATTCATAATTCGAACACCATTTCGAAATTGCTCTAACTTCTTTGAATTGACTGATTTTGTCAAGCTATCTGCAAGTTGATCTTTAGTGTTCACAAACTCCAATTGAATTTCTTGATCTTGAACGAGACTTCTAATGTAGTGGTGTCGAAGTTCGATATGCTTTGTTCTGGCATGAAAAACTAGATTCTTTGTCATCTCTATACTGGACATATTGTCACAAAATATTGTTGCAGGAGTATATTGTCTTTGCTCAATGTCTGTCAGAAGTCTTCTAAGCCAAACAGCTTCACGAGCTGTGTCAGTGGCAGCAATATATTTTGCTTATGCTGATGAGAGTGACACAATATTTTGCTTCTTTGATGTCATGCTTCATAGGGAGTCTTGTTTGGAACTGCCTTTGTTGGTGAACGATTTAAAATATAGACTATTGTAAGTAAAACTTCTGCCCAAAAACTTTTTGGAAGTCCTTTTTCATCCATCATGCTTCTTGCCATTTCAACTATCGTGCGGTTTTCCCGCTCTGCAACTCCATTTTGTTGTGGAGTATATCGCACTGTTAGTAGTCTCTGGATCCCTTTTCGCAATAATTTAAGAAGGCTTTTCCAATAAATTCTCCTCATCGGTCTGTTCTGATTGTCTTTATTTTTCTCCCACTTTGATTTTCCACATTCGCTTTGAACTCCGAAAATTTTGAAAATGCTTCTAATTTTTGCTTCAAAATTAAACCCACTTCATTCTGCTATAATCATCCACAAACAATAGAAAATATCTATTGCTGTTCAGAGATGGAGTTCGAGTTGGGCCACAAATATCTGCATGTATTAGTTCAAGAGGAACTTTGGCTCTGTAGGATGTCTTTGGAAATGGTAGGCGATGCATTTTTCCATAAATACATCCTTCGCATGTTTTGTCTCGATCTGGAATATTTGGAAGACCAAAAACAATATTTTTTCTTTTTAATAGATTGAGACCTTTGTAATTCAAATGTCCATACTTCAGATGCCATAGGTTATGATCTTCTTTTGTTGTGATCTGTAGGATAATTTTCTCGATCAATGGCAGATTAAGAGGAAATACATTATTTGAGCTCATCTAAATATTTGCCATTGTGAGATTCTTCTGCTTATCAATAGTGACACAATGATCATTATTAAACTCAACTTTATAATTCTTCTTTAGTAGTTGACCCACACTCAACAGATTTTGAGTCAAATTTGGAACATAAAAAAACATCTTTGATAAAATTTGTTTGTCCTTTCTTTGTCTGGACTGCTATTGTTCCTTTCCCAGCGATTTTATGTTCATTTCCATCTCCAAGTTTTACTTCAGATGAATAAGTCTCATCAAGCTCCACAAATATTTTCTTATTTCCACACATATGATTACTGCAACCACTATCAATGTACCACGTATTCTCAAGTAGTTGTTGAGAATTCAAGCATGAATAAAATACCTGATTGTTATATTTTTCTTCAGTGTAATTGGCCTCATTTTTCTCACCATCATCTCTATGCCAACAATATCTTTCTGAATGATTGGCGTTTTTGCATCTTTTACATTTGTAGCGGCAATCCTTTGTGTCGTGGTTATTTTTTATGCATATTCGGCAAAATAAATTTGAATTGATTTACATTTCTTTGATTAGAGAAACCTCATCTTCCTAGACCTCATCCTCGAATTTTTTATTTCTTTTACGACCTCTGCCTCTTGATACTCTAGATGTGGAGGCCATATTCTTTTCTGATTGGCCATCTCCTTTTCTATTTTTCTGGTCTGCTAGATTAAGTTTTACTTGAAAAGCTTGTTCCAAACTGTGGTTTGAAAATCTGCTCATTTTTTTCTCATGAGCTTTTAAATATCTCATGAGTTCGTCTAAAGAAAGTTTTGATAAATCTTTAGACTCTTCAATCGTAGCAACTATGTGCTCAAATTTTATTGGCAAGCTTCACAAGACTTTTTTCTGAAATTCTTTTATCTTCGGCAGAATCACCATAGTCTCAAATTTGATTAACAATTGTAGAAACTCTAGGAAAAAATTATTGCATAGTCTCGCTATCTTTCATGAGTAGATTATCAAATTATCGCCATAAATTTTGCAATTTCATGGAGATAATTTTTTCATAGCCACCAAATTTTTTTTCAAAATATCCCATGCATCTTTTGAAAATTTAACACCCGTAATATGCGGAAGTATAGATCGTCTTACACCTTGGTGCATTAATGACAATTCTCTTGCATCTTTGGTCTAGTTCTCTTTATGCTCCATCTTTTTGGCTCCAGTCAACGTAACTTCTTCCTCCGGAGTATATATTTCATACCCCTCCTCTATGATATCCCGAAGATCATGGGACTGGAATAACGTCTTCATAAGAATGCTCCATAACTCGTAGTCTTGACCACCAAAGATTGGAACACCTTGTTGGGAATATGTGAAGGCAAGCTCATTGCTATTGCTTTGATTCATTTTTTCAATATATGTGAGGGGTTATCAGGCCAAGGGTGGCTCTGATACCACAAGTTGTTGGGTGTTTGGGATATAAAAGGCTAAGAAAATAATTTTAGCAAGACAAAGTAGACTTATTATTTCATCAAGATAATAAGACTTCGATATTTTGAGGCTTGTTGCACTAAGCCTTCATACAGGAGAATTAATTTTCTTCACAAAACTAACTTGCTAATTGGGTGATTTTCCATTTTTTTTTTTATCAAATTCTACACACTACATACATATATATAGGCATATGAACTACCTTTCAACTCTACACTAGAAGCAACTATATTAATGTTGAATACATTAATTTAATTCAAACTTAGTGGCTAAACATGATGATTAAGCTTCTTGAGAGTTCTTCAATATTAAGGCTTCAATCTCATTGGTTGATTTGGATGACTAGAATGCAATTCTAGATAAGTCTTTTGTGTTGCAAACTTTGATTATAATTCATTCAAGTATGAATTATTCATGCTTAAGAAACTTCATGCTTAAGGAACTTCATGGTTAAGTAATTATGAATTAATTTTAACAGATTGGTCTAGTGGAAGGGACTAGTCACTAGAAACTAACAGACTCATGTTCGAATCCCTGTTGGGAGAGGTTCCCACTTTATGTGTCTGACGCGCCTCGAAAGGGACTAAAACCCTAGGGAAACAAAAAAAATCAGTTAAAGTTACACTGCAAACTTCAGGAGTAATTCTCATGCATGAATTTGGCAAAGTCATTACTTCTTTTCGCAAAATGCACAACTGATTTTGCAGGAAATGTCTTCTTTGAAGCCTATAAATACCATGCTTCATTCGGTTCAAATACCCACCATCAAACCAATCTCATCTTTCAAGCTTAGTTTGGGCAGAAATTTTAAGCGCAAAATTTCGGAAAGTTTTCTTAAACTGTGAGATATATTGAGTACTTTTCTTTGATGAATCGAGAGATGTGAGTATTTGTAAACACTATGTAATTATCTCCCTTTAGTTTTGAGTGAACTACGCAAATCTTGTGTTCATTATTTTTGCTATTTTTTCCTAACAACTAGTAGCAAGAGCTTGGGAATATTTTTTCCGGGCCAACTGGATTTAAGTGGGAGCAATGGCGGCAGACAAAAGAAAAATGAAACTAAAAAAGTTCGACGGTGCGGACTTCGGATTCTAGAAAGTGCAAATAGAGGACTATTTGTATTGGAAAATTTTATTCTTGCCTCTACAAGAAGAGAAGCCAGAATCCTTGAAGGATGATGAGTGTAAACTCCTTGATAGACAAGCTCTAGGATTCATCCGGTTGATGTAATCTCGCAATGTCGCTTTTAATATAGCGAAGGAGAAGACCACGACGGGTCTTATGAAAGCGCTCTCAAATATGTATAAGAAACTTTCGGCCTCCAGTAAATTGCATTAAATTAGGAGGTTGTTTAATTTGCGGATGACCAAAGGGGCATTGGTGGCCCAACTCTGGAATGAGCTCAGTACAATCACTACCCAGTTGAGTTCGGTCGAGATTGAGTTTAACGATGAATTACAGGCATTGGTACTTTTGTCCCCCCTTCCAGTAAGTTGGAATGCTATGGTCACGGCTATGAGTAGCTCGTCGGGAAGCAATAATTTAAAATTCAACGATGTACATGATCTCGTTCTGTATGAAGAGATCCGACGGAGATAGTCAGCTTTGTCGACGGAGTCAAGATGCCGATCGATAAAGAAAAATCATGGAAGATCAACTCACGAAGGAAGATCAAATAATGGGAGATCCAGATTGAGAAACCCCAGCATTTCCGGAACCCAAAGACTGTTGAGTGCTGGAATTGCGGAAGGGTCCGGCACTACAAAATTAGTGCAAGAGTACACCGAAGAATCAGGCCGTAAAGACTGAAGCCAATGTTGCCTTGACATCAACACATGAAGATGTTTTGATATGCTCTTTGGAGAGCAATGAAGAGTTTTGGGTGTTAGTCTCCGGAGTATTATTCACGTTACTTCGCAGAATTTTTTTTAAGGAGTATGTGTCTAGAAATCTGGTAAAGTATACCCTTGGCGAGACCAACCTTGTGATATTGTTGTTAAAAGAACACTAAAAATTAAGTTGAATGAGTCTGAGTGGACGCTGAAGGATGTTAGGCATATTCTCGACCTGAGAAAAAACTTAATATATGTAGGCCAGTTAGCCATTGAAGGCTATACTACAATTTTTCATGGAGATGACTGGAAGATTTCAAAGAGTGCAATGGCAATTGCACGAGGAAAGAAGGGTGGCACCCTTTACATGGCGGCAAAAGGGTGTTGTTCGATTGCAGTTGCAGCAAGCAACCAAAATCCAAACTTGTGGCACCAAAGACTTGGTCACATGAGAGAGAAAGGAATGAAGATTTTGAACTCCAAAGGAAAACTACCGAATCTACAGTCGATTGACATCGACATGTGCTAGGTTTGTATACTTGGAAAGCATAAGAGAGTCTGAAAGAATAGTGCCTTGAAACCTAATAGATTTTAGCTAGTATAAGGACTATCATGTGATAAGCTTTCTCGAGTATAAATGAATTAATACCTCGTTTGTTTATAGTATGTAAATCAAAAAATGACCAACTTCATCTATTGCGAATCACTTAAGCAATTGGATGAAATCCTTAGATCACAATAGACTATGGGACGGTTCACTACAGTATGAGTGCAATCATGAAATAGTCTTTAAGGTCGTGGTCTTAAAAATGTTCCAAGTCATAGATTCCTGTTGAGACGGGTATCGAAGGAATCGTTAGGACTTGTACGAGTATGCATGATTCACATGGAGTGAATTTGTAGCATTTCATGAGCAAGGCATTTGATGCTAGTGCATATGAGTAGTGGTTCGATATGGGATCGAAAGCATCGAACGACCCGAACAGAGAAACCCATTGTGGAAGCGCATGACACACATCGGCGATGGGATGTTTCTCAAGGCTTATAATATTGTACGATTTAGTCCTTTGACTCTAGGTGCTAGGGCGAATTCGGTGCACGTGAGTACGTACTTTGATTTAGGAGCCGATCACTTAGCCTGATCATTGTGCAACTACTTTGGGTACGTAGGATCGTGTAAGCGAATGGTTAGCACTAATATGGGATATACCGACTCAACGTAATGTGTTGAGAGAATTTTCTATACGTTCTTAGATAATAAATTTCGAGAAACCTGTGGCCACGGTCGGTGACGGATTTGGAAAGGGGTTTCCAAATTTAGCAGTCACACTGAAATTATTATCCTAAATTAGAAAGTATAATTATCGAGATAATTAGAGGTGCCAATCAATTCACACACCCTAGGTCTCGATCGGAAAATTTGTCGATAGAGGGACCGTATGTACATGGCACTTATAAGAGGTGAGGTTCACTGAGATCAATTCACCATAAGTTGGCCTCATGAGCTTGTGGCTAGACAACGACCATGAGGTGTGGGTACTCATGAATTAATTGTAAGATTAATTCTTGAGTGGTTAATTGAAGGTGTTCAATTAATCGGAGTAATAAATAAGCTCGCAAATTAAATCACAAAAGTCGTGGGCCAGCGGTCAATTGATGGTGAACCTAGAGGGTCACACACAATACAGTTGGACTGCAATAAATCAAATAAGGAATGTTTGATTTAAAGAGTTAAATCAAAACTGAAGAATTAAAGTGTTAATTTTTCAAGAAGAAAAATAATTAATTAAAGAGTTAATTAATAAGAGAGGAATTAATTAATTAAATGGGCTGAATTAATTAAAGGAGTTTAATTAATGAAAAGATTGTCTATGTCCATTAGGAAACAAATAAAGGCCATAAGCAAATGGGCTTTAAGTTTCCTAGTTGGACTAGGCCACATAAGGTCAAGAATCCTTATCTATAAATAAGGAGTAGGAGACCAAAAACCCCAGCCCTAGTAACACAAAGTAGCCGACCCCCTCTAGGGGAAGAGGAGTAGCCGCCGGCACCACCTCTCTTGGCTCGGCCGAACCTTGTAAGATTCTACAGGGTTCATTTGTATTCTTCTTCCGTTCTTCCACGTCTGATTGCCCTTGAATCTTAGTTCTGAGCCTGTGAATTCAAAGGGGTTGCTTCAATCCAGTTGATGTGGATATCGCTAGAGGCACAACACATGGGGTGCTTCTCTCGAACCAAATCCATCAGATCTGAAAGAAGACCGGAGAAAAACCACCACCATGCCTGTGGTGAGGTAAAAATCGATAAACCCCCTATGGTTGATTGATTTGCTGTATAAACTCTTTTCGTATGATTAGATGAATAAAGATTCTGCTTGGGTTATTTAAAAATTTTAAATTCCGCTGCTTTTTACGTTCTGACGTTACCGATAACCCAACATTAGATGAATAAAGATTCTGCTTGGGTTATTTAAAAATTTTAAATTCCGCTGCTTTTTACGTTCTGACGTTACCGATAACCCAACATTGGTATCAGAGCCTAATTCTTTACTCTCATACGAAAATGTGTGAATATAATTTGATTGCTTTCTTGTATTGCATGTTATATTCATATTTATGATTCTTACTTGTTATGGGTAGATTTGATTTTTGGGTAAAATTGCATAAAAGATGTTTTGGGCCACTTTTGAATTTTTTGAAAATTGATGGGCTGTTTTTGCGTTTAGCATTTTTTGGAAAATCTGGACTGAAATTGAAATTTTTTGTTCTGTTTGTTTTCTGGACAGAAAGGAACTTTCTGGAAATTTTCAAATTTGGGGTTGTTTTGCAATAACCGAAAGTTTTGGGGATGTTTTGTAAATACCAAAAATGGTAGGGGCCGAATTGCAAAAAATCAAAATTTTTCTTGAAATAAAATTTATTTTCGGCCGTCTGCAAAGATTTCGAATTTGTGGTTAATTTGTAATTTCCAAAACTTTAGGGGTCAAATCGCAATTTCCAAAAGTTGGGGGGCGAATTGAAATTTTCAAAAGTTGAAAACTTTTATTTTGTTTTTATGAATAAAATGGTTTTGTTTATCCGGATACAGATTACCTATAATTAGTAGAGACTAAAGTAAGAATTTAGAGATATATTTTAAAGGCGTTTAAAATAATTGAAGTAAGATAGGAAACTAGTAAAAGTGTTTGCTTGTTTCTTTGCTAAACGTGAATTATTTACGTGATTCTTGATCGAGCCGAGCCTTGATCTTAGATGTGATTGGTTTATTTTGTGTTGGATTTTTGGTTTGGTCTGCGACCCTTTATTTGGGCTTTTTGAGCCAATGTAATAGATTAGGGCTTTACATTAAATAGTTTAGGATGGAAGCCCGTTACATGCAAGAAGGAAGCCCAGTGGAGAATGAAGGCCAAGTATGCTTGGTTATTAATGTAATAGCCTAAGAACCCATTAGATAGACCAATTGGGCTAACATTATTGGCTCAATGATGGCCCAAGCATAGGTGGCTCTCGATCGAAAACATATTGTGTTAGAAATGCATGTTAGGTTTATTTATTTATGTTTTACTTATTTATTGGTTTTACTATTTGTCTTGTATGGTGATGCGCGCTAGAATATTAGAATGTAAATAAGATAATTCATAATTGAATCAATGAGATCTCGAGAGAGTTTGTCTTGAACTTTCAAACCAGAAAAACCCCTTTTGAATTAAATATTGGGTCATATTGGGTTAAAATAAAATGAAGTGTTTATATAAATCCAAGCCTTCCGTCAATAGGGTATAAGCGTACGTTGTCTACTTATCGATTAAGGTGATCTAGAATCTGGCACCCGAGGCGAAGAAAGGGACAATACGTGAGTTCTCTTGATTTTTGTTTTTAAATAAACTCTACAAGGGTGGGGACTGATCGGGACATGTACAATCAACCAATAACTAGTTACATGGATTTCATGAGTGGCCCTCTTGCTCATGAAAATTGATGGGTTAGACTTAATGAGTAGTACCACTCATGATGTTGCAGTGCTAGATGGGTGCGAAATCGAGGCAAAATAGGTTGAAGGTTGTGTAGGGACACAATTGGCAATAAGTATGCCTACTTGGGGAATTAGTTATATGGCCACGAGCCATGGGTGCAATTAATGTCCGTTGGGACGTCAAGACCTACTAGGAAATAGGATTTCCTGAACAATTGAAGGGGTAATTGTTTTCGAAAAAATAGTGGGAGAACTTCTACTATAGAAAGTCCAACCTTCGTAGATTATAAGTATTATTCATTAACTACTCCTCTAGATATTTTTCTTCTCTTAGATTAGATAATGTGATATCTACATGAATTGTCCATTTTTTACTATTTATCCTCGACTTGTAAAATAACTGGATTAAAATATCGATTGGCTTAGAAACCTGAGGATTGTCCTCAATTCCGAAAGTAGGAAATGTGTTCTTAATAATCAACCTATGCCTGATGCATTTTGAGATGAGTCTCAAAAGAGGAACGAATCACCTATAGAGTATGAGAATCTAAATGATCGTTGCCTCATATAAGCATCAAGATTGAACAAGCTAAAGAAGTGACATAGGAGTATGTATGAAGCTTCTAAAACAAACCTCCACCTCAAAAGGCTTGTTTTGAGGAGCAATTTCGAATCATCTGATTCGAGATTTCTAATGTGTTGTTTATGATATGATAGTGCACAGCAAGCCAACACAATAGCTTGTAATAGGACTATTCTATGTTGGACAAATCTTTGATTTTATAATTAATACGCAAAGTTTATTTATTTCGTGTATAAGCTAAACAAATAGCCATCTTCATCTTTCGCGAATACATTTAAGCGATTGGTTGAAACCCTTAGATCACTTATTACTATGGGACGATTCACTTCGGTATTGAGTGTAATCATAAAACAGTCTCTAAGGTCGTGATCTTAAAAGGGTTCCAAGTCATAGATTCCTGTCGAGACGGGGTATCAAAGAAATCATCAAGACTTGTAGGATTATGCATGATTCACGTGGAGTGAATTTGTAGAGTTTCATGATCAAGACATTTGATGTCAGTGCATATGACTAGGTGGTTAGATAGAGTATCGAACGCATCGAACGACCCAAACGAAGAAACCCATTGTGGAAGTGCATAAAGCATATCGGTGATGAGATGTTTCTCAAGACTTATAATAGTGTACGATTTAGTCCTTAGACTTGAGATGCTAGGGCGAATTCGGCATACGGGTGTGCATGCTTTGATTTAAGAGCCGGTCACGTAGCCTAACCATTGTGCGTCTACTTTGGGTACGTATAGTCGTATGTGCGAATGGTTACATCAACATGGGATCTACCAACTCATTGTAATGGATACGTTCTTAGATAATACATTCCGAGAAACCCATGGCCATGGTCCGTCACGGATTTGAAAAGGGGTTTCCAAATTTAGCAGTCACACTGGAAGTATTATTCAGAATTAGAAAGTACAAAATCGAGATAATTAAAGATGCCGACCAATTCACACACCCTTGGTCTCGATCAGAAAATTAGTCGTTAGAAGGACCGTATGTACATGGTACTTGTAAGAGGTGAGGTTCACTAATATCAATTCATCTGAAGTTGGGACTCTGGGCTTGTGGCTAGACATCGACCATGAGGTGTGGGTACACCTGAATTAATGGGAGATTAATTCTAGAGTGGTCAATTAAAAAAGTTTAATTGATCGGAGCAATTAATTAATATTAATTGCTCATTAATTAAATCATGAAAGTCTTGGGCCTACTGCCAATTGATGGTGAACCTAGAGGGTCACATACAGTTCAGTTTGACAGTGACAGTCAATTAAGGAAATGTTTGATTTAAAGGGTTAAATCAAGCAAAAGAATTAAAG
Organism: Penstemon barbatus; assembly: GCA_003313485.2. Classification (NCBI taxonomy): domain Eukaryota; kingdom Viridiplantae; phylum Streptophyta; class Magnoliopsida; order Lamiales; family Plantaginaceae; genus Penstemon; species Penstemon barbatus. Next base: position 44,529,318 of record CM064884.1, on the reverse strand, counting down.
AGTTAATTTTGTGAGAGAAATAATTAATTAGATCGTCTAATTAATTAAAGAGTTAATTAAAGAGAGAGAAAATTAATTTGATTAATTGGGTTAATTTAATTAAAGGGCTTAATTAAATTAATGTAAGACATGGGCCAATTTAATTAATGGCCCATACTAAGTCTTGCACATAAGGGGTCTTGAGAGGTGGCTATAAAAGGAGTATTGTGTTGACTCAAAAACCTAAGCAAGCAAAACCTAAGAACTTCGCATTCTGCTGCTCCAGTGCATGAAGTTTCTTTCCCTTGGGACGAGAAATGGCACCTTGGAGTATCTTTGTTGGTGTTTAAATCTGTGCACTTATATATTTCACAAAATATAGAATATAACAAATAATATTTTAACAAATAAATCCATGCATTATAAAAGCATGTAAATCATACTTACCTGGTTATAATTAATTTGTAGAACACTTTAATCAACATATAAAAAGGAAATAAGACTGAGGCTTGTCGAAATAAATTTCCTTAAGACAATATTTTCGGGGCTGCCACGGTGTGATAGGATAGTGCCCTGCAAGCCAACAAAATAGCTTGTAATAAGAACATTATTTTATCTTGAAATAATCTTTGATTTTTTAATTAATACGAAATGTTTATTTTTATTGAGAATTCATAATATAAACAAATGGCCATCTTCATCTTTCGCGAACACATTTAAGCGATTGGTTGAAACCCTGAGATCACTCATGACTACGGGACAATTCACTTCAGTATTGGGTGCGAGTAATCATGAAACAGTCTCAAAGGTCGTGATCTCAAAAATGTTCCAAGTGATAGATTCATATCTAGACGGGGTATCGAATGAATCGTCAAGACTTGTACGATTATGCATGATTCACTTAAAGTGAATTTGTTGTTGTTTCATGGACAAGACATTGTTAATGTCAGTGCATATGACTAGGTGGTTCGATAGGGGATCGGACGCATCGAACGACCCGAACAGAGAGACCCATTGTGGAAGTGCGTAAAAAGCGTATCGGTGATGGGATGTCTCTCAAGACTTATAACAGTGTACGATTTAGTCCTTAGACTTGAGATGCTAGGGCGAATTCGGTATACGGGTGTGCGTACTTTGATTTAGGAGTCGGGGCACATAGCTTGTCCATTGTGCGCCTACGTTGGGTACGTATAGTCGTATGCGCGGATGGTTAGCATCAATATAGGATCTACCGACTCATTGTAATGGATGAGGGAATTTCCTGTACATTCTTCGATGATACATTCCGAGAAATCCATGGCCATGGTCAGTGACGGATTCGGAAAAGGGTTTCCAGATTTAGCAGTCACACTGGAAGTATTATCCTGAATTAGAAAGTACAGAATCGAGATGATTAGAGGTGCCGACCAATTCACACACCCTAGGTCTCGATCGGGAAATTAGTCATTAGAGGGACCGTATGTACATGGTACTTATAAGAGGTTTAAGGTTCACTGAAGTCAATTCACCTGAAGTTGGGCCTCATGGGCTTGTGGCTAGACATCGACCATGAGGTATGGGTACTCCTAAATTGATGGTAGATTAATTCTGGAGTGGTCAATTGAAAGTAGTTTAATTGATCGGAGCGACTAATTAAATAATTAATTGCTCATTAATTAAATCACAGAAATGTGAGCCTGTGGCCAATTGATGGTGAACCTAGAGGGTCACACACAAAAGTTGGAACTGTGATAGTCAGTTGTAGAACGAAATGATTTAAAGGAGTTAAATCAAGGTCAGGAATTAAAGGGTTAATTCCTGGAGAGAGAAAATTAATTAGATTTTATCTAATTAAAGTAAATCTTTAATTAGATTTATTGGTTTATTTAATTAAAGTACTAATTAAATAAATGAGCCATTTAATTAAAGTGGATAATTAAATGACTTGGGCTATTTAATTAAAATGACTAATTAAATAGAGGGATTGGGTCAAACTTATCTGATGGCCCATTAGCTAAGAGATAAGATTAGGGATAGGGTTTGAAGTCTGCTATAAAAGGGAGTCTTGGAGACTTAAAACCCTAACCTAGCAAAAACACAAAACCCTAATCTACTCTCTCCTAGCCGCCGCCGCCGCCGTAGGTTGTAGATCGACCGTGCACCTCCTCTCTCCTTCTTCTGATCTACATCTAGAGTTGGTTTTTAATCCAGCTATTGAATCTGAACTACTTTTCTCCTAGTTCTTAGCCTGAGGATTAAAGTGATTGCAGATCCAGCTGGTGTGGACTTTTCTCTAGAGGCACAACACTTGGGGTGCTCTAGTGATCCGAAAAGAAGACCGGAGAAACCACCACCTTGCCTGCGGTGAGGTAAAATTGCAATTTTACCACTTTATTTATTTTAGTATTTGTATGCTTAAATAAATTCAACTTTATTCACATGTGCTAATAAGATCCCTGGAATGTGGATATAAAAATTTTAAATTCCGCACCGTTGTAGTTGACAATTATACCCACGAAATCCCAACACGGTGCATACAGTTTGATTCCCGGTAGTCTCCCAAGATACAACAGTCTGTTGTTCATTATTTGCACAAATAATGAATCCACGGCGAACTTGTACAAACAGAAATTTCGGACTAAATTTTTTGGGAAGTAAGAGAAAGAGAGAGTATTGTTTTCCTTTTAGTTACTATATTGTTGGTGTTTAAATCTGTGCACTTATATATTTCACAAAATATAGAATATAACAAATAATATTTTAACAAATAAGATCCTTGGGATGTGGATATAAAAATTTTAAATTCTGCATCGTTGTAGTTGACAATTATACCCACGAAATCCCAACAGTGGTATCAGAGCCTAACTTATTATGCACATATGAATAAGGCATGAACGCATCAAATTATGTGATTATATGTGATTGTTGTGTTCTGATATTTGATTCTTGCTTGTTATGATAAATTGAATGTTCGGATTTATGCACTTTTCGGTTTTTGGGCCTAAAATGTAATTTCCGAAAATTGGAGGGCTTATTTGCAAATTTTGATTTTTCATAAATCTGGACAGAAATTAAAATTTTGTTTTTCTGCAATTTTGAACCAAATTGTAAATTCTGGAATTTTTCAAAATATGGACCTTTTTGCAATTTACGAAAGGTTAGGGGTGTTTTTGCTATTTCCGTAAATTTAGGGTCTGTTTTGCAATAAACAAAAGTTTCTGGAAATTTTGTTAAATTTCTGCTTTTTGGTCCAATTTGCATATTCTGGAAATTTTGGGGCTGATTTCCAAAAGTTGAGGGGTCAAAGTGTAATTTTTGAAAATTCAGGGGCCGAACTGCAATTTTTCAAACTTGAAAAACAGAAACTGTTTTGTGCACTAAAAGGGTTTAGTAAATCCGGAAAGTCAATTTTATCATAATTAGTAGGGACTTAAAGTGAGAATCAAAGGGTCATTTTTAAAGGGGTTTAAAATGATGTTAGAGATTGTTTTAGAAAGGGGTTTTAAAACTAGAATCTTAAGTTTTTAAAAGGTTGTTTTAAAATAGAATAAGAAATACGAAAATTGGGTTTTGCTTGTTTCTTGCTCTACGTGAAATTGTTTACGTGGTTTTCGATCGCCCCGAGCCTTGACCCTTAGGGTAGATGTGATTGGTTATTTTTCATCTTATTGGTTTTATTGGGCCTGCGAGCCTTAAATTTTGCGCCACTTTGAGCCATTGTAATAGATAGGGCTTTATTGTTTTATTAGTTTAGAATGGAGGCCCGTTACAAGCAAGGTGGGAGCCCAAGAAGACTAAAGGCCATGTATGCATGGTAAAATGTGTAATAGAGTAGGTCTCTTTGAAACCTAATAGATTGACCAATAGGACCATCGTCTTTGGCTCGATGGTGGTCCGCATAGGAGGCTCCCGATCGAAAACATACTGTGGTAGCATGCATGCTAGGTATGTATGTGTTTATTTACGTATTTATATCCGAGCTTGTATGGTGATGTGCGCTAGTTATATTTAGATCGTAAATAAAAGATAATGCATAACTGGAACGGTGAGATCTCGAGGAGAGTTACCTCAAACTCTTAAACCCGAGAAACCCCTCTTGAAAATAATATTAAGTCACATTGGGTACATTTAAAATGATGTTTTAAAGATCCAAGCCTTCCATCAATAGGGACTAGTGTAAGTTGTCTACTTATCGTTGAAGGTGATCCAGAGTCTGGCACCCTAGGCGAAGAAAGGGACAATACACGAAATTCCTTGATTCCTGTTTTTAACTAAACTCGACAAGGGTGGGGACTGGTCGGGATGTGATTATCGACCGATAACCAGTTACGGGGACTTCACGACCGGGCCAGTTGCTCATCATGATTGATGGGTTAGACTTAACGATTAGTAACACTTATGATGTAGCAGTGCTAGATAAGTGCGAAGACCGAGGCAAAATAGCTTGAAGGTTGTGGAGGAACACAATTGGTAAAAGTATACCTACCTGGGGAGTTAATTGTATGGCCACGAGTCGTGGGTGCAATTAATGTCTGCTGGGACGTCAGGACCTACTAGGAGATTAGATTTCCCGAACAATTGAAGGGGTAATTGTTTCGAGAAAATAGTGGGAGAACTTTTTCGATAACAAGTCCAAAATCGTTAATTATAAGTATTAATATAGATCAGTCAGCTAAACGTTATCATTTACTTTTGTAGATCAATTCTGCAAAATGTCTAAGAATCCATTAGCTATCATCCTTGACACTAACAAACTGAATGGATCGAATTTTGTCTACTGGCTTAGAAATCTGAGGATAGTCCTCGACTCCGAGAAAAGGAGTTACATTCTCGATGCACCCATGCCTGGTGCACTTTCGGAAGGGGTTTCAGAAGAGGAACGAGCTACCCATCAAAGATGGGTCGATGATGATATTCAGGTTCGTTGCCTCATGCTGGCATCAATGACCAATGAGCTGCAGAAACAACATGCAAGGATGTTTGCATGCTGCTGACATAATTCTTCATCTCCGAGAGCTATTTGGAGAGAAGTCTAGGACCGAAATGTTCAAGACTACAAAAGAATTATTCAATCTGAGAATGGCTGAGGATTCAAGTGTGAAGGATCACTGTTTGCGCTTCATCAATCTGGTTGAAAAACTGGAGAACTTGGAGGTAGACCTGCACGCTGATCTCTCCACTGACCTACTCCTCCATACTCTGCCGCGCTCATTTGATCAGTTCGTGATAAACTTCAATATGGAAGATAGAGAACTCGCTCTCCACGAACTGACCAATTTATTGGTCACGGCAGAATCAACCCTGAAAAGGGAGAAGTCTGTCATGATTGCTGAGCAACCCAAGGCTACAAAGCCTAAGAAGGGCAAGAAAAAGAAGAAGAAAGTAATCTCTTCTAAAACAACCAAGAAGGTTGTCGAGAAGAAAAGGAAAAGCCCAGAAGATGAATGTTTCCACTGCAAGAAAGCAGGGCACTGGAAAAGAAACTGCCCAGACTACCTGAACGAGGCGGTCAAAGGTATTTTCTTTATTGAAGTTAATATTTCTATTAACTGTTGTTGGTCCCAAGTGGTCAGATGAGGTCTAGAAGGGGGGGGGGGGGGGTGAATAGACCTCTAAAAATTTTAGACTTAAAAACTTTTTACTCTTCTGTCAGCAGACTAAGCTGATGAAGAACAGTAAGATGACTATGCTGATCGTGAACAAATCTTGAACAGCAGAGTGACCACTCTTCTTACAGTTTACTTAGCTGATTTCAGTGAAAATCAGTTTTATCAAGAGTATACTTGCAGCGGATGTTTGAAAGTGTTTTTCACAAGTAGACTAAGTCCTTAAAAAGATTTTATCCCCAGTTTTAAAACTCCTTATAAAATCTTTTTATAATTCAAAGTGTAATTTTATGTAACTTCAAAATATGCAAGAAAACTTTAAATGCAGAAATAACACAAAGAATTTTTATAGTGGTTATATGGATAAAAATCCTTTAGTCCACTCTTCCAGATTACTCAGATTCTGGGTTATACTATAAACACAAAGTTTACAATATGTCTCCACTTATACCTAGACAACAAATGAAAAGGCTATAAGCTCACAATAGGAAATCACAAAGAAGACCTATCCTCTGAAGTTAAATCACTCACAAAGACGGATTTAAACTTCTCACAACACTCAGCTAATACAAAACACTCAGATTGTATTTTTCTATTTTCTTCAACTGGGTTTCTGTCAACAGATGACTTCCACCAGACGAGTGAGCTGTTCGAGCTTCTTGAGACTTAGAAAAATTTCTGCTTCGAATGCGAAATATGTGATGTTGTTGTGTGTCTCTATCTTCGTAATCAGCTCTATTTATACTTGGATTTGAAAATATGACCGTTGAAGGAAATCAAATCTTCAAATCCATAGCCTTAGCCCGAAAATCAGAACGGCTACCTGCTACAGTCCTTTCTCTGCTGTACTTTCCTGTAGCAGCATTAAATGCACTCTGCTGATCCGAGAGTTTTCTTCAATCATTTGCCATTACTACCCTTCTCTTTCAGCATTTATTACACCAGGTGCATTTATTACCGTTGGACTAATCTCTTGATCTCTTCTACTCTGCTGATCGAAGCAACTCTGCTGATAGATACTCTGCTGATCAAATACTGAACTAATCTTATTTGAGTCAGCTGATGGTCTACCCTTCTGTTCGCTGTTTCAGCATGAGATCACTAGTCTTCTGGGCTTTGAATTTTTGAACTCTTCTGATGTCTTCTATTCTTGTTCAAAAATTGTTCTAAGGGAACTAAGCTTTCCATACTTAGCTGATTTTGACGTTTTGGAAATCATCAAAACCATCCCTTAACTTCTTAACTTCTTTGCACTTCATCTTCATCTTCATCCAACAATTTCCCTCTTTTTGATGATGACAAAACTTCAGCTAAGTACCTGTACCTTAACTAAAGTTTTGATCCTCAAAAATTTCTGAGATAGAAATAGTCTGTTGGATTTCAAACTTGCAATTTTATAGATAATGAAAAGATTACAGATTACAAGTTCTTGAACAGATGAGATGTGCAAAAAAAAAAATTACAAGGAAATAAATGTAAGTAATTTAAACAAGACTAGTCTTCTAGCTTGTCTTCTTCTTTCTTGTCTTCTTCATCTTCCTTGAATTTTTGTTGTAACAGCTCTAACTTCTTCTGTTTAGCATCAGGGTCAAGCTGTTCTTCAGCTGAGTCCTTAGCAGCAGCTATCTCTTTATCAGACTTAGCTTTTGCTTCAGCTTCACTTTCATCAGCTTCACTTTCTTCTTCTGTGATCTTCTCATCTGTTGGTCTGCTTGTGCCTTCATTTTCATTATCAGCATTCTCATCTTCAGCAGCAGATTCCTCCAACACTTCAGTTTCTTCAGCTTCAGCACCATCTAGTCTGTCTTCTACTTTATCAAGAGAAGTTTCAACTCTCTTCTATCCAAATACCCTATCTTCCCCCTTTTTGTCATTGTCAGCAGGGTTGATTTGATATTTTGGCAAGACTGGTGGAATTTGAAGTGAGTCACAGAGAAGCCTGATGTTCTCTTCCATAGCATCCAGTTGAGCTTGTTGTCTGAGTTGATTGGCTTCAAAAGCTTCCATTCTTTTTAACACAACTTCTCCTTGGTCACCTAACTGAATCTGGGTTGCAAGAATCCAATCAGCAGATGCCTTGAAGTCCTTGGTCATATTTATTATAACTTCATCTTCAGCTTGAATAGTCATCTCAACAGTTTCTGTAATATCTCTCCAACCAGCAGCAGTGCGCTGAGTCCTTCTTCTGAGTACATCCATATCTTGACAGATAAGTTTAACATTCTGAGCAGTATCTTCTATCAGATCGGTTGGAACAGCAGCAGCTTTGGTTGGTTGACTTACAGCAGCCAACATATTTGCAGTTACCTTTTCTTCTAACTCCTTCATTGAATTTGAGATCATCTGCTGAATTGAATTCAACAGAGATACTTGCTGTAAGTTCTGAGAAGTAGAGGCAACTTCAGTTGGAATTGAAGGTAGGGCAGGAATTTCCTTTTCAGTAGACTGTTCTGCTGCTTGAGTTGTTTCTTCTGTAATCTGATCTGCTGGACCAGAAGCAGGCTCTTCTTCCTTGGTCTCATCAGCTTGACTAGGAGTGCTTTCCTTCTCCTTAGTTTGATCAGTTTGCTCAGCAGTAACCACATTTTCAGTAATCTGATCAGCTTGATTTGGAATGATTTCCTTTTCCTTATCAGCTGGCTCAGAGATTTCCTCCTTTTCTTTGTTCTGATCAACAAGATCAGAAGTACCTTCTTTTTCTGGTTCTTTGTTCTGATCAATAGGGTCAGATGTACCCTCTTTTTCTTTCTTTTGATCAACATCAGAAGTCCCTTCCTTTTCTTTGGTAGAGTCAGAAGCATCTTCTTTCTCTTTATCTTTATCAGCAGGGGGTGCTTGAACCTTTTTAACTGTGGCAACAGTATGCATTAAACCTGCATTATCCACAGTAGACCTATGAGCAATCCAAGTAAAATCATCAAGTGGAATGAATGGTGAGATTGGATCCTCAGGTAACTCTTCATATGGCCTAATATTAGTGCCATAGACAATCTGTTTCAGACTAGGAAGGGGGATCATAGTGCTAGGTTGCCCCTTCATCTTTCTAGTCTTTTTGGCCCATGTTTCCATTGTCTGGGAAACAGCCAACTTGATGGATCTTTCCTTGAGGTCTTCATCTTCAGCAAACTCCTCAGGAACAGATTCATATATCTTCTTTGCCTCTGCCTTCACAACTTGACTGATCCTCAGTCTTAGTTTGTCCAGGAAGAACTCTGAGTCTAATGCTTGAGTGAGAGAACCTGTCTCAAGCCACTTTAGCACCCAGGCTTCTTCTTCAGCAAAGGGCTTCCAGTTTGCAATTTGGTCTTTACTCTTTGTCAGACGGTAGTCTCTCCACCTATTATATCTGATCTTCTCTTTGTTGAACATCGTCAGACGAGTAATCCTTGCATTCTCAGCATCCAACCTCTTAATGAATTCTTCAAAGGCATCAGGGTCATCCCTGACAATCTCTAAAGCCAATTTGACTTATTCTCTTCTCTTAGGTTGTATTGCTGGGGTTGGCATAGCTGGTATAGGTTTGGTGGGATCTCTTGGTTCACCAATCACTATCCCTCCAGTATGCTTAGGACCATGAGAATCCTTAGCACTAGCCTCAATAGCAGCAGCTAACTCAGCTGCTTCTATAGCATCCTTTGTTCTTGAGTCATTTTGTTGGCTTCTTCTTCCAGCCTTTTGAGCTCAAGGTTCTTCAGGCGATCCTCTTCAGCCTTTTCTGCAGCTTTCTTTTTCCTTTCTGCTTCATCTTGTTTCTTCTTTGCAGCAGCAGTGACATAAGGGATCACAATCTTTCCAGTCCTTTGCTTCTTTGATTCAGGACTTTCAACAGCTTGAAGTGGAGTTGCAGCAACAGGAGTAGGATGCAGAAGGAGTGTTTCTCCTTCACTTGTTGTGCCAGTCTGTTGTTCAACTCTTTCCTCAGCAGACTCTCCAACAGCAGGGTTTGCAGCAGACTCAACAGCAGTTTCTGTAGAAGGTTCTTCAATGATAATTGGTCTCTCTGCTGATGTTGTTGCTTCCCTTACTGTTTCTGTTGATTCTTCAGAGAATGTTACTTTCCTTTTTGCTTTAGACTTTGGAATCCTCTTTGATGTTTCAGGTTGGGACTTAGGAGGTCCTTTTGCAGCACTCCTTGTCCTCATTCTCTTCTTAGTTCGAACAGGAACAGCTTCCTCAGAATCTGTTCTTTCTGGAGATGATCCAGTCTCCATTTGTTCAATCTCTTTGGTGAAGTCGTCAATCACCTTTTCAGGAATGACAGCTTCAGGCTGTGCTGATTCAGCTTCAACAGCAGGGGTTGCTGTTTGATCAGCAGATTGACTTGTCTGACCCTCCTTCTTGCTTTTCTTAGAAGAGGTCTTCTTAGACTTTGCAGTAGCCTTTCTTTTAGGAGCAGCCATACTCCTTACTGGCTCATACAACTTAAACTCTTTACTGGCATGGGTAACCTTCCCACCTGCCATAGGACAGCTTAGTGACATGAACAGATGACTAAGCAAGATGGCATGCAAAGTCCTCTTGTCACTCAGCAGATTATAGACATGAACTGCCCAGTTCACCTTCAGTCCATAGTAGATGCAGATCATGGTGTGAAACCTTTTTCTTGGTAACCCATCCAAAGAGCTCGTACTGCAATCCAGTACCTTCGCAATGATGTCTGCGAACCTCTGATACTCATCTTTTAACTGAGTCTTCATCAGAGTCCCAGTCATCTCTTCTCCCTTCTTAGCACAAATTGCCCAAAATTCTTCCTCTTTTTCAGACCCAAGGTCTGTTACGTCTCCTCCTTCATTTTTCAGTTTATAAATCTCACTTAAAACAGCAGCAGAGACAGCGATTTTCTTACCCCCAATGACAGCTGACATAACAGTGTCATTTTTAGTGAATTTCCTGGTCTTGTAGAAGTGATCAATGTCTTCTAAGTAAACCCTGTCTTCGTGGGCTTCCAGAACTGGAACTAAAGATGCCTCTTTGATTTTCTCCATGATTGAGCGCATCAGATCAGTACCAGAAAAGTGGAATTTGCTGTAGTTCAAGTACCTTCCATCCATAATTTTCTCCATTTCTGGGATTACTTAGTAGAAATATGTGAAAGCAGTAAACTTTTGAAAGCAAGAGAGTTTGAGAGTTAGAAAATTTGAGAGTTTATGTGTGCGTAAGACGACTGTACTGTTCAGATCGGATTTTATATGTTTCCCTCTGTTTAGGTTATCGTGATTAATCTGAGACGTTGGATTAATCTGACAGTTTATTAATCGTGTGGGTGGGAGCTGCGGATTTCAATTTTATTATTTTAATGTCAGACGGGCGGGAAACTCTATCGTCACTAATCTGTTACTTATAAAAGCGTGTTTCTAAAGATACGATTTATAACCATGCTTATATAAGATATCAGATGAGTAGAGTTTAACTTATCTGACAGACGGGTGATCTGTTATCTGATATTACTAGAGAAAGCCAATAGCTAGTAATCTTCCTCTGCTGTTTGTCAATCCAGCAAGGTAAAATAATCTTCAGTCTTCAAGAATTAAGAACAGATCTTCTGATAACATAACTTCAACTAACTGACATTAACAAATTTCATCTTTAGAACAGAAGTACCGCTAGTCTTACACGTTCCCCCTGTCTTTAAGAATTCATAAGTTAACTAGTCTGTTGAAAGTTAATCCTTGAATAGAATAACGGATAACTAAGCTGTTGAACTTCAGTCTTCTGAAAGGTTCCCCCTCAGCTTATGCATCCAAATTAAGTAGTCCTAGCTCAGCTCTTAGAGTTGAGAACCTTACTTCACTTAAAGGTTTAGTGAAAATCTCAGCAATCTGATTGTCTGTATGAACATACTCAATCATTACATTCCCTTTTTCCACATGATCTCTAATGAAGTGATGCTTGATCTCAATATGTTTAGTCCTTGAATGACTTGTAGTGTTCTGAGTAAGTGAGATTGCACTAGTATTGTCACAGTAGATTGGAATTCCACTGATCTTGATATTGTAATCTTCTAGTTGATGCTTCAACCATAGTATCTGTGCACAGCACGCTCCAGCAGCTATATACTCAGCTTCAGCAGTAGATATAGAGACTGAGGTCTGTTTCTTACTCATCCATGAGATCAGACGACTGCCCAAAAACTGACAGGCACCTGTTGTGCTTTTTCTATCAATTTTGCAGCCAGCAAGGTCTGAATCTGAATAACCAATAAGCTCAAATCCAGATTCTCTAGGATACCACAATCCCAATTCTTGAGTGCCCTTAATATATTTCAGTATCCTCTTGGCAGCTAAGAGATGAGATTCCTTGGGATTTGATTGAAATCTTGCACAAACCCCAACTGAGTACATGATATCAGGTCTGCTTGCTGTTAGGTATAACTGATCTTACGCGTTTTCGTGTGTTCGATCAAGGGTGGATAAACAATGCAGTAATAATGTTAGACAATAAATAAGAAAGATCAATAGTATTGTATTTTGTATTTTCGAGTACAGATTACAAGTGTTTGGAGTCCTATTCGAGCATTATAGGATGCCGTACATGCTAAAGGGCGAAATACATATGAGAAAGCCTATATTACTATTCCCAAGGGTGTCCGAGCTGCAGTCTGAAAGCATGAACACCTGGGAAGTTGTGTCCGTTGTCATAAATGCTTTGGGTATTTATAGCCGAAATCGGGTTTAGGTGATCCATCCGCAGACATGCATTACTCGGCCTACGAGTTTGGACCAGAGCTCGGCCCAACAGTAACTTTTGATCCAGGTCCGTCTATACATTGTGTACTTGGACATTGGGGTCGAAATCGAGCTCCTCAGACAAATATTGTTCGATCTGACATGGTTGTAGAAAAAGCGGAGCCCCAAAATACCCCTCATCAATACTCCCCCACTTCTTGAGCGTAAAGTGAAGCTTGAGCTCGAAGAAGTATATATATAGTCCAGGACGATCAAGGAGAATGAACCAATCTAGACACCAGCTTCGGGTATGCCTCATTAAAAACCTAATTCGGAAAAACCCATTGGGATAAAAACCGAACTAGGGAAAAAGAGTGCATACTTTGAGAAAACATGTAACTGTGCCGTCCAGATATTATCCTTGTCGTTTGTTGCGGGAATTGGAGCTTGTGATTTGGATATTTCATCGCCATTTTAGCGAAGCAGTTTAATTGAATTTCATTATCTCATAGGCTTGTGTGGGGATTCGGAGCTAACATTTCTTCGATGCGCCGCTTGTCGTGTAGGTCTTCAATTTAGGAATTTCGAAAAATATGGGGCCTTAAATGCAATTTTCGAAAATAGGTTTTTAAGTTTACCTTGAGGAAATTCAACCGCCGCGCTTACTCGGGGACCGGTTTGCAATTTCCCGTTTTGTCCCTGTATATATAGTTTTACGGAGGGTCGCCGTTCATCAAAGACTCTGAGAAGAAAAATTTAGATCGGAGCATACAGATCGATAAGTGAGTTCTAGTAATCTTTTTCGAGCAGTCCTCGTATATTTCATAATGTCGAGTTCAGTAGACCTGAAGGAAAAATCTCCTTTAGATGAGAATGAGGCTGATAATCGGAAAGATAAAGAAGTTGTGGAAGCTCGATCATCTGAGATCGAGAATCCACAAAACTCGAGTTCCGCCTCCGATTCCAGCGGGGAGGAGCGGGAATCGAATTCCGAGACGGGAGATAGCGGCGATGAAAATTCAGGTGAAGCAACGGTCTCTGATGAGGAAGATGTAGAGGATGGGGACCTTCCCTTGGGGAAAAATGAGCAAATGAAATATAGATTGAACCGCAACGTGGTGGTCACGATCCTTGATTGGGAAGAGCCCTCGACCAGCGCAGGTCTAAATATGACTGAGGAGAGGGCTGATGAGATCGTCTGTTCCTACAAGGAAAAAGATTTGAACCAGTTGCAGGAAGAATTCAGCCAATATCTAGGTGCCGGTTTCTCGATCATGCTTCCTACTTCTGATCAACGGGTTACCGACCCTCCCGCGGGTTGTCAGGCCTTTTATTCCAAACATTTCCATTATGGCCTACGCATCCCCTTCCCTCCTTTGGTAGAAAACCTTCTAGATGCTTTCCTGTTGACTCCTTGCCAGATTTTACCGAACTCGATTGGTCTGATTATAGCCTTTTGCGTGCTGATGAAAGCCAAAGGGAAAAAGGCGGCCTTTCAAAACTTTTGGCGGATATTCCAGATGAGTGCTTCCACGTCTTCGAACGCAGGTTATGTATATTTTTCTCAGAGACCAAAGACTTCGATCTTATCAGCCAACGTCAGCAGCAATTTGAAAGGATGGAAGCAAGAGTTCTTCTTTGTTCGAGGACCAGAATCTCTGCCTTCCGAAGATAATCCCGAACCTACTCCATTCACTTAGATATATGGTAAACGCCGTCTCGTGGGAAGTATGAAAAATGAGATAACAGATGAATTCCTGCAAACTCTTCGTGCTGACCCTCATCAGACCGCGTTGATGACTCAGGAGGCGGTCTTGCGATTGGCCGAGCTTAGTAATTGTAGTTTTCCTGCCGATCCGATCGAGTATGGGAGGGCTCGGATCGATCCCGCTAACCCCCCTTCCACGTTAGCCGATATTGTTGATAAATTCCGTACATCAGTAGCTGGTCCACACGTTGCTTCCTTTTCGAAGGGTAATAAAGGTCGGCCTCGTCCTCAAATATCAATAACTTCTCGGAAAGCGAAAAAGTCCAAAGTCCAGGTAGGGATCACGCCAACCTCAAATGCCTTGGTGATTATTCCCCCAATCACCGAAGTAGGAACCTCTCGCTCTCGGGTTGAGGTGGAGAGGGCTCCTAATTCCCAAGATTCCGACGTCCTTCGGTCCGTTTTTCCAACTGGCCCTTCTGACCCGAATGACGAGGGGTATAGTAACTACACTTTGATGGAGAATCGTGACAGGGATATTTTGCAGGCCAGGACGGCTCGTAAAAGAAGTAGCGATGTAGCTGAGTCCTCCAGGAGAGTTAAACCTTTTGGTCGAGGATCAGATTCGATTCCTTGCCGTAGTGGTCATTCCGAACCGGATCTGGCTGACTTCATCGAGGATCATCTGCGAGGGCCCAGATTGGCCGGATACCCCGAGGGTGGGACGATTGAATCTGACTTAGGTCCCGAGGGCGAGCATACGGTGGATAAATCTCTTCGGTTGTTCTTGGCCGGGAGGTTCAAGGATGATACTATCCAATCTTTTGTTAAGCAAGATTTCGAGATAGTAGGCGATTACGCCCACGCTCATCAAAGGGTACTGTCTATTCCGAATAGTTTTTAGTCTTTCCCTTATAATTCTTATTTTGTGTTTTACGTGTCTTTTTCTTTGCAGGCCGGAGACCTGTTTACTCAAACCGCTCTTCGACTGGCCATACTGAGCGAAGAGTCTCAGGCGGCACAAAAAGCCCTATACAACGTTTTGAAGGATGAAGCTGCAAAAACCAGTCAGCTAGATAATGCCAAAATTAAATTGTCTGAGGTCGAGATAGAACTCGAGAAGATTAAGAGGGATTTGGAGGTAAAGAGGGCCTTAGAGGGTGAAGTGGAGAAACTAAAACTGGAGCTCGAGCAAACCAAAGTGTCCGCCGAACAGCTTTATGAGCGAGGTCGAGCCGAAGCTAGGCTTCCTGCCATAAGGGAGTTCCTGGAGTCTCCAATCCTTGATGCCTTGGTTCGCTTACAGTCGGGTGAAATTAATCAAGCCTTCTACTATAAAGGGGCTCAGCACCTCCTTACAGCTGCTAAGATCGAAGGCGCCCTTGATCACTACCTTCCTAACATGGATCCTTATAAGAATATCTTTGGTGAAGATTATAAAGCGTCTTCCCTTCCTCCCAAGCTCGAGGATTTGGCCGCTCATGAGTTCGCTCCTTTTCTAGAGGAATTTGGAGTGCCGATGCCAAATCCTGATGCGCTCGAAGCTCAATCCGAGGATGAAGATGTGGATATTGATTGGGATTCTCGGGATCAGGGGGAGCAAAACAACTCTTCTTCCGATTTGAGCAGACCTGTGGCCGATGCACAAAGTAATGATGGAGAAGGGAGCAGCTTGAGTAAAGGTGATTCCAATGGCTCGGAAAGCGGTTCTAGCGAAGCAGAGGAACAAGGGAAAATGAACCATGAATCCAGCCAGTGACGATTATCATGTAATAGGATTTACGTATTGAACCATTGTTCTTGTATATTTATAGTCTTCTGCTTTTGTCTATTTGGTGGATGCCCAAATTTAATTTTTCCTTAATGCCATGCTTAATCTTTTGTCTATTTGACTGTCTTGCTAAATTTTATAACGTCATTCTTGCATACTTATTTGCGTCATCGAATCTTTCTTGGGAGTAGCGACTTACCAATTATTACAGTTCGCATGATGTCGTGTCTTTATAAATACCCAGGTCTTTTTGCGTTGCTTTCACAATAATATTGCTCACGGCGATCGGAGCTTTAGAAAACCATCTCGGTTGTATCTTTACTTGGAAATCAAGAGATGAATAAAAATTCGAACGCTCTTGTGATTTCTCCCGCGCCATTCTCCGGACCAAGTGATGGTAAAAGAACAAGGAAAAGAAACCGATCCCCAAATAAATCCGCTAGTTCTGATCAGTTAAACTTTCATGGGGAGAATAAATCTTCGACTATTGCCTTTTCTTCGTGCTTGAAATCTAGGGGCTCAAATAAGAAAATTAAAAAGGTTTCTTTTGCGGATGAAGTAACTGGGCGCACTTTTTTCCAATCCGTACCTTCGTTGGTCGGAGGATCTTCATCTAAAAGGGGTGTGACTCCTTTTAATATAATGTCACATGAGAAATTTGACTTGAGCCTTCTTCGGGCCAATGTTTCTATCTCTGAGGCGGTCTTCTCGACTGGAGAATATTCCTCGTTCCTGTTTCATTCTGGGTCGGAATCCCTTGCCCAGGTAATTCTTTCTAACTTCTTTATCATGACTCTCTAATTCCTTTGATTCTGCTATGACGTATTTTCTTATAAGTTCAGGCTGGCAAAGTCTTTTCTAGGCTTTATGCGTTGGCCAATCATGAGATCGAACAACGGGCTTCTATTTCGCTCGAGCTGATTGGAAAAAAGATCGAGCTGGAACGCGCACTGGAAGCTAATAGATTTTTCAAGGAAAGATTGTCTCAGGATAAGTTAAGTTCAGAATTAGAGAGACTCAAAGATATCTACGAACGTGAGAAGAGGAACTCCAAGCTTCGTGAGAGGGAAGCTTACATCCGCGGGTATGCTGATCGTAGTGCTGAAGTTCGAAAGATCCTTTTCGAAAATAATTTCGTTCAGTAACACTGTGGTTTTCCTTGTTTTCCTTTGTATTACGAGCTTGCTAAGATTTTTCTTTTGTTGTATCACTATATTTACTGTGACGATTTCCCTTTCTTGTAGTAACACAATCCTTGTTGTAATGATAATATTTGCTGGAATGATGAATGATGTTCTCGTTCTCCCTCTCTCTCTCTCTTTTTCTTTTTTTTTTTTTTTTTTTTTTTTTTTTTTTTAAAAAAATCAATAGTTCTCATGTAATTTATCCGAAACTTCGAGGAATGAAAAATCTTCTTTATATATTGTTGTCGATTCGATTTGAAGTCCGATTTTGCAACATCTGAATCTTATAAGAGAAATTTTTCCTAGTTTTAGGAATCAATAGCTACCATGTAAAGATAATAGAATCTTGACCGATCTTGGATATGCTTTCGATTTAAAAGGCTTAGCAAATGGGTTTCATCCCTAGTCGTATCAGAGCAATTTTAGCTCGAGGGTCATAGCAGAGGCTTTCACCCTTTTCAATAATTTCGATCTAAGGGGCATAGCAACGGCTTTCACCCTTAGTCGTATCAGAGCATTTTTAGCCCTTGGGTCATAGCAGAGGCTTTCACCCTTTTCAATAATTTCGATCTAAGGGGCATAGCAACGGCTTTCACCCTTAGTCGTATCAGAGCATTTTTAGCCCTTGGGTCATAGCAGAGGCTTTCACCCTTTTCAATAATTTCGATCTAAGGGGCATAGCAACGGCTTTCACCCTTAGTCGTATCAGAGTATTTTTAGCCCTTGGGTCATAGCAGAGGCTTTCACCCTTTTCAATAATTTCGATCTAAGGGGCATAGCAACGGCTTTCACCCTTAGTCGTATCAGAGCATTTTTAGCCCTTGGGTCATAGTAGAGGCTTTCACCCTTTTCAATAATTTCGATCTAAGGGGCATAGCAACGACTTTCACCCTTAGTCGTATCAGAGCATTTTTAGCCCTTGGGTCATAGCAGAGGCTTTCACCCTTTTCAATAATTTCGATCTAAGGGGCATAGCAACGGCTTTCACCCTTAGTCGTATCAGAGCAATTTTAGCTTGAGGGTCGTCACCCATTTTTATTTTTCGATCCAAGGGGCGTTGCAACGGCTTTCACCCTTGGTCGATTTTTGAGGGTCATAGCAACAGCTTTCACCCTTAATAATTGATAAAGGAGAGATTGATAATAGATGAATATAGATCGAGAATATCCAGAATATGACGAGTAAACAAGAATTTAGGCGAAATAAACTTTCATTGAATAAACACTCAATCGGAATAAACATCTTTTCGAATAACTTGGTCGAAACAGACCTTCATTGAACATGCAACTTACTAAACCACTAGAAAATAAAGACGATTAAGCAGCAGTAGTCTTGAATTTAACTATCTTCCATAATATTTTCTCAAGTTAACAGCGTTCCATGCTCGAGGTAGTACCTCTCCGTCAGGATGAGCAATCTTGTAAGAACCCTTTCTTCCCACTTCAACGACCACAAAAGGGCCTTCCCAGTTAGGTTGGAGTTTTCCAACGTGCCTTGATACTTCCACTTTCTTTAGCACCAAATCCCCTACTTTGAACGTTCGGATTCGAACGTTTCGATTATAAGATTTCTCCATGCTAGACTTTGTGGACTGGATTTTCAATTTCGCACGGTCCCTTCGACTATCCGCGTGATCGACTTCCACCTCCCTTAGGGATCGGTTTTCTTCAGGATCGTAAAATTCGACCCTGGGGAAAGGTACGAGATTTTCTACTGGGATAACGGCCTCTGATCCATAAACCAGACTAAATGGAGTTTCTCCCGTTGCGGCCTTAACAGTAGTCCTATTGGCCCATAAAACCCCTGGAAGTTCATCGAGCCATTTTCCTTTTGCCTCAGATAGGCGTTTTTCCAAGGATCGAACGATTTTCCTGTTCACGACTTCCGTCTGCCCATTAGCTTGGGGATGACCTACAGATGCAAAATTCTGCTGTATTCCGAACTTTTCGCACCATTCCGTGATCCTTTTTCCGGCGAACTGTGTTCCATTATCTGATATTAAGATCCTAGGAATCCCAAATCTGCAAATAATATTCTTCCATAAGAAATTAATAACCTGGAACTGAGTGATCTTGGTTAGAGCGACGCATTCGACCCATTTGCTAAAATATTCGACTGCAACCAACACATAATTTTTTCGAGCTCTTGCTGTTGGAAAAGGTCCTACAATATCAATGCCCCATTTATCAAAAGGCCAACAAATAGGAATAGAATGCATGTGTTCGGCCGGTTGATGAATCAGGTTCGAATGAACTTGACAATGGTGGCATTTCTTCACATAGTCAACTGAATCAGAGAAAAGAGTAGGCCAATAATATCCAGATCTCGAGCATTTAAGCGCTAAGGCCCGAGCACCACAATGGTTTCCCGCTTCCCCCTCATGAACTTCTTTTAAAATAGCATTGTAGTGAATTTCAGGGACGCATTTTAATAGGATTCCTGAGGAGGATCGTTTATAGAGTTGATCACCGATCAGGGTAAACGACGGCGCTCTGTATTTGATCCTCCGAGCCTCGTTTGGATTTTCCAGAAGATTCCCTTCCTTAAGATAGGCAACAAGGGGGTTGCACCATGAGTTACTTGGTTCATCGATCTCCATGATATCGATGGCCGGGGCCGCATCCAGGTCGATAGCGGATGTATTCGATAGCAACCACGTGATTATTCTTTCATTCTTTTCGTCGGCCAGACCTGAGAATTTTGACAACGTATCTGCCCATAAATTTTCCTCTCTCGGCACAGGTTGAATATCGAACTTGTCAAATTGAGAAGTCAATTTTTTCGTTCTGGCCAAGTATTTGATCATATTGAACTCCCTGGCCTCGTACGTGCCTTTCACCTGTCTATGAACAAGCTCTGAATCTGTTAGTACAACAATTGATTTTACCTTTGCTTTAAGAGCCATCTCTAATCCTGCGATCAATGCTTCGTACTCGGCCTCGTTGTTGGTCACGACGAAATCCAATGTTATAGCATAACTCAAATCCTCACCGTTGGGTCCTTGGAAATGAATTCCTGCTCCACCTCCATCCTTGGTTGAGGACCCGTCCACGTGCATTAGCCAGATTTGACTCTTGACTTCTTCGACCATACTTAGCTCGGAAACTGCTCCTTCGGTTTTCGATATGCCTGTTGATTCAAGCACGAAGTCAGCTAACACTTGAGCTTTTATGGCGACTCGCGGTTGATACTCTATTTCGAATTGGCCAAGCTCGACTGCCCATTTGATTAACCTGCCTGATGCTTCCGATTTGGATAAGACCTGTCTCAAAGGTTGATTTGTTAGGACAATGATCTTGTATGTTTGAAAGTAAGGCCTTAGCCTTCGGGCAGCCACTACCAACGCTAGTGCGAATTTTTCGATTTCCATGTAGTTTTTCTCGGCGCCTTGTAATAACTTACTTAGATAATAAACCGGTTTGTGCTCAGTTCTATCAAGTTTCACCAAAACCGAACTAATGGCCTCTTCCGACACAGCTATGTATAGATATAAAGGCTCTCCTTCAGATGGTTTGGCCAGCATGGGTGGCGAGGTCAGGTACACTTTCAATTCTTCGAATGCCTTATCGCACTCTGCACTCCATTCGAAGTTCTTGGATTTTCGTAGGAGCTTGAAAAATGGTAAACTCTTGTCGGCAGATCGGGAGATGAATCTATTCAATGAAATGATTTTTCCAATCAAACATTGGACATCCGAGAGCTTCCGTGGTGGCTGGAGATCGGTGATTGCTCGAATTTTTTCCGGGTTTGCTTCGATTCCTCTTTCGTGGACTAAGTATCCGAGGAATTTTCCCGATCGCACACCAAAAGTACATTTGGCTGGGTTCAGCTTCATCCCATATTTACATCTCTCAACACTCAAAGTTTCATATCTGAAGCGAGTTTTCAAGAAACTGCTCGAGTTTTCTCAGGATTTCGAAACATCTGTCCAGATGGCCAATATGGTCCTTTTCCGTCATACTCTTTACGAGCATGTCATCTACGTAGACCTCCATTATCTCACCTATCAATTCTTTGAACATCATGTTAACTAGCCTCTGATAGGTTGCACCCGCATTTCTTAGGCCGAAAGGCATAACAATGAAGGAATAGACCCCTCTTTCCGTGATGAACGCTGTTTTATCCTGGTCTCTTTCGTTCATGAAAATTTGGTAAAAACCTTGGAATGCATCCATCATACTAAACAACACGAACCCTGCAGTGGAATCTCCTAGCATATCGATCCGGGGCAATGGGTAAGGATCTCTTGGGCATAATTTGTTTAGGTCGGTGAAATCATTGCACATTCTCCATTTGTTTTCGGCCTTTTCACCTTTGGAGACCAAGACTACATTACATAACCATTCTGTGAACTTGATTTCCCTGATATGTCCTGCTGCTAACAATCTATCGACTTCTGCATTAATTATTTTGTCCTTTTCGCGACCATGATTGCGCTTCTTCTGCCTTACCGGCTTTGCTTTCGGATCGATGTTTAGTGAATGTGTTATCACTCGCGGGTCGATTCCCACGATATCATCCGAGCTCCAGGCAAAAACATCCACATTCTTCTGCAAAAATTCTATGAGCATGGTTTCCATGCCCTCGCTCAATTCTGTTCCAATTTTAGTGAATTTTTCTGGGGATCCAGGAACTAAAGTAACCTTTTTGTGGTCAGTCGCTTGTACGCTCATGTCAACGTTTTTTCCTTTCTTGGCTTGGAATTTTTCGCAGTCGGGAATTGGCTTTTCCAACTCAGACGCTAAATCACTTATCTTTCTCTTGGTCGGGAGTTCGTGTTCCACTTTCTTTTTAATACTCAAAGACGAGTTATAACACTCCCATGCCATGTATTGATCGTTCCTCATTTCTCCCACTCCCCCCACGGTTGGAAACTTTATTTTTTGATGGTACGTAGATACGACTGCCTTGAAGATATTTAGGGCTGGTCTCCCTAATATAGCATTATAAGCGAATGCCGTATCTACTACCAAAAATTTGATCATTCTTGTTACATTTTTTGGTTTAGTTCCTAGAGTCGTGCTCAAGAGAATGGTTCCGAGCGGGACGATCTCTGATCCACCGAAACCAACCAAAGGGGTGGTTACTTTATCTAGACGTGGGTGACAAAGATTCATTCTTGTGAGGGCTTCAGACGAAATAATGTTCGCTGAGCTTCCGTTATCAACCAGCACCCTCTTTACTTCGAAGTTAGCAATCCTCAACGTCAACACCATGGAAAAGTCCGGATCGTCTTCACTTGTGTCCCAATTGACATCAGAGGGTCTGTCGGCCTCACTGAAGCTTATAACTTGATTTTCTATGGAGGGAGATTCCAAGGACGGAATCTCTCTCTTAGCAGAGACTCCAGCTTTTATCGATCTCAAAGTTCTTTTTCTAGCGTTTCTGCTATCACCTCCTGCTGGTCCGCCTGCAATCATGTTTATTACTCCATTCGAACGCTCTTCTGCTTGGCTTTGAATTTGTCTTTGCTGGTTATTAAACTTTCGCGGACTTCGGGATCTATAACGACCGTTATAGTTGTTACCTTTGACAAACTCTTTCAGTTTTCCTTGGGCAATTAATTTTTCAATCTCAACTTTCAATTGATAACAATTTTCAGTACTATGTCCCCGAGCACGGTGATATCGACAGTATTGCTCATATCCTGGTGCCCCTGCTCTGGCCTGGGTGATCCTCTGAGCTTCAGGGATTAGGTTTCCTTCTTCCAACACGGTTAGCACTTCTTCCTTCGAGGTGTTAAGCTTGGTAAACTGCATTTTACCCGGTCTCGGGGCTCGAATCCGGTCATATGGAGCTCCATATGAATTTGGGGCTTGAGGCGGCACATGCGGCTTATAAGTATTAATTCGTTGCCAGACAGATCCTCTGCTCGATCCCCCATAATCACTTGGTTTTGGGATCGTAGCCCGATCTTGCTTCTTGTTGAGATGAGACTTGTCAACATGTGAACTCTTCAATTTGTTCATCTCTTCCTGTATCATGTACTTCTCTGCTATTTCCATTATCCGTTCGAAGGTCTTAGGTTGTTTCCTACACAAAGCATTTCCAAATTGAGTGCTTTTGGTTAGTTCGAACATCAGGGAGGACAGATACTCGATCTGCGGGGTATCTACTTTCAGGAGCTCAATACTAAATCTTGCTAGCCATTGCCTCAACGTCTCTCCTTCCAATTGTTTTACGGTGCCCAGGTGATTCGCTGGCAGTCTTGGCTTCCTCTGGCTAGCAAACTGATGTTTCAGTTTATCACAGAATTCCTCAAAAGAAAATATGGAGTTAGGAGGTAACTTCCCGAACCAATCGAGAGCGATTCCCTCAAAAGTAGTGACCATAATTTTGCAACAGAAATCCTCCGAATGTCCGTACAAGTTCATCACATTAATAAAGCTGTTGATGTGTTCCCCGGGGTCGGTAGTCCCGTTATACCGCGGCAGCCTTGTTGGCACCGTTTCTGAGTTTAGAGCTTCTCGTATCTCTCGACAAAATGGCGAACAGCGCATGATACTGTTTGAAACCTCCCTATCTCGTAAGTTCCCTCTAGTTAGAGTATTCTCCCCTCGCCTGACGGCCTGATTGTTACGGGGGACCTCTATCATCGTTTCTTCTTTTTCCAATTCCTTAGCTACTCTCTCGCATATTATCTTTTCTAACTCTGATTCGGTAATTCTCTTGTAGGCAGACTTTCTACCTCCAACCACGCCGGCAGAGTGGCTCTCTCCTACCACTGAATCCTCCAGATTATGTACCGATCTTGGTGGGTTTTCCGATCGGGCGTTGTTTTTCGAGGGCATTGCTCGAAGAGGATTCGTAGATGGGGCACGCGATATAGATCGCAGTATGCTGTTTTCCTTCTGGATGTTCGAAGAAGGTATTTCAGGTCTCCCGTGATTTCCCGGTTGGTCTACGGGTGATTGATCAGCCCTCCCACTGTTCAGGAATTCCCTGCACATTGTGCCTATAATAGACCTTAGATCACCAACGGTTGTGTGGATCGGAACATTATCCTGGGGAACTATTGGCGGAATCTCTGGTTGTTGAGCCGCACGAGATAGATTATCGGGCTCATTATTGACTGAATTCTGCGCTCCTGCTGCCTGGGAGGGTTCTCCTCGGTTGTACGTATTTCTCCTCGTAGTAGGCATATTTCGATCTAATACTCGAATAAGGCCCCACGGTGGGCGCCAATTGATCTTATGCGTTTTCGTGTGTTCGATCAAGGGTGGATAAACAATGCAGTAATAATGTTAGACAATAAATAAGAAAGATCAATAGTATTGTATTCTGAATTATCGAGTACAGATTACAAGTGCTTGGAGTCCTATTCGAGCATTATAGGATGCCGTACATGCTAAAGGGCAAAATACATATGAGAAAGCCTATATTACTATTCCCAAGGGTGTCCGAGCTGCAGTCTGAAAGCATGAACACCTGAGAAGTTGTGTCCGTTGTCATAAATGCTTTGGGTATTTATAGCCGAAATCGGGGTTTAGGTGATCCATCCGCAGACATGCATTACTCGGCCCACGAGTTTGGACCAGAGCTCGGCCCAACAGTAACTTTTGATCCAGGTCCGTCTATACATTGTGTACTTGGACATTGGGTCGAAATCGAGCTCCTCAGACAAATATTGTTCGATCTGACATGGTTGTAGAAAAAGCGGAGCCCCAAAATACCCCTCATCAATAACAGTGACCCAATAATGCCTCTGTATTTGGTCATGTCCACTGATTTGCCATCTTCATCTTTATCCAAACGAAGACTTGTAGACATAGGAATAGTAGCAGTAGAGCTAGTTTCCATACCAAATTTCTTGAACAGATCTCTTGTGTATTTTGCTTGGTTGATGAATATTCCATCAGGCAACTGTCTAACTTGCAAACCAAGAAAATAATTGAGTTCACCCATCATGCTCATTTCAAACTTATTCTGCAGGAGCTTGGAGAACTTGTCACGCATCTGTTGGTTAGTTGAACCAAAGATAATATCGTCCACATATATTTGCACAATCAATATATGATTTTCCCATTCAATTGTGAACAAGGTTTTATCTACCTTACCTTTACGAAATCCTTTTATTAAAAGAAAATCAGATAGGGTATCATACCATGCTCTTGGAGCCTGTTTCTGTCCATAGAGGGCTTTCTTTAGACGATACACCTTGTCTTCTTGTTGATAAGCTTCAAATCCAGGAGGTTGTTCAACATATACTTCTTCTTGCAATTCTCCATTGAGAAAGGCAGACTTCACATCCATCTGATAGACAGTGAAGTTCTTGTAAGCAGCATAGGCTAGAAACAGTCTGATTGCTTCAAGTCTTGCTACTGGTGCAAATGTCTCATCAAAGTCAATTCCTTCTTCTTGACAGTAACCCTTGGCCACTAATCTTGCTTTGTTTCTGGTAACAATACCATCTTCATTCATCTTATTTCTGAAAACCCATTTAGTGCCAATTACCCTTTGATGACTTGGTCTTGAAACTAAGTACCATACTTCGTTCCTTTCAAATGGATTTAACTCATCTTGCATAGCTTCAATCCAGAAGGAGTCATTTAGAGCTTCTTCAATTTGTTTAGGCTCTATTTGAGAGAGAAAACTAGTGAACATGGCATCTTGTGCAGCAGCTCTTCTTGTTTTCACTCTGTCCAAAGGATCACCAATCACTAATTCTGGTGGGTGATTCCTGAGCCATCTGAGATCAGGTTGCAGGTCTGGATGTTGTCCTCTATCTTGATCTTGCAACACTACTATTGGAGTTCCAATAGTAGTCTGTTGAACAGTCTCTGGTCTATCAGCTGTTGGTAACTCGTCTGTTAGACAATCAGTGATCTGATTTTGAACAGCACTTGAGTTGGCAGCTGAGTTGAGATTAGGTAGTATGATGGGAACATATTCTTCATTCTTTCCAATATTCAACTTCTGTAAATCAGTAGACAGATCTTGATCAGGTAGTATGATGGGAACATATTCTTCATTCTTTCCAATATTCAACGGCTCATCAAATACTACATGAATGGATTCTTCTATTAGTAATGTTCTTTTGTTAAAAACTCTATAAGCCTTACTAACAGTAGAGTATCCTACAAAAACAGCTTCATCAGCCTTTTCTGCAAATGCAGTAAGGTGATTTTTCCCATTGTTTAAAACAAAGCATTTACAACAAAAAATTTTAAAGTAATGAATGTTTGGCTTCCTGTTGTTCCTAACTTCATATGGAGTCTTGTTCTGATTTTTGTTGATCATGCATCTGTTCTGGGTAAAGCAGGCTGTATTTGTTGCTTCTGCCCAAAATCTTTGTGGCAGCTTAGCTTCAGCTATCATGGTTCTGACAGCTTCCTTCAGTGTTCTGTTTCTCCTTTCAGCAACACCGTTCTGTTGAGGGGTTCTAGCAGCTGAATACTCATGATGTATTCCCTTGATATTACAATACTCTTCAACAGTAGAGTTTGTAAACTTTGTCCCTCTATCTGATCTGATCTTCAATATCTTTGTACTTTTCTCATTCTGGATCAGTTCCATCAGATTGGTAAGATGTTCCTTGGTTTCACTCTTCTTTTTCATGAATATCACCCAAGTATATCTTGAATAATCATCCACAGCAGCTAGGCAGTATTTCTTTCCACCATTCCTGACTGGATCAATGTGTCCAAATAAGTCCATGTGTAGCAACTCCAAGATTCTTTCAGAAGATTGGTGCTTCTTGCTTTTGAACGATGACTTGATTTGTTTACCCTTCTGACAGGCGTCACAGAGCTTGTCTTTGCTCATGACTGTTTTTGGAATCCCTTCTACCAAATCATTCTTTATTAATCTGTTGATGGTCTTGAAGTTTAAATGATTCATCCTTTTGTGCCATAGCCAGCTAACTTCACTTGGTGTTGATGCCACCAAACAAACACTTGAATTCTTGTCAGCAGAATTCCAGTCGACTATGTAGACATTCCCTTGTTGTCTTCCAGATAAAATAAACTTCTTTGTACCAATTTGTTCAACGTGGCATTATCTGTTGAGAAGATGACTGAATATCCTTTGTCACAAAATTGACTTATGCTCAGCAAATTATATTTGAGGCCTTTAACATATAAGACGTCAGATATCTCTATGTTTCCTCTGATCAGTTTCCCTTTAGCTTTAATCTTGCCTTCTTTGCTGTCTCCAAAAATAACCTTTGAACCATCCACAGCAATTGCATCAGTCAGCTCATGTATGCTTCCACACATGTGTCTTGAACAACCACTGTCCAAGTACCAAATCTTCTCTACTTTACTCCTACTCCTAATCCCATCCTACAAAACAAAAATAAAATTGTTTTAGGTACCCTTATTGAGAGGGTCCTGAAGAATTAGTTCCACTTTTGACAACCCAAGATGTTGATGTCTTAGGCTTCTTAGGCTTCTGAGTTTTAATAGGAGCATGAACAGTTTCATTTTTATCAAAGTTCTCAGATAAGTCATGTTGATGATCAGTATGATAAGAATAATGTTCATAAGCAGGGTAAGGTGCATGATAAGCAGGGTATGCATGCATTGGATGAGCAGGATATGGTGCATAGTAACCAGGAAATTGAGGTGCATGATACATAGGATGATATGCAGCAGGTTGCACATAATATGACTCATTTCCATACCAAGCATTTTGATTTTTCTTATTTTTATGCTTCTTTGGTTTACTAGTTGTTTGCTCATTAACAGACGACTTAGTTTTACCACTAGTCTGATTGACTTTAGCTTTATCAGCAGACTTCTTAGGACTCTGCTTTTTGGTCTTACTAGTCTGTTTACCTACACTAGGCTCTTTGCTCTTTTTAGCCTTAGGAGATTTCTTCTCCTTTATCACTTTCTCAGGTGAAGTAGGTCTAGCAGTTTGAACATACAGAATGACCTTACTATTGTCAGCAGATATAAATTTCTCAGTATGATTCAATTCTTGCTTATCCTGTTCTAAAGGCATCTTCTGTTTACTAGACATATGAGTGGATGCAACAGATGATTTCTCATGAGACTCAATAATTTTCTCAAGTTCCATGATTTTTCCTTTATAAACTTCACATTCAGCTTTCAGAGATTCATTCTATTTCTCAAGCAGTTTGTATTCAGCTAATTCTTTTGGCTTTTCAGCTTTAAGTTTCAGTGAACCGTTTTGCTCTTTTAGCAATATCATCTCTTCCTTAAGCTTTTTACATACATCAGCAATGCTAGTATTGTTGAGCATCATTTGTTCAAATGAATTAAATAATTCATTGTCAAGAGGAGTTACCTCATCCTCAGAGTCATCAGATTCCTTTGCCATCAGGCATAGGAGAGCATGTTTTTCTTCATCAGATGATTCTTCATCAGACGTGTCTGAATCTGAATCAGATGAGTAGACAGCAGTCAGCTTCTCTGCTTCAGCCATCATTGCTTGCCTCTCTGATGCTTTCTTTCTTTCCTGATTCTCTTCTCTTCTTCAGTGTACTTCTCTGCTTTTGGATAAGGACAGTCTCTGATGAAGTGTCCCAATTTCCTGCAGTTATAACACATTAGTTTTGCTTTATAATCATCTTTTTCTTGAGAAGAAGAGTTAGGTTTAGAAGTAGAAGCAATGTTGTATTTGTTCTTCAATTTTCTCTTGTAGAACTTCTTGAAATTGTTCATCAGCAATGCTACATCTCCAGCTGTGTACTCCTTTTTGTTGAGTAGAGTGGCTTCATCAGATGAGTCCACTTCTTTGCTTTTCTGTGCTGGTCTTCTGGTGTTTTCAGCAGCAACTAAGGCAGCTGTGGGTCCTGATGTTGAGGTTTCTTCAATTCCCATTCTAGGCAGTTTATACTCATACGCCTTGAGTACTGAGAACAGCTCTGTAAGAGAGATTTTTCCCAAATCTCTTGATTCTTCCATTGCTGTCACATTCATGTTGAATTTTGGAGGTAGAGCCTTCAGCACTCTGATGGTTATCTCCTTGTCCGTGAAGGTTTTTCCAAGCTTTAAGACTTCATTCAAGGTTCTGGTGAACCTGGTATCCATTTGATCTATGGTCTCTCCAGATTTCATCTTGAAATTGTCCAGCTTTTCCAGAGCAACACTCAGCTGATGCTCTTTAATGGCGTCGTTTCCTTCGCTCATATCTCTGACTTTATCCCACATCTCCTTTGCAGTTTTGCAGTGTTTGACTTTATCAAACCGATCATTATCCAAGGCTTTAGTCATGATAAATCTTCCGACTTTATCCAGATTAAATAGCTTTATTTCTTCTGGAGTCATCTCATGAAGATCTTTTTCTACAACCGTATCAACTTCATTTATCTTTATGGTCTTTGTGAATCTGAATGGACCTTTTATGATACATGTATACATGTTGTCATTGTAGGCAGCTAAGAAGATCTCCATTCTGATCTTCCAATCTTCAAACGACATACCAGCAATGTGGGGAACATGGCTGATACAGTCCATTTTTCAAAAAGTTTTAAATTTTCAAAAAGATGCTCTTTTGAAAAGTTTTGAAAAGTTTTGAAAAACCTTTGAAAAACACTTGGATCAAGCTCGTTGATCAGGCAGCTGATTCTAATGAACAACCTGGCTCTGATACCACTTGTTGGTCCCAAGTGGTCAGATGAGGTCTAGAGGGGGGGGGGGGGTGAATAGACCTCTAAAAATTTTAGACTTGAAAACTTTTTACTCTTCTGTCAGCAGACTAAGCTGATGAAGAACAGTAAGATGACTATGCTGATCGTGAACAAATCTTGAACAGCAGAGTGACCACTCTTCTTACAGTTTACTTAGCTGATTTCAGTGAAAATTAGTTTTATCAAGAGTATACTTGCAGCGGATGTTTGAAAGTATTTTTCACAAGTAGACTAAGTCCTTAAAAAGATTTTATCCCCAGTTTTAAAACTCCTTATAAAATATTTTTATAATTCAAAGTGTAATTTTATGCAACTTCAAAATATGCAAGAAAACTTTAAATGCAGAAATAACACAAAGAATTTTTATAGTGGTTATATGGATAAAAATCCTTTAGTCCACTCTTCCAGATCACTCAGATTCTGGGTTATACTATAAACACAAAGTTTACAATATATCTCCACTTATACATAGACAACAAATGAAAAGGCTATAAGCTCACAAAAGGAAATCACAAAGAAGACCTATCCTCTGAAGTTAAATCACTCACAAAGACGGATTTAAACTTCTCACAACACTCAGCTAATACAAAACACTCAGATTGTATTTTTCTATTTTCTTCAACTAGGTTTCTGTCAACAGATGACGTCCACCAGACGAGTGAGTTGTTCGAGCTTCTTGAGACTTAGAAAAATTTCTGCTTCAAATGCGAAATCTCAGATGTTGTTGTGTGTCTCTCTCTACGAAATCAGCTCTATTTATACTTGGATTTGAAAATATGACCGTTGAAGGAAATCAAATCTTCAAATCCATAGCCTTAGCCCGAAAATCAGAACGGCTACCTGCTACAGTCCTTTCTCTGCTGTACTTTCCTGTAGCAGCATTAAATGCACTCTGCTGATCCGAGAGTTTTCTTCAATCATTTGCCATTACTACCCTTCTCTTTCAGCATTTATTACACCAGGTGCATTTATTACCGTTGGACTAATCTCTTGATCTCTTCTACTCTGCTGATCGAAGCAATTCTGCTGCTAGATACTCTGCTGATCAAATACTGAACTAATCTGATTTGAGTCAGCTGATGGTCTACCCTTCTGTTCGCTGTTTCAGCATGAGATCACTAGTCTTCTGAGCTTTGAATTTTTGAACTCTTCTGATGTCTTCTATTCTTGTTCAAAAATTCTTCTAAGGGAACTAAGCTTTCCATACTTAGCTGATTTTGACGTTTTGGAAATCATCAAAACCATCCCTTAACTTCTTAACTTCTTTGCACTTCATCTTCATCTTCATCCAACAACTGTGCATCGTGGGTGTTAGACACCGCAGCGGGTTCTCATATCTGCAATGATTTGCAGGTGATGGGAGCAGTAAGGCCTCTTAAACCTGGGGATAGAATCCTGCGCTTTGGAAACGGAGCTAGGGTTGCGGCAGAGGCCATAGGAGACGTAGAGTTAGTCCTAGGAAATTTTTCTTTGGTTTTGAAAGACTGTTTGTACGTACCAACAATTATCAAGAACATTATTTCTATTCCTTTATTGGATAATGATGGTTTTTGTTTTTCCATTTCTAATGGAAAGTTTAGCATAATAAAAAGTGGTTTTACTTATGCTTGTGGTACTTTGATAGATGGTCTTTATTCCTTAGAACCTACCAACTCTAATGTCATGCACATTCAATCAAAGAAAATAAAACAAGATGAAAATAATCCACAACTTTGGCACGCTAGGCTTGGACATATTTCCAAGAGTAGAATTCAAAAGTTGGTCTCATCTAGGGCTCTTGAAATAAAGAACCTAGATGATCTCCCAACTTGCGAGTCCTGTCTTAAGGGAAAAATGACCAAGGCACCTTTTTCTGGGAAACCGGAGCGAACCAAACAACCCTTGGATTTAATCCATACTGATGTTTGTGGACCACTGAGTATCAGTGCGAGAGGAGGATTCTCATACTTCATAACCTTCACAGACGACTTCAGTCCTTATGGGTATGTATACCTGATGAAGTATAAGTCCGAAGCTTTTGATAAATTCAAAGAGTTTCGAATGGAAGTTGAGAATCAACTTGGACATAGATCTAGTTTGTGCAAATTTGTAGGGTATCCAAAGGAATCCATTGGATACCTGTTCTACGAACCTAAGGAACAAAAGATGTTTGTGTCCAGGAACGCCCACTTCTTGGAGGATGACTTCCTCACTAAAAGAAGCGGGATATCCGTAGAACTTGATGAAGTCCAGGAAATGGACCCATCCCCATAAACAGTGGGAGTTGATCCTGAACCCGTTGAACCATCTAGTACACCAGTATTTCGTAGGTCCAATCGAGTTCGTAAAGAGCTTGAAAGGTATGTCTTTATTCATGCAAACGATCAATTGGACACTGATCCAAGGACATACGAAGAAGCTATGTCAGACATAGATTCGGGTGCGTGGCAGGAAGCCATGCAATCCGAAATGGATTCCATGCATTCCAACAAAGTATGGACTTTGGTTGATCCACCTGAGGGAACCATCCCTGTAGGCTGCAAGTGGATCTTCAAGTGCAAGCTAGGAATGAATGGAGAGGTATTAACTCATAAGGCTCGCCTTGTGGAAAAAGGTTATTCTCAAAGGCCTGGAATAGACTATGAGGAAACCTTCTCGCCAGTAGCGATGTCTAAATCCATTCGGATACTATTAGCCATAGCCGCGTGGTATGACTACGAGATATGGCAAATGGATGTAAAGACCGCCTTTCTCAATGGCGACATTGATAAGGAAATTTATATGCAACAGCCAAAAGGCTTTACATCTAAAGGAAGTGAGCATAAGGTTTGCAAACTTCAAAGGTCAATCTATGGCCTAAAACAGGCGTCCCGAACCTGGAACATACGTTTTGATGAGACAGTCAAGGGATATGGCTTCATCAAGAACGTTTATGAGTCATGTGTGTACAAGAAATTCGATGGGAGTTCGGTACAATTTATTGTGTTATATGTCGATGACATTCTGTTGATCGGAGACGATATCAGAACGTTGACGCAGACGAAAGCGTAGTTATCCACGCAATTCTCCATGAAGGATATGGGAGATGCATCTTACGTACTAGGCATACGTATCTATAGAGATAGATCGAAGAAGATGTTTGGTCTCTCCCAATCCCAGTACATTAACACTATACTGAAGAGATTCAGTATGGAAGAATCCAAGAAAGGATTGCTTCCAATGAGACATGGAAGCTATCTTTCTAAATCAATGTGCCCTACGAGTGATGAAGAAAGAAAGAGAATGTCTCTCATACCTTATGCATCTGCCATTGGGAGCATAATGTATGCAATGTTATGTACTAGACCTGACGTAGCTCACGCTCTCAGTGTAACGAGCCGATTCCAGTCAAATCCAGGGGAGGAACACTGGACCGCCGTAAAGGCTATCCTAAAGTACCTGAGAAGGACTAAGGATATGTTCTTGGTCTACGGTGGTAGTGGAGAATTGAAACTCGAAGGATTCACTGATTCGAGTTTCCAGTCTGACGTGGATGATTTTAAATGCAATTCTGGATATATATTTTGCCTCAACGGCGCAGCGGTGAGTTGGAAGAGCTCCAAACAGTCGACCACTGCAGACTCAACCACTGAAGCAGAATATATCGCCGTATCAGATGCAGCAAAGGAAAGTGTTTGGATGAGAAACTTCATCCAAGAGCTGGATGTGGTACCTAGCATAGCAAATCCCATAGTAGTCTACTGCGACAACAATGGGGAAATTGCTCAAGCGAAGGAGCCGAGATCACACCACCAGTCCAAACACGTATTAAGGAAATACCATGAGATCAGGGAGATCATAGGTAGAGGAGACATTCAAATGGAGCGTGTCGACTCAAAGGATAACGTAGCTGATCCACTAACTAAGCCATTATCGCAAAAGGTGTTCGAAGAGCATCTGGGAACGATGGGTCTTAGAAACGTTTGTGACTGGCTTTAGGGCAAGTGGGAGATTGATAGGATAGTGCCCTGCAAGCCAACAAAATAGCTTGTAATAGGAACATTATTTTATCTTGAAATAATCTTTGATTTATCAATTAATACGAACTGTTTATTTTTATTGAGAATTCATAATATAAACAAATGGCCATCTTCATCTTTCGCGAACACATTTAAGCGATTGGTTGAAACCCTGAAATCACTCATGACTACGGGACTATTCACTTCAGTATTGGGTGCGATTAATCATGAAACAGTCTCAAAGGTCGTGATCTCAAAAATGTTCCAAGTCATAGATTCATATCGAGATGGGGTATCGAATGAATCGTCAAGACTTGTACGATTATGCATGATTCACTTAAAGTGAATTTGTTGTTGTTTCATGAACAAGACATTGTTAATGTCAGTGCATATGACTAGGTGGTTCGATAGGGGATCGGACGCATCGAACGACCCGAACAGAGAGACCCATTATGGAAGTGCGTAAAAAGCATATCGATGATGGGATGTCTCTCAAGACTTATAACAGTGTACGATTTAGTCCATAGACTTGAGATGCTAGGGCGAATTCGGTATACGGGTGTGCGTACTTTGATTTAGGAGTCGGGCACATAGCTTGTCCATTGTGCGCCTACGTTGGGTACGTATAGTCGTATGCGCGGATGGTTAGCATCAATACAGGATCTACCGACTCATTGTAATGGATGAGGGAATTTCCTGTACATTCTTCGATGATACATTCCGAGAAATCCATGGCCATGGTCAGTGACGGATTTGGAGAAGGGTTTCCAGATTTAGCAGTCACACTGGAAGTATTATCCTGAATTAGAAAGTACAGAATCGAGATGATTAGAGGTGCCGACCAATTCACACACTCTAGGTCTCAATCGGGAAATTAGTCGTTAGAGGGACCGTATGTACATGGTACTTATAAGAGGTTTAAGGTTCACTGAAGTCAATTCACCTGAAGTGGGCCTCATGGGCTTGTGGCTAGACATCGACCATGAAGTGTGGGTACTCCTAAATTGATGGTAGATTAATTCTGGAGTGGTCAGTTGAAAGTACTTTAATTGATCGGGGCGATTAATTAAATAATTAATTGCTCATTAATTAAATCACAGAAATGTGAGTCTGCGGCCAATTGATGGTGAACCTAGAGGGTCACACACAAAAGCTAGAACTGTGATAGTCAGTTGTAGAACGAAATGGTTTAAAGGAGTTAAATCAAGGTAAGGAATTAAAGGGTTAATTCCTGGAGAGAGAAAATTAATTAGATTTTATCTAATTAAAGTAAATCTTTAATTAGATTTATTGGTTTATTTAACTAAAGTACTAATTAAATAAATGGGCCATTTAATTAAAGTGGATAATTAAATGACTTGGGCTATTTAATTAAATGGACTAATTAAATAGAGGGATTGGGCCAAACTTATCTGATGGCCCATTAGCTAAGAGATAAGATTAGGGATAGGGTTTGAAGTCTGCTATAAAAGGGAGTCTTGGAGACTTAAAACCCTAACCTAGCAAAAATACAAAACCCTAATCTACTCTCTCCTAGCCGCCGCCCCCTCTCCCAATTTGCCCTAGCCGCCGCCGCCTACTACCTAGCCGCCGCCGCCGTAGGTTGTAGATCGGCCGT
Source organism: Penstemon barbatus (assembly GCA_003313485.2). Classification (NCBI taxonomy): domain Eukaryota; kingdom Viridiplantae; phylum Streptophyta; class Magnoliopsida; order Lamiales; family Plantaginaceae; genus Penstemon; species Penstemon barbatus. Next base: position 44,494,233 of record CM064884.1, on the reverse strand, counting down.
GCACCTCCTCTCTCCTTCTTCCGATCTACATCAAGAGTTGGATTTTAATTCAACTCTTGAATCTGAACTACTTTTCTCCTAGTTCTTAGACTGAGGATTAAAGTGATTGCAGATCCAGCTGGTGTGGACTTTTCTCTAGAGGCACAACATTTGGGGTGCTCTAGTGATCCGAAAAGAAGACCGGAGAAACCATCACCTTGCCTGTGGTGAGGTAAAATTGCAATTTTACCACTTTATTTATTTTAGTATTTGTATGCTTAAATAAATTCAACCTTATTCACATGTGCTAATAAGATCCCTGGAATGTGGATATAAAAATTTTAAATTCCGCACCGTTGTAGTTGACAATTATACCCACGAAATCCCAACACGGTGCATACAGTTTGATTCCCGGTAGTCTCCCAAGATACAACAGTCTGTTGTTCATTATTTGCACAAATAATGAATCCACGGCGAACTTGTACAAACAGAAATTTCGGACTAAATTTTTTGGGAAGTAAGAGAAAGAGAGAGTAGTGTTTTCCTTTTAGTTACTATATTGTTGGTGTTTAAATCTGTGCACTTATATATTTCACAAAATATAGAATATTAACAAATAAATCCATGCATTATAAAAGCATGTAAATCATACTTACCTGGTTATAATTAATTTGTAGAACACTTTAATCAACATATAAAAAGGAAATAAGACTGAGGCTTGTCGAAACAAATTTCCTTAAGATAATATTTCGGGGCTGCCACGGTGCATACAGTTTGATTCCTCTCCCAGGATACAACAGTCTGTTGTTCATTATTTGCACAAATAATGAACCCACGGCGAACTTGTACAAACAGAAATTTCGACTAAATTTTTAGGGAAGTAAGAGAAAGAGAGAGTAGTGTTTTTCCTTTTAGTTACTATAAATTTATTCAGAATTGGCTAGATTCTGTTTCATATTTATAGACACAAAAGTGCCTCTTGAAAAAGGGACACAATGGTTCGGTCCAAAGGGTACCTCTTCGGAACGAATCGACACATCTCTTACTTTTATTTATTTCATTCACACATAAAACCCCAACAATCCCCCACATGAATGAAATTGTTGTTTGAGTTACTTCACATAGACATATCATGTCGAATTTTCTTTAGGAATAATACCGCATCGGGATAGGTGAAATATTTTATCTTGAAACATCCCTAGTTAAAGCTTATCGGATTTACTTAGCCAATCGGTGAAATATTTCATCTTGAACCGTCGACTGTTTGTGTAAACCAAGACAATAAACTTAACACAGTACTAAACCGATTTGTTTCAACTTCTCGGTTGTGTTCGTTTTGGCCCTGAACATTCTTGGTTATGCGAGTGCTTTAGAGAATTCCAGCCTATAAAGAAATTCTCAATGAGCCGACCCAGCTCACACTAACATAGGTGACCGCATCTATCAAGAGTATCCTACCATACTCCACTTGTTCTTAACAAGGTATAAACGTCATTAAAAGCGTTTGCTTAACCTTATAAACGCGGTAGGCTTGCACTTATTGCATCATAAGAATGGGATAGAGTTATACTCTTAAGTGCTTTCTTTTAAGTTAGCCAAGACTGGTTGTCCTATTGAACCTGGTCCGTGGGATCTCCAGTCGCCAGGTTAGGTTTCTGTACGAGGTAACTTAGACTAATTTAGGCTTTAAGCCCATTCCCCTCGATGCACATGCTACTTTCTAGATAAACCTTTAGTATCCGGAATCAGGATTATCTCTTGACTTCATAAAGTCCATTCTATTTGAAAGTAGATGTCTCTCGATATTATATCAACGACAACAATATGTCGTGACTTTACCATTATACATAGAGTTCGTTCAGCTCTGTGTATCATCGCTTGATTATCGCATTTACTTATACCTAACACAATTTTCAGTCATATTAGAATATCTTCCAAGAATTTTGTGAAGCCACTCAAATTCTTCACTAGCTTTATCCAATGCTATGCAGTCTAATTTCATAGTGGATTGAGCTATATACGTTTGTTTGGAAGATATTCAAGAAATTGCGGTGCCTCCTATATTGAATACATATTCACTTATGAACTTCAATTCCTCTAAATTAGAAGTTTCATTTGCATTACCATATTCCCCATGGATCGTTGGATATTTTTCCAAAGTATAATGCACATACACATGTATTCTTTCAAGATTCAAGCATTCTCATTAATGCATCCCAACGAATCTTGCTAGGATTGCTCATGTATCTCCTTAGTTTACCAAAGAGACGATGTCTAGCCTCTTGCATTTTACGATATATTCGTGACATCTAATTTTATGAGCATACTCAAATTGTGATATTCTATCACATTTGTTCTCATGTAGCATACAAGATATGAATTAAATAAAATTATGAAATCCCCTAATATCATAAGTATTTAACTTAGACATCATTCATCCACGTAATGTGCTTGAGATAATTTAATGTCATCACATGACCTCAAAATCATAATTGATTAAATTGATGTTTTTCATATCATAAGTTAATATTTCTCGATGGATTTAATATTCACAATATTAGTCTCAAATATTAACATATCAATTACGCATAAACAAACTCTGATACTCAATTATTCAGTTAGTTTATATAAACACACTTGTCATATTTATAATATGACAGTCAAAATTTGTTAGTGACACTATCACATTTTTCGTGTCATTGTTTAAGAGTTTGTTAATGTTAACAAGAAAATACATAAGTTTCGCAAACTATGTTTTCTTTTGATTTAACAACGAAACTCTCTTGTTACTCCTTATAAATTTTCTCATTTAATTCACCATTAAGGAAGATAATTTTAACGTCCACTGTATATAGCTATTAGAGCTATTAACATTCAAATGGATATTATCCTAATAGCTAGTGAATATGAGTCAAAGAAGTAAAAGTATTTATCTTATAAGGCAACTTGGCTACTTATCTAGCCTAATTTTTATCGATTGACTTGTCAAAATTTTTAAACTCTTGAACTTAAAAACCCATCTACTTCTAATTGGTTCACTTCTCGAGGTCTACCAACTTTATGAATGTAACTCGCTGTCAATCGCCTCTTTCCAATCCACGATATTGGAACGTGACATAATCTATTTATATGTTCGAGGTTAATTCTTTAACATATAAGTTAGAATATTTGGATCAAATAAGATCGAGCTTTTAGCTCATATGTCTCTTCAACTCATCAACAAACTCCTGTTGAAGTTAGAGATTGACCTCTTTAGAGATCGATTCATATGTATATTCTCTCAGAATAAAATAGTTTATAATTAAAAATAATTATAAGCTTCACAAGGTAAACCCTCTAGATGAAAGTCAATTAAATATTTTCACAAAATATTTTATGACTCTTAAATAAATATTCTAATTTAAAATGATTAGACCATACTTTTTATTCTCGCATAACAAATAATTTATAATTAACTCTAATTATAAATTGTAGAAAGGTTTATGTAAGTAATAAATAATATTACTTTATGAGATTTTAATATCAGTAAACCACACAAACTGAAAATAAATCTGAACGGAAAGAAAGATCAATTTATAAGAAATGATTCTCAAATCCTTCTTACATTCTCAATGATTGTTACATCACGTGGCTCTGTTCACATGATTACAATTATGTCAGATTTAAATACCAAAAATATGAGCTACTACTATTTATCGCATATGCTAGTAGTAATTAATATTTTTAAGTTATTTTCTTTTTCGGTGGTGAAATCGAAATCTGACCTAAATACCCCCACATATTGAGGTATTTGATTTTTCTTCCCTTCCATAACTCATAAATGATATTTAATTTTCTTTTGTGAAACTCGACTTAATATGCTTTTAGGCATCTAAGGAGTTTCCCCTTACAAGTTATCCGATACATCCAAATTTATAGAATAATATTACCCACACCTTTTTAGGTTTGATTATTTCGTTTAGCTACATACTCAATTGAATTGGGTTGAGCTAGGTGACTTATTATTACGAATTAATCTCAATTTAACACAATCTTGTTAAATTAATATATATATATCGTATTTACCCCCACAATTCGGATATAAGAGTTTTTCATTTTCTTATTCCATCATCCGAATTTGTATTTCACAAATGCTTCTTTTTGTATTTCACAAATGCATTTATTGCCTCTTATTTATAACTCAATAAATAAAGCAATAATATCTATGTGAATAAATACATTCTTAAACTCCACGAGTTAGTAATTAATTCAAAATCACACATTTAATTTAAATTAGTTCAAAAGTTTTGAACGCTTACACATTTGTTCACAAACAAATAAATTATAATTTATTTCACAAATAATTTATAATATAATTATTTTTCACAAATAAATTATAATTATTTTGCGAATAAATTACAAATATTATCAATATTTCCTCAATAAAATATTGATATTTATTTCACAAATAAATTATAAATATTTTAACAAATAATTTATAATTATCAATATATTCTCAAATAACATATTCAGATGAAAATAATTTATAATTAACAAACAAATTATAATTATTTTTCACAATTATATTATCAATATTTTCTCAAATAAAATATTGTTTTGAAAATAAATCATATTTATTTTGCAAATATATTATGACCATTTTCAAACTTAAATAATCAATCTCAAAATAAAATATTAGTATGAGATTAATACTAATTAATTATTTTATCTTCACATTAAGAATATTAATTAATTCATATGCTATCAACATGCCTAGCATATATATAAGTCGCACTAATTAAATATAAACGTATACGAGCTATAAATCACATACTCATATGAGATTCATAATTTAGTGCTAGTGTTATTATATTTACTCAAGCTAAAAATTTTCTGTTTTTTTTATATGTTTTTTATTTTTTTTTAACAGAAAATAACACATATATACTCTTTCCTCATTGGATTCGTGAAGCATATTTCAGCAACCACTAATATCAGAATAGTTGCTAAGAGTTTAAATAATTACCGCCAAAAGTAATTAGATTACGTCCCTTCACGAAGATACATATTTCGCTTAAAATGCATCGTCTCACGAATCATTTAAAGAGCACTGATGGCTTTTAGTGAATGACTCAGCAAACTACTCCCATAAATTTCAAAACCATTTTAGATGATTTAATTGATGGAGTAATTGTTAATGCACCGCTTTACAATAATTTATCCCAATTATTAAATGGCATAAATTTTAAATTCCCGATCTCTATGAGTAAACGATTTTTTTTTTAAATGCAAAATATGCATAAACGGTACAACTCTTCAAAATGAAGACCCCTTTTCTAAATTTTAGTTAACCGCATTAACTCTTTTAATTGAAGAAGCACCTCCTCAAAAACAAAAGAAATCAACTCTTTTGGTAATACATAAAAGAATTGAGATACTTCTTCATATGTAACTTCACAAAGTAACGAAGACATTCTTTTTTATTTCTCAGTTTTTCGATGAGGATTATGTCCAAAATAAATTTTGGAACCCCACACATTTTGACACCTTGATTAATATACTTCAAATCTCTACAACCAATATATATATATATATATATATATATATATATATATATATATATATATATATATTTTTAAAGATATTCACTGCCTTCTCGATTTACAAGTATAAACAACCGTTAAATTACACTAATTGAAAAATTATTTTAATAGGAAGCACCGGTTCATAAATTCTACAGAACTTAGCAATTCATCAATTCACATATGCACATTTCACATGATTAAGTGTCCAGTGTCTTGGGAAATTGGAGTACCATTTTCACAAGAATTCAATATATTGCATAAACTCTCTACAAATTTGATTTAGAGTTAATTTGTTTGCAGATATAATTAACATCCAAGTTTCACAAATTCTTCTTTATCAAAATTTCAGAAATCCTCTTCTCAAAGATGTCAGCAAATGTTTTGTTTACTCTAGTTTATTAATAAAAAATACCGATGCACATTCAAGTTAAACAAAATAGTTATTGTCTTAAGATTGTTGGTGTTTAAATTTGTGCACTTATATATTTCACAAAATATAGAATATAACAAATAATATTTTAGCAAATAAATCCATGCATTATAAAAGCATGTAAATCATACTTACCTGGTTATAATTAATTTGTAGAACACTTTAATCAACATATAAAAAGGAAATAAGACTGAGGCTTGTCGAAACAAATTTCCTTAAGACAATATTTCCGGGGCTGCCACGGTGCATACAGTTTGATTCCCGGTAGTCTCCCAAGATACAACAGTCTGTTGTTCATTATTTGCACAAATAATGAACCCACGGCGAACTTGTACAAACAGAAATTTCGGACTAAATTTTTAGGGAAGTAAGAGAAAGAGAGAGTAGTGTTTTTCCTTTTAGTTACTATAAATTTATTCAGAATTGACCAGATTCTGTTTCATATTTATAGACACAAAAGTGCCTCTTGAAAAAGGGACACAATGGTTCGGTCCAAAGGGTACCTCTTCGGACCGAATCGACACATCTCTTACTTTTATTTGTTTCATTCACACATAAAACCCCAACAATCTTGTCTAAAAGAAACATCATTCATGTATATATATATATATATATAAACAAAGACTTCTGATATTTACCTAAGGCAGGATCGTCGGGTCTCTTTTTCAACGTCGTTAAACCACAAGCACGAAGACGTGGTTCCTCGACCAGTTTATTAACATCGATATTGTAACGACGAAGGGTCTCGACAAATTCTTCAGTAAATGATGGTTGCGGAGGGTTCTTTTTGGCAATCGGTTCGACCCGCCATGGAGACGTCACATCAAACGACTGCCCGATTGGTGAAGTTATGAAAATGTACCTGGATTTCCATCACGTCCCATGGGAGCTTTTCGAGTTACACAAGAAACTGTTACTGTTCCCTCGGGATTTTACCTGGAAGAATCCAGGGTCGGATTTACGGGAGTCGCTTACCTTAAACAATGCGCAGAAATTACCAAAAGATGCGGCCTGACCGAGAGCTTTCATAACGACACAGAAAGCGGTAATGGTCGTCATGCCATTAGGGACTATTTGGGTCGGCCGAACACCCAAGTTATTAAGAATATCGGCTATCTCCGGAGCGATGGGAACTCGAAACCCGCCTTCCAGAGTAGCCTCATGAATAGTTATAGCCCTCGGTGGGGGGTCGTGCATCCTCTGTGATGAGCTTGGCATCGATATGGTCCAATTTGGCGGGATCGAGAAATCCGACGTCATCTTAGCCAGAGGTTGATTATAGCCACCAGCAACGAACTCGTAGTAGGCATCCTCAGTTTGGTAGTTCCGAGCATTCGGCTCGTCGATCATAGGCATTAACATAATGTAATTTTCTTTAATTACAGGTTAGGATCCTCAAAACAAATCGAGGAAATGCTTGATTGTTCTGCTAATCCTCAAATTAAAGATCAATGTTTAAACTGACACATGAACATTGAATATTATACTAATATAATAAAAATACACTCATCAATGGAATTAATGGAATTAATGTAAATTGACTGGTTGAATTTTATGACTCATTGCCGATGTAATGAGTTTAGTCTTGGACTCTTTTACCAAAAAAGAAAAAAGAAAAAGTATTGGACTTGTTTGACAAGTTAACTTGTTTAACTCCATTTTTTCTTTAATTTGGGGACACTGCATTTGAGTCAAAAGACTTCTCTTCAAAAAGAAAACCTAAACATCTTATTGATTGCTATATTAAATATTACAACAACTTGAATACAATTGAACAAATTAATACAATAATTTGATGTGGATTTGTTCTCTAGGTGAAGTTTCTCCAATTTTATATTTCTAATAGCCTGAGTGAAATGTCAATACACCCCTGTATTATTTTTGGCGGAAAATGCCTCATATTATTTTAATTAGTAAAATACTTCTACACTTTAAGACATTTACTCATTTTCAAGGTTAGTGTTGTGTATTACTCGCTCTGAATGAGTATTTTTTGTGATTTCTTGGGAAAGTGGCAAGATACCTCAATTATTATTTTTTTGAAATATAAATTGTGTGAAAACTATTTTTTACTAAAAAAATTGACAATGAATGCGTTGTAAATTTTAGGTCTATTTGGATGGGTTTTGATGCGATTTTACGGGTCTCGATTTATTAAAATGGTCTGGATAGTTTCAATGAAATATTTGAGACCTCATTTGTGTGGGTTTTGACTGTATGGTTTTGTGGTTTGAATAAGTTACCTTACTTAGATTGGATTTAAATATTGGGTTTAGGTAAAAAAGTAGGTGGTAAGTGTCAAATTAATATTTTTTTAATGAGATTTGGGGAAAAAAGTAGGTGGCATGTGTCAAATCAATGTTTTATAGGTTTGAAGAGTTTGAGTATAAGTTTCTGAATAGATTTTTTTATGATTTTGATCTTACGCAATTTCGTTTGTTCGACCTAGGCGGTATAAAATGTTGTACAAGTGCTTGTAAACAAAAGAAAGAGATCAATAATATTTGTATTCGGGATGATTGAGTACAAATTACAAGTATAGAGAGTCATATCCGAGCATTATAGGATGCCGTACAAGCTAGAGGGTGAAATTCATATAAGTAGCCTATACTATTCTTCCTAAAGAGGTCCGAGCAGCAGCCTCGGAGGAAGAGCCCCTGGGAAGTTGTCCCATCGTCATAAATGCTAGGGGTATTTATAGCTGAGATCTGGAGTTAGGTGATCCACCCACAGATGTGCATTTCTCGGCCCACAGGCCTGGGCTTGAACTCGGCCCAACAGTGATTTTGGACCCTAAGCTTCCTTTGTAGAATTAGCGTAGGACTCTTGAGGTTTGGGCTCGAATTTATGCTCATGAGATCGAGATCTGTGACTTTCGACCTTGCCAGACCGTAGAAATGCTGAATCCAAGATGCCCCTCATCAATACTCCCCCACTTCTCGAGCGTAAAGAGGAGCTTAAGCTCGAAGAAGTATAAATTGCTCCGAACGCTGGGGTGAGATGAGCTATTTTTAGGATAAGTTTCGGATGTGCCTCATTAAAAACCTAACTCGAAAAAACCATTTGGGATAAAAACCGAGCTAGGGAAAAAGAGTGCATATCTCGGAAACGATATAATGGCATCGTCTTGATATTACCTTGGTTGTATGTGGTTTACATAGGACTTCCAGATCAGGATCTTTTACTGTTACTTATTATGGTGCTTTAGTTGATTTTAGAAGTATCTCTTTATCCTTTTGATTTTAATATGACGGATCGGTGGGATAATATGGAATTGATATCTAAGAAAAGCATCTTTTCAAATGTTGGACTTCATTTCATGATTCCTGAAAGTATAGGGGTCATACGTGCAATTATTGGAAATAAAATTTTGAATTCACCCTAAGGGAGTCCTACCGTCGCGGTTACTCGGGGACCGGTTTGCAATTTCCCATTTTGTCCCTGTATATATATGTTGATCGTGGGCCGCTGATCTGCATAAGTTCTAAGAAAACCCTAGATCGGAGTGAACAGATCGATAAGAGAATTTTAGCAACTTCTTCGACCAGTTTCCATACATCCAATATGTCCAACACCGTAGATCTGAAAGGTAAGTCCCAAGTAATGGAAGCTCGAGAGAGTGGTCCTGAGGAGATGCAGACCGAGGATATTCGACCGTCCCTAGTGGAGAATCCGAGCCCCAATTCCGATTCCAACAGAGAGGAAGGAGAATTGGATAACGAATCAGAGGACAGCGGAGATGATAGTTCGAGCGAGGTGACAGTCTCCGACGAGGAAGTCGAAGAGGATGACGACCTTCCTTTAGGGAAGAATGAGCAAAAGAAGTACAGCATAGGCGGCAGGGTCGTGGTTACGATCCTTAACTGGGTGGAGCCGTCGACTAGTGCGGGGCTAAATATGACCGAGGATAGGGTAGATGAAACCGTTTGCCGCTACACTGAAAGAGACCGGGAGGAACTGGAGGCAGAATTTGGCAAGTATATTGGCACCGGGTATTCGATCGTCATTCCGACCCCCGAACAGCGAGTCACCGATCCTCCTGAAGGTTGTCAAGCTTTTTATACTAAACAGTTCCTCTATGGTTTACGTATTCCTTTCCCACCTTTGATACGCAGTATTCTGGAGGCTTTCAAGCTTACTTCCTCTCAAATCCTGCCGAATTCGATCAGACTTATAATAGCCTTTTGCGTCCTGATGAAAGCTAAAGGAAAGAAGGCAGCTTTCCAAAATTTCTGGCGAATTTTCCAAATCAGCTCCTCCACGGCTTCGAACGCCGGTTATGTATACTTTTCTCAGAGACCGAATATATCAATTTTATCGACCAACGTTAGTAGCAATTCAAAAGGCTGGAAACAGGAATTCTTTTTCGTTCGTGGCCCAGACTCTCTGCCTTCTGCGGATAATCCCGAGCCTATTCCACACAGATGGCCCGGGGCGAAGTCGTGGATCTATGGAAGACGACGCCTTAGGGGAAATATGAGCCATGAGATCTCAGATGAATTCTTGCAATCCCTTCGAATCCACCTTCATCAGACTCCTTCGATGACTCAAGAGGCGATTTTGCGTTTGGCTGGGCTCAGCTCGTGTTCTTTTCCTGCGCCTGAGATCAATTACGGAAAGGCTCTGATCACTCCAAATAACAATCCAACCGAGCAACCTGGAAGGGTCGAAGGAGAGGTCAACCCTGCTGTTGCTCCCTCCACTTTAGGTGTGTCAAATTATCATATACATTTCGATTTATCTTTCTATAATCAAAGCTAATTCCCTTGTATTTCACAGCTGGGGTCGTTGATAAGTTCCAAACCTCGATAGCTGGTTCGGTTGTCGTTTCCTTTTTGAAGGGTAACCAAGGTCGACCTCGCCATAAAAAATCAAAGGTTTCCCGGAAGGTTGTAAAATCCGCTTCTGGGGTCGATACCACCGTGGTTTCGAACGCTATGGTGACTTTTCCCCAAACTGCTATTGCGGGAATTTCCCAACCTCATGCTGCGATCGAGGGAACTTCCCAATCTCGAGCTTTCGATCTTCGGTCCATTTTTCTAACCGGTTCTTCTAATCCGAACGAGGCGAGATTTAGCCATTATACCCTAAAAGAGGTCCGAGCTCAGGAGATACTGGAAGCGAGAATGGTTCGTAAAAGAAGTAGCGATGCCCCCGAGTCTTCTAGAAGGGTGAAGCCTTTTGGTCGAGGACCGTGTCCGATCCAATGCTGGGCTGGCCATTCCGAGCCAGACCTGGCTGATTTCATAGAGGACCACCTTCAAGGACTAAGGGCCGCTGGATTCCCGGAGAATGGAACCATCGAGTCCGATTTGGGCCCAGATGGTGAACATGCAGTGGATAAGTCTCTTCGGATATTCATGGCCGGGAGATTTAAGGATGATAACACCGCACTATTTCTTAAAAATGACTTTGAGATCGCGGGTGATTACGCCTATGCTCTACAAAAGGTATATGAGTTTTCAAATATACTAATTTTTCCTCAAAACCTTTGCTTCGTCAATAATATTTATTTTCTTCTTTAGGCCGGAGACTTATTCAGTCATCAGGCTTACCGACTGGCCACATTAAACGAGGAGTCACAGATGGCCCAGAATGCCCTTCACGATATCCTGAGGGAAGAGGCTACTAAGGCTGATCGGTTGAAGGATATCACGACTAAATTAGCTAAGCTCAAGAAAGAGCTCGAGGAAGCTAAGAAAGAACTTGACGGGAAAAGGGCCCTCGAGGACGAAGTAGAAAAATTAAAATTGGATCTCGGGCAAGCTAAGGCACTCGCTGATCAATCTTACGATCGGGGGCGATCCGAGGCCAAACTTCCAGCCATAAGGGAATTCTTAGAGTCCCCTTTCCTTGATGCTCTTGTCCGATTACGATCAGGGGAAATCATCCAATCCTTCTACTATAAAGGAGTTCAACAGCTTATTTCGGCTGGACAAATTCGTGGTGCCCTTGGGGATTATGCTAAGTTCATGAGTCCCTATAAGAACGTCCACGGAAATGATTATAAGGCCTGTTCTCTTCCTCCGAAAATTCCGAACCTTCAAAACCACGAGTTCTTTCCCTTCCTTGATGAATTTGGAGTGCCGATGCCAAACCCTGATGTGCTCGAAGCGCAATCTGAGGATGAAGAGGTGGATATCGAAGGGGATTCCAGTAACCAGGGAGAGCAAGGCGTTCCGTCTTCCGAGTCAAGTAAATCTGCAGCTGATGACCAAAGTAATGATGAAGAAGAAAGTAGCTCGAGTAGTGATGATTCTGATAGCTCGGAGGGCGATTCTGGTGAAGGGAAAGAGCAAGAGAGATCGGATAAAGGTTCTGGCGTGAAGGAATCTAGCCATTAATAATTATCATGTAATAGGGTTTACTTAGCGAACTATTGTAATTGCAAATTTGTTTTTATAGTCTCATGCCTTTCTTATTTGGTGGATGCTTGAATTTACACTTTTCCCTTTGTGCCATGTTTAATTTACTGCCAGTTTGACCATTTTGTTGAACTTTATAACGTCATTCTTGCATACTTGGTCGCGTCATCGAATCTTTCTTGGGAGTGGTGATTTATCAATTATTGTGACTCGTATGATGCCGCGTCTCTTATAAATACTAAGGTCATTTTACCTTGCCTTTACGATAACATCATACACAGTGATCGGAGCTTCAGGAAATTATTACGGTCGAATAATTATCCGAAAGCCAAGAGATGAACGAAAATTCGAACGTTTCTGTAATTTCTTCCGTGCCTTTCCCCAAACCCAATGACGGTAGAAATATAAAGAAAAAGAGACAAGCTCCGGTTAAGTCCATTACTTCCGACGAGCTGATCTTCCATGAAGGAGATAAATCTTCGATTGTCGCCCTTTCTTCATGCTTGAAAACCAAGGGCTCAAACAAGAAAATTAAAAAGGTTTCTTTTGGGGAGGATGTATCTGTGCGCACATCCTTTCCTGTTCGGTCCGCGCCCTCGAAGGTTGCTGAGTCTTTCAATTTATTGTTTCCTTCTGGCGTTTTCCCCTTTAAGAGGGACATAATTCATTTCGACAAAGTATCACACGAGAAATCCGATCTGACCCTTCTTCGGGCCAATATCTCTATCTCCGAGGCAATTCTATCAAAAGGAGAATATTCCTCGTTCTTGTTTCAGTCTGGGTCGGATTTCCTTGCCAGGTAATTCTTGCTAACCTCCTTATCCTGGCTTTCTACTTTTCTTATTTTAGCCTTGACACATTTTCTTACAAGTTTAGGCCAGCGAAGACTTTTCTAGGCTTCACGCGTTAGCAAAGCGTGAGATCGAACAACGAGCTACTATTACTCTCGAGCTAGCCAAGAAGAAGATTGAGCTGGATCGCGCGCTGGAAGCTAATAGATTTTTTAAGGAGAAACTGTCTCAGGAGAAAGAGAAGGGTGCCCAAGCTCGGGGTGGAGGGCTCTTGGAGAAGTTGAGCTCAGAATTAGAGAGACTCAGAGATATCTACGAACGTGAGAAGAAAAATTCCGAGCTTCGTGAGAGGGAAGCTTATATCCGCGGGTATGCTGATCGCAGTGCTGAAGTTCGAAAAATCCTTTCCGAGAATAATTTCGTTTAGTTGTACTAAGATTTTCCTTTGTTGTAAGATAAGCTTACTAAGATTTTTCTTTGTTGTAACACAACCTTGTTGTAACGGTAATATTGTCGAAATGTTGTTCTTTCTTCCTTCCTCTCTATTTTTTTTTTTTTTTTACATTAACTTTTCGGGTTTTCGACCTTAGAGTTGAGCGTTGATTCCTGTATTAAAGGTAGATTGGACATTTTTCTTGCTTGTTGCAATTGGATTTACCCTTGACCCTTTTACTGTCACGTCCCATATTCTTTAGCCAAACAGTCCCTGATTTTCTGGGAAGTGGGACGGTCATAGCGTTTAATGCTCGTATCGCGGCCGTTCATCCTACGAGATCTACACCGTTGATGTGAAATTCCTCCCCCTATATATAGTTCCAAAATTATCTTCATATTTTTACTTGACTGTAAATGTTTCGTTCGATCGACATGGTTATTTTTCTACTCCCATCGATCAACTCCATGTTCCACTTGATCTCTGCGGTTAAAGCGTTCGAGATTCGAATTCGAACTTTATTTCTCGACCTCCTCGGCGTCCCTGTATGGGAAGCAATTTCGACTAGGGTATCGACAGGCGAAAAGGATTGCGACTAGGGTACCGGCGGGCGACCTGCTTCTTTGGAGTCATCTCTCCTGAGATGGGTTAGAATTCCGATATCCTGTCGCTTCATCCGGTCGGTTAGTAGATTAATATCTAGAGGATTTTTTTAAATCTCGAGCATCAACTTCTTCGAGGTGCTTCTCGGGGAATGATGTCTTCGAGATCGCTCTTTGAGTACTCTAAATGGATATGCTTCCTTCTTTCCTTGACCGGATAATAGTCTTAGAGAGCCAGCGGGGGTCCGGTAGCAAGAATGCTGGAAAACTGTCCCCTCGCCGCTGGTTTTTCTTTTAAGCTCGTGATCATCATTGTTTATGGACGAAGGTCTTGGATTTGCTACGAGTGCGGGAGGCAAGCTCCAATCTTGTTTCTTTGTTTTTCCTCATTTGGCTCGAAGACCTCTAGATTATTTGTAGCATTTGTAGTAGGATAGGAACAAATGTAACGTTTTTGAATTCGAATCTTCTTGTTGTATCTTTATCTCTGTATTTCGATGAATCATTTGTAATTGTTCGAACAGCTTATAAATGCAATTATTTATCTTTATATTTTTCTTTTCCTGTCTTTTCTTTAATGGATCCTGATTTCGATCTTCTGCCATTTTGTCGTTCCACGATTTCGTCAACTTATAAGGCAAGTCGAAAACCTTAACGGAAATGAACTTTTATCCACGTCACCTAATGATTCATGGTCTTGTAACTTCATAGAACAACTTTCAAATAATTTTACCTTTGTTGAACATAGAATTCTTGGTGATTCCCCAAAGTTCGAAGGAATATTTTCCTTAGCTCGAATAATATTGTTGACCTTTAATTCAATAATTGCGTAGAAGGAATGTGACAGAATTTCGATCGATCCTGATTATAATTTGGATCTAAGGGGCGTAGCAACGGCTTTCACCCTTAGTCGTTTCAGAGCATTTTTAGCCCGAGGGTCGTAGCAACAGCTTTCACCCATTTAATAGTTTCGATCTAAGGGGCGTAGCAACGGCTTTCACCCTTAGTCGTTTCAGAGCATTTTTAGCCCGAGGGTCGTAGCAACAACTTTCACCCATTTAATAATTTCGATCTAAGGGGCGTAGCAACGGCTTTCACCCTTAGTCGTTTCAGAGCATTTTTAGCCCGAGGGTCGTAGCAACAGCTTTCACCAATTTAATAATTTCGATCTAAGGGGCGTAGCAACGGCTTTCACCCTTAGTCGTTTCAGAGCATTTTTAGCCCGAGGGTCGTCACCCAATTTTTTCCGATCCAAGGGGCGTAGCAACGGCTTTCACCCTTGATTGATTTTCGAGGGTCGTAGCAATAGCTTTCACCCGTTTAATAGTTGATGGAGAAAAAATAGAGATTGATAATAGATGAATAGAGATCGAGAATATCCAGAATATGACGAATAAATAATAATTTTGGCGAAATGAACTTTCATTGAATAAATAACTCAGTCGAAATAAACTTTCATTGAACACATAGTTTTCTTAATCACGAGAAATAAAGAAACAGAACGAGATGACTAAATAGTAGTAGCCTAGAATTTAACTATCCATCTTCATCTTCCATAATATCTTCTCAAATTAACAGCATTCCATGCTCGAGGTAGGACCTCTCCATTAGGATGAGCAATTTTGTAAGAACCTTTATTTCCAACCTCAACGATCACAAAGGGGCCATCCCAATTAGGTTGAAGTTTTCCAACATGCTTCGACACTTCCACTTTCTTGAGCACTAAATCTCCCACTTTGAATGTTCGGATTCGAACGTTTCGATTATAAGATTTTTCCATGCTAGACTTGGTAGATTGAATTTTCAGCTTTGCACGGTCCCTTCGACCATCTGCGTGATCAACTTCCATTTCCCTTAGAGATCGATTTTCCTCGGGATCATAAAATTCGATCCTGGGAGAAGGTATGAGGTTCTCGACTGGAATAACAGCTTCCGACCCATAAACCAGACTGAATGGAATTTCTCACGTTGCAGCTTTAACAGTAGTTCTATTGGCCCATAAAACTCCTGGCAGTTCTTCGAGCCATTTTCCCTTTGCCTCAGATAGACGTTTTTCCAGAGATCGAACGATCTCTCTGTTCACAACTTCAGTTTGTCCATTAGCTTGAGGATGCCCTACTGATGCGAAATTCTGCTGTATTCTGAACTTTTCGCACCATTCTGTGATTCTTTTCCCGGTGAACTGCGTTCCGTTATCAGATATTAAGATCCTAGGAATCCCGAACCTGCAGACAATATTTTTCCATAAGAAATTAATAACTTGGAACTGAGTGATCTTTGTCGGAGCAACGCATTCGACCCATTTGCTAAAATATTCTACTGCAACCAATACATAATTTTTCCGAGCTCTTGCTGTTGGAAACGGCCCAACAATATCAATGCCCCATTTATCAAAAGGCCAACAGATCGAAATAGAGTGCATATGTTCAGCCGGTTGATGGATCAAATTCGAATGAATTTGACAATGGTGGCATTTCTTCACATAATCAACAGAATCAGAGAAAAGAGTAGGCCAATAATATCCTGACCTTGAGCATTTAAGAGCTAATGCCCGAGCACCGCAATGACTTCCTGCCTCTCCCTCGTGAACTTCCTTTAAAATAGCATTATAGTGCACTTCGGAGATACATTTTAATAAAATTCCAGAAGAGGATCTTTTATAGAGTTGATTATCAATTAGAGTGAACGATGGCGCTCGGTATTTTATCCTTCGAGCTTCGTTTGAGTTTTCTGGAAGCTTCCCTTCTTTGAGATAGGCAATAAGAGGGTCGATCTAAGAGATCCTTGGCTCATCGATTTCCATGATGTCGACTGAGGGAGTCACATCCAGTTCGATAGCAGACGTATTCGATAATAGCCATGTGATTATCCTTTCATTCTTCCCATCGGCAAGTCCTGTGAACTTCGATAATAGATCTGCCCATAGATTTTCCTCCCTCGGTCTAGGTTGAATATCAAACTTGTCGAATTCAGAGATCAACTTTTTTGTCTTGTTCAAATATTTGATCATATTGAACTCCCTGGCCTCGTAAGTGCCTTTCACCTGTCTATGAACGAGTTCAGAATCTGTTAACACAACAATTGATTTTACCTTTGCCTTTATGGCCATTTCTAATCCAGCGATCAGGGCTTCATATTCCGCTTCGTTGTTTGTAACGACGAAGTCCAAAGTGATAGCATAACTCAAGTCTTCACCATTGGGTCCTTGAAAATGGATTCCTGCTCCACCTCCTTCCCTGGTCGAGGAGCCATCCACGTGCATCAGCCAGACCTGATCTTCGGCTTTTACGACCATACTTACCTCGGAGATTGCTCCTTCTTCCACATTCGATAGGCCTGTTGACTCGACTACGAAGTCAGCTAATACCTGGGCCTTTATAGCGACCCGTGGTTGATATTCAATCTCGAATTGACCCAGCTCGACCGCCCACTTTATCAATCTGCCTGATGCTTCTGGCTTTGATAGGACCTGTCTCAGAGGTTGATTCGTTAAAACGATGATCTTGTATGTCTGAAAATAAGGCCTTAACCTTAGTGTAGCTACCACCAAGGCAAGCGCAAATTTTTCAATCTCCATGTAATTTTTCTCAGCACCCTGCAATAACTTGCTCAAATAGTAAACTGGTTTATGCTCAGACTTATCGAGCTTTACCAAAACCGAGCTAATAGCCTCTTTCGACACGGCTATGTATAAATATAGAGGTTCTCCATCGGATGGCTTTGCTAACATTGGTGGTGAGGTTAAGTATGCTTTCAGGTCTTCGAAAGCTTTGTCACATTCTGCATTCCACTCAAAGTTCTTAGATTAACGCAATAGTTTGAAGAATGGTAAACTCTTGTCAGCAGATCGTGAGATGAATCTATTCAACGAAATAATCTTCCCAATCAAGCTTTGGACATCTGAGAGCTTTCTCGGTGGTTGTAGGTCGGTAATTGCTCGAATTTTTTCGGGGTTGGCTTCGATTCCTCTTTCGTGGACGAGATATCCGAGGAACTTTCCCGATCGCACACCAAAAGTGCACTTGGCAGGATTCAACTTCATTCCATATTTCCTTAAAATTCCAAAACATCGATCAAGATGGTTGATGCGGTCCTCCTCCGTCATACTTTTTACGAGCATGTCGTCTACATAAACTTCCATGATTTCCCCTATCAAATCTTTAAACATCATATTGACTAATTTTTGATAGGTTGCGCCCGCATTCCTCAAGCCAAAAGGCATGACAATGAAGCAGTAGACTCCTCCCTCGGTGATGAACGCTGTTTTATCCTGATCTCTTTAGTTCATAAAAATCTGATAAAATCCTTGGAAAGCATCCATCATACTAAAAAATACAAACCCCGCGGTGGAATCTACAAGCATATCGATCCGAGGTAATGGATAAGGATCTCTTGGGCACAACTTGTTTAGGTCTGTAAAGTCGTTACACATTCTCCATTTGTTTTCAATCTTTTCGCCCTTAGAAACTAGGACCACATTACACAACCACTCTGTGAACTTTATTTCCCTGATCTGGCCCGCTGCTAACAATCTATCGACCTCTGCATTGATTATTTTGTCCTTTTCGCGGCCATGATTGCGCTTCTTTTGCCTTACAGGTTTTGCCTTTGGATCGATGTTCAATGAATGTGTTATCACCCGTGGGTCGATTCCAACTATATCATTTGAACTCCAGGCAAAAACGTCCACATTTATCTGTAAAAATTCAACGAGCATGGTTTCCATGCCCTCGCTTAACTCCGTTCCGATTTTGGTGAATTTCTCAGGGGATCCCGGAACTAAAGTTACTTTTTTGTGGCCGGGTGCTTGCATACTCATGTCAACATTTTTCCCTTTCTTTCCTTGTAATTTCTCGTAGTCGGGAATCGGTGATTTTACGCCAGACTCCAATTCATCTATTTTCCTCTTAATCGGGAGCTCGGGCTCCATTTTCTTTTTAATACTTAAAGATGAATTATAACATTCCTAGGCCATGTATTGGTCGTTCCTCATTTCTCCTACCCCTCCCTCGGTCGGGAACTTTATCTTTTGGTGATAGGTAGATACAACTGCTTTGAAGATATTTAGAGCTGGTCTTCCTAATATGGCATTGTAAGCGAACGACGTATCTACCACTAGGAATTTGATCATCCTTGTTACATTCTTTGGCTTGCTTCCTAGAGTCGTGCTCAAGAGAATGGTCCCAAGAGGGATGATCTCCGATCCCCCAAAACCAACCAAAGGAGTGGTTACTCGATCCAGATGCGGGTGACAAAGATTCATCCTTGTGAGAGCTTCCGAAGAGATAATGTTTGCCGAGCTTCCATTATCGACCAGCACTCTCTTGACCTCAAAATTAGCAATCTTCAATGTCAATACCATGGAAAAATTCGGATCATCTTCATTTGTATCCCAATTAACATCCGAAGGTCGATCGGCCTCACTGAAACTTATAACTTGATTTTCCATGGAGGGAAACTCCAAGGATAGAATTTCCCTCTTTGTAGAGACCCCAGCCCTTATCGATCTCAACGTTCTTTTTCTAGCATTTCTGCTATCTCCTCCTGCTGGTTCGCCAGCAATCATGTTTATCACTCCGTTTGACTGTTCTTCCGTCTGATTTCGAACCTGCTTCTGTTGAGTATTAAACTTTCGCGGGCTCCTGGACCTATAATGATTGTTATAGTTACCTCCTTTGACAAATTCTTTGAGTTTTCCTTGTGCAATTAGTTTTTCTATCTCGACTTTCAGTTAGTAACAGTTTTCGGTGCTGTGCCCCCGAGCCCGGTGGTATCGACAGTATTGGTCATAACCCAATGCACCTGGCCTAGCCTGAGTGATCCTTTGAGCCTCGGGAATCAAATTTCCTTCTTCTAACACAGTTAACACCTCTTCCTTTGAACTGTTAAGTTCGGTAAACTGAATTTTTCCCGGTCTTGGAGGTCGAGCTCGTTCATAGGGAGGTCCATAGGAATTCGACCCTTGGGGCGGCATATGTGGCTTATAAGTGTTGATTCGTTGCCAAACAGACCCTCTGATCGATCCTCCGTAATCACCAGGTTTTGGGATAGGAGCCCAATCTTGTTTCTTGTTAAGAGGAAGTTTCACAGTGTGCGAGCTTTTTAACTTATTCATCTCTTCCTGAATCATGTATTTCTCAGCGATCTCCATAATTCACTCGAAGGATTTCGGTTGTTTTCTGCACAAGGCGTTTCCGAACTGAGTGCTCCTTGTCAGCTCGAACATTAATGAGGACAGATATTCGATCTGCGGAGTGTCAACTTTGAGAAGTTCGATACTGAACCTCGCTAACAATTGTCTCAACGTTTCTCCTTCCAATTGTTTTACGGTCCCCAAATGATTTGCCGGTAACCTCGGTTTCCTTTGACTAGCAAATTGGTGTTTTAGTTTGTCGCAAAATTCCTCGAAGGAAAATATGGAGTTAGGCGGCAACTTTCCGAACCAATCGATGGCAATTCCCTCGAAGGTAGTAACCATGATCTTGCAACAAAAGTCCTCAGAATGTCTGTATAAGTTCATCACATTAATAAAGCTGTTGATGTGTTCCCCGGGGTCGGTAGTCTCGTTATACCGTGGTAGCCTGGTCAGTACTGTTTCCGTGTTTCGAGCTTCGCGTATTTCTTGACAAAACGGCGAACAACGAATGATACTGTTCGAAACCTCCCTATCTCTCGTAGATTCTCTCTACTCGGAACATTTCCCGCTCGCCTGTCAGCATAATTGCCACGAGGAATTTCTATCAGCGTATCTTCCTTCTCCAACTCCTTAGCTACTCTCTCTTGCACTATCCTTTCCAGTTCGGAATCAGTAATTCTTTTGTAGGTCGATTTTTTGCCTTTGACAGCACCAGAAAGGTGGCTCTCCCCTACTATTGAATCTTCCACATCATGTACTGATTTTGGCGGAATTTCTGATCGGGCGTTGATTTTCGATGGCACACCCCGAGGAGGGTTTGTTGCTGGCGCGTGCGATATAGACCGCAGTACACTGTTCTCCCTCTGGATGTTCGAAGATGGTATTTCAGGTCTCCCGTGAACTGCTGGTTGATCTACAGGCGATTGATCAGCCCTACCACCGTTCAGAAATTCCCTACACATCGTGCCTATGATGGACCTTAGATCACCAACGGTCGTGTGAATTGGAACATTATCCTGCGGAACAACTGGTGGAACCTCTGGTTGTTGAGCCGCACGCGACAGATTGTCGGGCTCATTGTTGACCGAATTATGTGCTCCTGCTGCATTGGAAGGTTCTCCTCTGATATACGTATTTCTCCTCGTAGTAGGCATATTTCGATCTAATGCTCGAATAAGGCCCCTCGGTGGGCGCCAATTGATCTTACGCAATTTCGTTTGTTCGACCTAGGCGGTATAAAATGCTGTACAAGTGCTTGCAAACAAAAGAAAGAGATCAATAATATTTGTATTCGGGATGATTGAGTACAAATTACAAGTATAGAGAGTCCTATCCGAGCATTATAGGATGCCGTACAAGCTAGAGGGTGAAATTCATATAAGTAGCCTATACTATTCTTCCTAAATAGGTCCGAGCAGCAGCCTCGGAGGAAGAGCCCCTGGGAAGTTGTCCCATCGTCATAAATGCTAGGGGTATTTATAGCTGAGATCTGGAGCTAGGTGATCCACCCACAGATGTGCATTTCTCGGCCCACAGGCCTGGGCTTGAACTCGGCCCAACAGTGATTTTGGACCATAAGCTTCCTTTGTAGAATTAGCATAGGACTCTTGAGCTTTGGGCTCGAATTTATGCTCATGAGATCGAGATCTGTGACTTTCGACCTTGCCAGACCGTAGAAATGCTGAATCCAAGATGCCCCTCATCAGATTTTATGGGTTTGACGAAAACTCATTTGAAAAGATTTTGGTTTCGCGAGATTGGACCTAAACCTATCTACATACTAAAAATTGAGAAGAACCCGTCTATGCTCAACCCATATTTAATGGATGTAATGAACTAATAAAATGATACAATATGAATATGTTTCTAATAAAATGTCAACATAAAGAGTGTTTTTTTTTTTTTTTTTAACAAAAATAATATAAGAGCTTTTTTGCCAATTAAAAATAAAACAAAGAGTATTTTTCATTTCAATCGAATTGATAACTTGGTGGAATTAATGTAAATTGACTGGTTGAATTTTATGACTCATTGCCGATGCAATTGAGTTTACACTTGGACTCTTTTACCAAAAAAGAAAAAAGAAAAAGTATTGGACTTGTTTGACACGTTAACTTGTTTAACTCCATTTTTTCTTTAATTTGGGGACACTGCATTTGAGTCAAAAGACTTCTGTTTAAAAAGAAACCCTAATCACACTTATTGATTGCAACATTAAATATTACAACAACTTGAATAAAATTGAACAAATTAATACTATTATAATGGAGTTCTATCAGAAAAAAAAAATTATATACTTTGCTTCTTGCGCTTATTTGTAACTCCTTTTTTTTTTTTTTTTTGTTTGTTTGTTATTGCATAAACAATAAATTTATTTGAAATTAAATTTGCATGAAATTAGAATGTGTACATTAAGTAAGATTGGTCTATTTATATGAAATTAAATTAAATAAATTGCGAGTCTCGGAACTTTAGAAAGGATTATAAGTAAGAAATTTATATATTCTTATGCATTAAGTAAGATTAGTTTATTTATATGTGATTCAACACTGCTTCGTTTTTATTTGCCAAGTAATATTTGTAATTTGATAGTGTGAGCAACCCCGATATATGAACTTGGGACTCGAAAAGTTACATGAGCCGATCTATAACTGTAAAAATGTTCAATGGTATATGAGTTTGAGTTTATAGTCATGAAGTCCAATGATATTTGAGTTTGAATCACTTTAGGCTCGATTGACAGCTCTAATAATGTCACGTGATGGAGTTTCTTCATCCATACACTCAGTCAACCCACAATTAAAAGGGAGAATGTTAAGACAAAATATCTCACATGGATATCGAAAAATAATATTAAGATTACATTATAGAAGATATAGGGATTAAATTAATCATTAAAAAGCCATTGAAACACCTCGTAAGGGATTAAATTTACCATTGAAAAACCAAAAAAAAAAAAATATAGGGAAAAAATGCATAAAACCCACCTGTGTTTTGAGAAACCTACACAGATCCTCCCCCCCCATGTTAATTTTTTGGCATAGAACTCTCTCGTGTTTACCAAATGTTATACATTCTACATTTAACGGTTAAATAGTTGAATCCATTAATTTATTTAGGTTAAATACCATTTTACACTCCATGTTTAAATCTATTTACCTATCTATTATATTAATTAGATTTTATTTATAATATTAATAAATTAATATTATATACACAAGAGGATTCCTTGCAAGGGTTTATAAAACACAAGGGAGTTCGATGCCCAAGAAAAATAACACAAGAGAATTTTGCGCAGGTTTCCCAAAACAAAGTTGGTTTTAGTGCATTTTTCCTTATAAAATCTTTCAAATTAAATGGATTAAAATTGAGTTTCAATCTCATTAACAGCAAGTGAAATACATTTTCAATCCGTCTCTTTTAATGAAAAAGGGATTTTGAGCAACTTTTTATAAAATACAAGGAATTCCTTATAAGTGAATGTACAAGGGATTCCAAATAATATAGTGTTGGCCTTATTTTCTTACCTAGAAAACGAATTAATGATTTTTCAAAGATTATTAAAGTTCATGTAAGACTAGAAGACTGGGGTAAGAGTTTACGTTTTGAAATTGTATTTAAGCATTCAAATCATCGATGATCACATTCACATTCAATTTGAACTGTGACAACATTTATACTATATAATATATCATAAAGAGACCTAGGAAGTAGGAAGACCTGATGTTCATTCTACAATTATATTTATTTCCAAGCGAAGACTCAAACAAATAGTATTTGATTATTGCTTTTTATTGTTGTAACCTAATAATCATGTACCATAGATAATTCGAGATCCGTTAAGCGTTAATTTAAGGCATGGCATCATAAATATGTAATTACAACCATATAAATTTTATAATAAAAAATTAAATTAAATTTAGTTAATTATGAGTTACCTGTTTAATAGGATAAAACTATAATTTATCTTATATTCTTTAATATCCCAAAGTTAACTACCATAACTATTTCTATTGTCCTTCTTTTCTTTATTCTACCCAAATTAATATCAATCACCATGAAAAATTTATCTTTCCATATTGTATGGTACTAGTTCATATATAATAGTACAATACCATCAATGTGTATAATTATTCACATTACATAGTATAATATCTCACATGTAATAATATTGACTCGACATACTTAGTATGATCTCATATTAGTAGTAATTAGTCACAATATATAGTTTTACCATTAGTACTAATCAACTTACGGATAATTCTTCACATTACATGGTAACTTGTAGTAGTATAGACTAACATAACATAGTATTGAATCCACAAACATAGTAAGGTCGACCCATATTAGTAGTATTTAGCCACATTATGCAAGTATTATCATTAGTACTAACCAATATATATAATTCTTTACATTACGTAGTATAATGTCCCATATGTAATAATATTGACTCCACATAATTAGTACGGTCTCACATTAATAGTAAATAGTCACATTATATAGTATTATCATTAGTACTAATGAATTTACTGATAATTCTTTACATGACATGGTATGTGTCTTACATGTAATAGTATAGACTCACACAACATAGTTTTGACTCCACATACTTAATATGGTCACATATTAGTAGTAATTATTCACATTGTAGAGTATTACCATTAGTCATAACCAAATTACTAATAATTCTTCATATTACATGATATATATCTCACATGTAGTAGTATAAAGTCACATAGCAAAGTATTGACTTCACAAACTTAGTACGGTCTCATATTAGTAGTAATTAGCCATATTATGAAATATTATCATTAGTACTAACCAATGTGTATAATTCTTCACATTGCATAGTATAATATTTCACATAGTAATAATTAATCACATTATAGTATTACCATTAGTATTAACCAATTTACTAATAATTCTTTACATTATATGGTATATATCTCACATGTAGTAGTATTTCCACAAACTTAGTACGTTTTCATATTAGTAGTAATTAACTACATTATGAAGTATTACCATTAATACTAACCAATGTGTATAATTCTTCACATTTCATCATATATGTCTCACATGTTATGGTTTAGACTCACATAGCACAATATTAACTTCATATACATAGTACAATCTCATGTTAGTAATTACCCACATTATGAAGAATTACAATTAGTACTATCAATATGTATTAAAATATATTATGAATTTTTTCAAAGGTTAATATTAATTCTTCAACAATAAATATTATAAATTGTTTATTATAAAACAATATTATACACAATTATTTATTTATTTTTACAATAATTTGTTACTTTGTAATTTACTATTAGTGTGGTTAAATAGATAGTACAATGAATGTGGTCAAATAATAGGATAGTACAACTACGTACAATAATAGTAGTATGACTTCTTAGTAACCTGTTAAGTAGGTAATTTATTAATGAGGTGTCATAACTCTATTGGTTATAACTTATGTCATGTGACGTGACGGCACCTCAGAATTTACCCATAAACACTATGAAACTTAAGTGTATATATAAATGAAATTATATATCAGAAAATATACAATTGTTAATAATATGAGTTCTAACAACTTTTGACAAGATTTATTTAACATTATCTTTTAAATTGCATGCATATTATAAATTATACACCATATAGTATTGTATACGTATTAAATACTTAGATATTCACTCGATATCTGTCAGATACGCATCGTGCCGTTTTCAATAATAAGAAAACAAAAAGAATACCGTATCAAATACACCGAAAGGTGTATCAAAAACACTTAATAAAATATGTATTTCTTCAAAAAAAAATCTAGATTATGTATAGTAACAAAAAATGATCTACATGAAATACTTGAAATTTTTCGAACTGACAAAAACTTTGCATATGGTATTAATACTACGATTTTACTTGAACACTTATATGAGAGAAAGATAATATTTTTTATTTTAAAATGAAATAAAAAGTGAACTAAATATATATTACATAACTTTTATTATACATTCTTAAAACAATGGTTTCTTATTATAATGTATTTTTAAGTATACACACATATTTTAACAGTATCCTATTCTATAAATTTTGAGAATCCATATCGTCATATATGTATCCATGCAACATATATTTTCTATAAAAGAAGAAATCATCTTTAAGTATTTCAAAATTAAATATCAACGTCCATCAAGCACAGTGATTGTAAGGTCATTGGAATATGGATTTCCAGTTTGGCTCGACCGTTGAGTCGTTCCGATCCCAACATGATTGCGGTTCCATTTCTCTGCAAAGACCGGTTGCTCTGGCCTAGGTAGGTCTATGATTTCACGACTAAGCATTGAAAGAACTGTTTGAATAGTAGGTCTATCATTAGAAAATTCTTGAATAGACAATAATGCTATGTGAATACATCTCACAATCTCTCCTTGAAAAATTGAACTCTCAATTGTTTGATCCACGAAATCCAAACCATTTTCTTCGTCCCACAATTTCCATGCCTAAAATATTTTGAAATAACAACAGTAATTAATATGATGTTCAATGAGAAATTAATGTGAGTTTGAAGAATATAGTACTTACCCATCCTAGAAGACTCAAAGACAACTCATGATTGTAATAATGCGTGTTCTTTTTTCCGCTAATTATCTCCAGCATTAGCACACCGAAGCTATACACATCTGATTTTTCGGAAAATCTTCCTTCCATTGAATATTCTGGTGCCATATATCCACTGTAAAATCATCTTATTAGCATATTATTTCACGGAAAAAGATGTGCTCAAATGACTATATTCAACGTTGACTTACTATGTTCCTACAACTCTTGAAGTGTTGCCAAAATCTTCGTTTCCTCCAAATATTCTTGCCATTCCAAAATCTGATATTTTTGGGTTCCAATCTTCGTCAAGCAACACGTTGCTTGGCTTGAGATCTCGATGAATTATTTTCAATCTAGAGTCCTTGTGAAGATATAAGAGACCTATCCCTATACTTTCGATAATATGCAACCGTTTCTTCCAATCAAGAATCTTTTTAGATGGATGGTCAGGATCTACAAAAAAGCGAACATAAAAGGAAAGGTAAGAGTTTTGTGCTAAAGCTCGTAACAAAACAATGCTAAATTTTTTGAATATGAACTGACCAAAGAGACAGACATCCAAACTTTTATTAGGCATGTATTCATATACCAGGATTTTCTCTTCTCCCTCCACACAACAACCTATTAATTTAACAAGATTTCGATGTTGAAGTTTGGAAATCACGACCACTTCATTCATAAATTCTTCATTGCCTTGTCCTGAAGCAGCCGAAAGCCTTTTCACTGCAATTACTTTCCCTTTTGCTAAATATCCCTACATATAAATTTAACATTTTCAATTTTGAAATGGAAAACAAAAGAAAATTAATTAAGGAAAACTTTGAACAATTTTACCTTATAAACAAGGCCAAATCCACCTCTGCCAAGAAGGTTTTTTTCATGAAATTTATCGGTAGCATTTGAAAGCGTCTTAAAAGTAAACAATGGCAACTCTTTAACTTTAACTTTCTTTGTTTCATCTTTGAGCACTATTGCACTTGAATCCGACGAAATTACATGCTCCGCTTCAAAAACTTTTATGTCACCAAATCTTTTACCTTTTCTTTTATTCCAGCACCAAGCAATGAATATGACAATAGATATTGCAGCAAAACCCAATACTACTGGAATTATAATAGCGAGCAGCCTATCGCTATGGTTGTCTGAAAGGTAAAGTCATCAATTTAAATTAATAAGTAATACTACCAAAGTATTAAAATTAAAATTTGTCAAAAGCTAAAGTACCTAATTCTGAAGATTCCAAACGAATGAAAATATCAATTCCAACACCGTCGAACCTCTGAAAATCGACCAAAGGTTCGCTCCAAGACATACAACCGATATCCGAATCATGTGCATAAGCTATGCAAGAACAATTACTCAAACATCTAGTCCTGCAAACATCGGGCTGCCTTGACTGAAACTGTTCTGCAAAGTCTGGTACCTTTGTAAACGGCAGCCTCAAGAACCCATCTCTATTTCTACTTGTATTATTGCTAATACTACACTGAAGTTGCCGCCTTCTCGCGCACCCACTAGTCCAATTCCAACTCTCCCATTCTTCCCTGTTAACAGGTTCAAATCCTCTAATACATGAACAAATAGGTGAATCTCGTACATTACAACTGCCAAAAGGACCGCATGTTCCATAAATGTCACATTCATTTCTAACAGCGAACCATGTAATATCCCAGTCCCTTTGTTGATCGTTCCACATTGTTTGCACAAGATTTCCCGTAGAATTCAGGGTAAGTTTGGTCAAGAATGTACCCTCATGCGGAGTGAAGTAGAAAGTGCCTGCAAGGTATAAACGTGTCAAGTGGTGTCAAATAATATATTGTTCAAGTTTGGTTTGAAATTGTGTTTGAGTTTTGTTTGTTAGTTGAATAATCAAGCTCAAACGAGCCCGAATCTAGTATTAGTAGCTTATTTTTTACATAAATATTTTTTTCAATTTTTATTTTATCAAGTCAAGCTTGAGCCAAGTTTCAAAGCTTGGTTTATTTGTACAATAACCTAGTTGGAATCGAAGTTCAAATAGTTTGATTTAATTTTTAGTATTACCTTCGCTGTCATTCCAAAGACTATATAAAGCCAGATAAGGAGAATACATATCTGGCACTCCAGTAAGAATCATCCCGTTCCATGGACCGCTTCTCCAATGGGGTCGGCCATTATTGAAAATGAAAATTTGGGGGATATTGAGAGCTACAAGTGCTGATGTGAAGCTTCCCGGTTTAGGGTCTGACCTATTTGTCCATCCTGAATGACCCACCTTGTGCCCCGTATATATGTTGTCAGTTACCCTCATTGTCGGTAGAAAAACATCTGAAGGATATGCAAAGCTTTCCCATATTATGCTCCCCATTGAAGTGTCCCATAGAACAAGATTACCATTGTCCTGAATTTGAGCAATAGTGTTCCTCGGAGAAGTATCTGTTGGAAATAATTGAATATTCATCGTACAAGTCTCTTAGAATTGATATTGTTTATTTTTTTAGAAATGGTTAAATACATGTACATTATTGCATTATCTTTAAAGAACATCTAAGTATATTATAAATTGAAGTTACTTGAGTTATTTGTAATTGAGAGAGCAATGTTTATAAAACTAATCCGCCAAATAATTAGTATAACAAAATGTAGGGTTTTTGGCATTTTGCACCATGTAATTATAGAGTTTTGGCACTCTGCATTTTGACTTAAAAGTTTTGGCACTTTGCACTCTAGAAATATAATTTATTTGGCACTTTGCACCCTAGTGTGTGTTTTGGTGAGAAAATTTATATGTAGAAGGGTAGAATAGTCTTTATTAATTTATTTATTTTTTTACTTTACATTTTGCACCCTGAAAATATAGATTCTGCACCCTGAAAATATAGGATGTTGGCATTTTGCACCCTAAAATTATAAAATGTTGGTGCTTTTCACCCCGATTTAATTTTTTTTGTCACTATGCACCCTATAATTTGTATGGTATTTTGCACCCTAATGTTTTTTCCTTAAAAAAAAAACCATTAATGTCGTCGATGTAGAGATATAATCATCATCGCTATGCACAACAATCATAAACAAGTTATTCTTAATTTATTTTACTATATAATAACTTATTTTAACATTTTCTCTCAGTAAAATTTAAATTTAAAAAATAGACATTGTCTTCAATTTGTATTTGTTTTCAAGTATCATCTACATTATTTACTTTATATCTAAATACACGTTTACAAATCTAACATGTTATTGTATTACATGTTATTTATATTATCAAGTTATGTCGAAATTGAAAATGCCAAAAAATTATATTTTTTGGGTGCAAAATGCTAACATTCTATTTTTTTTTCAGTGTGCATAGTGTCAAAATATTTACTGTGTAAAGTGCCCAAAAACTATTTAAAAATAATTATTCTACCCTTCATCAAAACACACGCTAGAGTGCAAAATGCCAACTAAATTATATTTCTCTTGTAATTACAATTACAGGTGCAGTGCCAAAAGCCTCAAAAAATATGTAGCTTCAATTGGCACAAAATACCCCATCGTACATCTACTCCTAAATTTTGTCATTTATTTTTATTCCTGAGAAGTCACAGAATAAGACCTCTTCATCTTACTTAAATTTTTTTTTCTTAAAAATATTATTCACAGAAATTTCAATAGTACCTGTCACGTTCGTTGACCAGAGAGTTTCGTTTCTTCCGTTTGTGAGAACGAGGTTGCCGTTCCGGGAAAAAGTTAAGGTTCCAGAAGAATCGTTCAGCGGTCTGGCTCTGTTAGCTACCCATACTACAGTTTCTTCAGAAACATTGTAAAAGACACCCAAGTAGCGATTAGTAGTGTTTTCCGGGGAGAAGAAACCCAATTTGAAGACATGCCGACCGGAAATAATGGTGTCGGAGTCTCTGAAAGTTATATTTGAGGTTAAAGTGTCTGTCTGTAAGCAAAAACAGGGGAAAGGAACAAGGAAAATTAGAACAAAGAGAAGGGGTTGCAGGTAAAGGCGAATGATTTTTGTATTCATCGTATTAAATTCATCCAATTCCAATTTGTTAAATGATGGAAAGATTGGCTATGTTTCCAAGAAAGCCGCTTCAGGTTGAATTTCCCAATTTAATACTCCTATATATACTGGGTTTGGTGTGGGTTTGTTGTTGGGTGATATTTCTCAATAATGTAGTTGCACGAGTGAAATGCCAAAATAACCCTTTATTATTTCTAGTTGGCGGAAAATCCTTCATGTTATTTTTTATTATTAAAATAATCCTATATTTTAAGATATTTAGTTATGGCTGTGTTTGGATGGATTTTGGCCCGGTCTCGCGGATTTCGTGAGACTGAGCCAAAACCCCTTCAAATGAGTTTTCGTCAAACCCATAAAACCATCAAAAACATATTCAGAAACTCACATTCAAACTCTTCAAACCTATAAAACATTGATTTGACACCTACCACCTACTTTTTCTCCCAGTTTTCACTAAAAAAGACATTGATTTGACACATATCACCTATTTTTTCCCCTAAACCCCAACATCCAAATCCAATCCAAGTGGGATTTCAACTTATTCAAACCTCAAAACCCAAGAGCCAAAACACATCCAAATGAAGTCTTAAAGGTTTCATCGAAACCACCCAAACCAATTTTTTTAAACCGAGACCCGCGAAATCGAGCCAAAACCCATCTAAATAGACCCTATATTCTTCATGATTTATAGATAAAGTGACAAATATGCTCTTAATATTACTATTTTTTTCTTAACTTAAATTTTTTTGGCATTGAATCGCTATAAATTTTAAAAATTGACAATAATCCGCCTACGATCAACTCATAATTTCAAATGGGTATAATAGGGGATCCTTGCCAATAAAAAGTCAAAGAGTTTGGTTAATAAAATAAACACGAGAGATTTTTGGTCAATCAAAAATAAAACAAAGAGTATTTTTGCATTTGAATCGAATTGATTATTAGTTGGGTTAGGAGTTCAATATAAATTAATTATTTTCTATTAATTTCATCATTCTTGTTAATGTACGTAACTAATACTAATTAATATTGTGATTATTTGGTTAAAATGATATTTCAAGATTTTTGCTTTAAAAGATTGATTATATATTATATTTTTTTAATTCGTGTGCAATTCTTCAACATGACAAATAAAAAAAAAAAAAAAAAGGTAACAGGTTTAAGTCTACCTTGGACTTGTTTGACCCGTTGACTTGTTTATTTTCATTTTCTTTTCAATTCGGGCCCACTGTGCATTTGCGTCCCATATTTTTTACATAACTAGAAAAGTGCACATACGTTATACGTGTCTAGTTTTAATTTCATGGGTATTTTTCATAAATTTGAATAAAATTAGTTACTTTTATGTCATAGAATATCATATTTTATAGCTAACAGATTTATTTTTTATAAAATTTATTTTTATTAATTATTATTGGTTTATAAAAAAATGATGGCTTTAAATGGTTGTAATAAAATATAACATAATGAATGATTTAGTCATTACATCTAATAAAATTGGTTCTAAAATAAAATCATATGAACATAATTTAGTGCATTCCATAATAGTAGTTTTCATGTCATGTTTATCAGTTATTCATCGATGACAAAAAGTTTCATCCGTTTCTTCACAAATTCATCGATTTCACGAGCATTTTTTCTTACTGGTTTCACCAGTTTCCTCACCAACCTTACCAGTGTTCACCAATTTTACCCGAAGTTTCATTGATTCATATGTTTTCACTGTTTAATTGTTTTTTTTTTTTTATCAATTTTTCCTCTTTTTAATCGATTATAACATTTTTCATTGTTTTCCCCTTTTTGTCGTCTTTTTAGCATATATTAATGATCGTTGTTCAATTTATTAACTTCACCATGAGTATTTTCCTCGATTTCTTTAGTTTTTATTCTGTTCAAACCATTTCTAATGGTTTGACTTTGTTTTTGTTGGTTGAACATTTTTCATTTTATTGAATTTTTACCAATTTAACCAATTTTCACATGTTTGCACCAACCTTAGCATTTTTCACCGATTTTACACGGTTTTTGCATATTTCATAATTTTTCATGTAATTTCATCGTTTCACCAATGTCATTCATTTTTTTCGCGGATTTCACTTGAATTTTCATCGATTTCACATGAATTTACCGAATTTTAAACTCAAATAATTATACATCTTTAATTACTTTTAAGTTGATCTCAAGTTATTTCTTTACCAATCTAAGCCATTTCACTTATTATATTAATTAGTTTAAATTATTTTTTTACTGATTTACTCGTTCTTGATCAATTATAACCTAGTGTCCATTGTTTTTCCTATTTTTCATCGATTTCTTTATTTATCTCCTATTCAAAGAAAAAAAAAAACAAAATTTTTCTACTGGTTTAGTTTACACTGTTATTGCTAGTTAAACTTTTTTTTTTGGTCTAATTTTAGTTATTTTTATCAGTTGAACTTATATTTCACATTTTTTTTAATTTCACTTGAATTTTCATTGATTTCACATTATTCACAGATTTTAACATTTTTTCAATGATTTAACTCATTCTTCGAATATTTCACCAATTTTTCATTGATTTCACCGATTTGTTTCCCATGTTTTCATAAATGTCTCCCAAATTTTCATCGATTTCACATGTATTTATCGATTTTACCGGCACTTTTTATTACCGATTTCAACCATTTTTTCACCTACTTCACCAGTGTTCATAAATTTCATCCAGATCGATTTCACATGTTTTCATCAATTACATAAAATTTATTTGATCGATTTCACCAATTTTCATTGATTTTCATCCGATTTTTAACTTATTTCAGAAGTTTTTTGGAAAAGATTTCCATGAAAATTTGAGGTAATGTTTCTCATGTCAAATAAGGATTACTTAGTTCACTAAGTTATAAGCATTTTAGTTCATTCATAGGTAAGATGCGACTCTATTTTAACAAATTTTATGATATTTAAGAGAATTTAATTTTTTTAAGGAGTGACATACTGTACTAAATCTTTAAATGAAACAAATAATATTTTTTTACATAACAACATATTGATAATACATTATAATAATTTTACATATATATTTTAGCAACTATTCACAATAATAGCTTTTTTTATAGGAGTTAATTTCTTAATTATTGGAGTTAATGTAGGAAATTTTTTTTCTTCCATATTCATGGTGCTTGGTTAGAATAGGAAGTTACAAATTTTCTTAAAATATTTTCCTACCAAATTTTGATGAGAAAATTTTAGGAAAATTCATGTCTAATTATATTTATTAATATACTTTACAACTTGAATAAGGACATTTTTGTCTTCACAAAAAAAAAAAAAAAACTTAAATTATTCACACTTTTAGTATTAGTATAGATATAGATATAGATAATTATATTTATTAATATACTTTACAACTTGAATAAGGACATTTTTGTCTTCATAAAAAAAAAAAAAAACTTAAATTATTCACACTTTTAGTATTAGTATAGATTACCTAAACATCTTATTAAGGTGATTGCAATATTAAATATTACTACAAATTGAACAAATTAATAAAATCATGGAGTTTTGTCAATAGTTTTCTTGATATTTACCCCTTGCGCTTATATGTGGCTTTTTTTTTTTTTTTTGGGTTAGTACATAAATGAATAAATTAAACTCCTGGTTCATATTAAATTCGCATGAACTTAAAATATGTACATAACAAATGTAGTTTGTTTTTTGGGTTGATAACACTCGCCAAACCTGATTCGAATAATAATTGTTGACATTAGGGGCAGATCGTTGAAGGGATTGAGGGGTCATTGCCCCACCCAGAAAATTTTAGATAAATTTCCTTACCACATAGCTTAAGTCGCCCTCTAGTGACTGTTTTTCACAACTTTTGAGGACCGTAATTCTAACCCATATTGCAACTTAGATCCTTTCCAAAATCAATTTCTTCTCAATAATTTTTTCAAGTTCTTCCAAATTGTTTTTCTCAGTAATATCTCAATTTTTATATTTCTTAGTAATGCTCACAATATTTTATGTTTTATTTAAATTTGTTTTCCTTCTCAACAATATTTTATGCATTTTATAGAAAAAAATCCTTCTTAATAATAATATTTACAAAAATAATATGATATTTCACTGTCTTTATAATTCGATTTTCTCCATATTATTTTAATTATTTAAAGGATTTCTTTGAAGGAATAATTCTTAATAATTTTGAAAAGGATATGGTCTTTCGTTTATTTTTATAATACAATTTCTCCGTTTTTATACTTTTTTTTAATGCACTGCTAAAAACTATTCTCCCCTCCCCCAAACAAAAACTCACCTAACTTGGCCCCTAATTGAGATGAAATGTCATACAAGGCTTGAAAATCAATATTAAGTTCCCCTTATAAGGTCTTGGTCATTCTACAACTCTCAACTAGTTTTGTATTATGTTTTACCCAAGTCATGTAAGTGAAATTCAAATAACACGTCATTTAATTCATGTGAAATTTTTTAAAAAAAAAAAAGCCCTTAAATTGGTAATTCAAAATAATGTTGGGTCTTTATGGAAATTGCATTTAATTACAGTGAAGTTGAAATATGGTAACCATTCTAAAGGTTAGGTTTCCATTAAAATTGACACATTGTGGCCAAGAAAAATGTCAGTCTAGTATGACTTTTCCTCGCCATCCTAAAAGAAAAATTATGAATGTATTATTTTGAGGACTCGTGTCGATTTCAAACTATGTTAAACCATAAGAGGTTAGGTTTCCATTGAAATTGACACATTGTGGCCAAGAAAAATGTCAGTCTTCTATGACTTTTCCTTCACATCCTAAAAGAAAAATTATGAATGTATTTTGAAGACTCGTGTCGTTTCCGAACTATGTTAAACTATAAGGGTCTACTTGTCTGACGTTTGGGAAAGTAATAGATGATTGTGAAATAATCTCGACTTGCATAATATTGTTTGTTTGAGTTTTGAGAGAGTGATTTAAAAAATAGCGTATGATTTAACCGTTTTTCGCTGGGTTTGATTAAATCAATATTAGAGGTTCACGAGGTTTATATTAAATGTATTTGGGGCCTAGTTACTTTATTCCGGATGGATCAATCTCAAGAAAAAACAATATTTAAAAAGCAAGTAAGAAAGAAGACGATGAATAATGAATATTGAATATAGTATAGCAAAAGCTTTTCTATAAATTTATTATCAGATTGCCCAAGTATGGAGGCGTAAGTTCTGAATCGTAGTTGTCTTAATACAATGTTTAACTAGGTATTTATATGTTATCAACCCTAGCTATTCAAGGAAACATAATCCTACTAGGACTCGGCATATCTATCCTTCTTGAGTCTGGATTGTAGTCTGTTTCGCCAAGGAGAAGTGTCTTCTGATCGGATCGATGGATGATCCCGAATGAGCTGATATGGTCGAACCGATCTGAGATCTTCGAGTCGATCCGAGTGTTATATGGGGGTGTAAAACAGCCCCCATCAGTACTCCCTCACTTCTTCAAGTGTGTATGTAGTTGACGCTTGTAGAAGTAGATGGTTTTACACGACTGTTTATTCTATGAATTGCGCCTTGTTAAAAACCTTACCTGGAAAAAACTCAGTGGGAAAAAATCCTAAGCATGGAAAAGAGTGCTACATTTCATAGATAGTCGTTTTGTTATTTCCGAAGCTGTAGCGTTGTTTCATTTCGAGGAGGCGGTCTTTCTTCATTGGTTGGCGGGAATATGATTAGTCACAAAGATTTAAGCGTCTTTTCGGCCTTCTATATAAATAGGTGATCGTTGTTTTGACCATTTTTTACTTTCCACCTCCCATTTTTTCACAGTAATTTTCTTACTCGATAATTTCTCCAGTATATCGTATTTATTGACCATTTATTTCTGAGGATTTAAATAATATGGCCTCTATTTCCAAGAACCCCTCCACTCATTCTGTTGAACAAGTCACTCCTGTTATCGATGTGGGGGCTTCTCCCAGCCCTCCATCAGTACAGATAGGAGTATCTGAGATAATTATTCTAGATAAAGACACTTTTAAAGTGCAGATCATTTCTGACGCCGAGGTCACGGCTAAGGCTAAGAAAGGCAAGGGTGTCGTTCCCCAAGTCTCCGATCCGATTGAGAACCTTTCCTGTGCGTATACCGACGAGACCTTCCATGAGGTCTTGGATAATTATACAAAATATTTCCCGGAGGGTTCAGAGATTATTCTTCCGTCTTCTTCTGAGAGGGTTACTTCTCCGCCCGAAGGTTGTCAGGCTTTTTATACTGCCCATTTCAATCACGGCCTCCGTCTTCCGCTGTCTGCCTTATTCCTTGATATTTTAAGGGTATTCAACGTCTCTTTGACGCAATTGGTTCCCAATTCCGTAGCATTCGTCGTTTGTTTTTCTGTCCTGATGATTGCGAAAGGGTTTCAACCTTCTCTACGTAATTTTACCCAGTTATTCCGTTTCAACATTTCTAGTTCTTTCAATCACGGGTACTTTTTTGCTAGTCAGAAGTCTAGTCGCTCTATCTTTGATTCCCCCGTTTCAAGCAATCCTGCATGAAAATCTCATTTTTTCTTTGTTAGTCCCCCTTCGCAACTTATCTTAGCAGATGGTTCCACCAAGCCTTTCTCGTGGGACCATGATTCCAAGTGGGTCTCTGGTGGTCGCTCTGTTACGGGCCACTTCATTCCCGATGATCCAAAGTTAGTGGACGAGATAGTGGAGATGCGTGCTGACAAGTATCAATGTGCCCTTCTTATTGGAGAGGCCTTTCTTCGTAAAGCGGGCCTGAGTCTTCACACCTTTCCTATCTCTTCTTCCTCACAGTCGCTTAGTAAGCGTTATATCTTTTCATTGTATTTGCTTTATATTTTCTTTGAGTAGTTTATTTGACGGGAGGTTGTTTTCTCTAGTT
This sequence comes from Penstemon barbatus, assembly GCA_003313485.2. NCBI lineage: Eukaryota > Viridiplantae > Streptophyta > Magnoliopsida > Lamiales > Plantaginaceae > Penstemon > Penstemon barbatus. The sequence goes on along the minus strand of CM064884.1, from coordinate 44,456,458 downwards.
TCCATGGTAGAGAATTCGCGGCACTCTTGAAAAGGGAAGATGGTTCTGTCAAAATCCACCAAAATAGTGGAGAACCATCCAATCGAGCAAAGATTGTCCAAAAAGAGAAAATTGGATTTGGGCCATGATTCTGAGGATAGAGTGGAATCTCCAGATTCATCTCAAGAGACTCCTCTGCAACCTTCGCCTTCACATACTCCGGATTATCCGAGGACTGGACAAGGTTATCCTCCTCTCCAGCTCAGAACTTCCCTTGGTATCCGTGGTTGTCGCAGCTGGTCGATGCCCCATCCTACCGACTCGCCAGTTAAAAGGAGAAAACAATACTATGGTCGCTCCGGTGAGGACCTCTCTTTGCTTGATGAACAACACTCGAAGCCTACTGTCGTTGAGATGATCGATGATCATTTACAGGGAAAGAGGGCGGCTGGTTATTCCGAGAAAGATTCTTTGATTCATGACGAGAACGAGAATGCAGTGGATAAGGCTACCCGTATCCTTCTTTCTAGTGTTTTTACACGTGACATCAACAAGTTGCTCCGCAAGGATCCATTGGAGAAACTACAGTAAGCTTCTCTTTACATTGAGAAGGTATTTACCATTACATATGTTTCTTTTCAACTTTCTTAAATGTGTTTCCTATCCATTTATTCATTCTTTTTACTCTACAGACCAATACTTGTCTGACGTCATACACTTATGAGGCTGCTCTTTGGAAGCAACAGTGCGAATTTCTTGAAGAAAGGAATAAGGCATTGCTTCAGAAAGCACCTGCTTCAGAGGCCGGTTCTTCTACGTCTTCGTCTCTCCCACCTTCAACCACTGATCCTCGAGCTATGGGAACTGATGATCCCGAAGTTTTGAACAATATTCTAGAGACTTCTCGTGCTGAAGAGCTGGTCAAACATTTGGCCAAGGAGCTGGAAGATTGTCAAGTTCAAAGCACTACTCGGATCAGTGAGCTGGAGTCGCAGGTCGCTAGTCTTCAGACTTCCTTGGACGAGTATGAAAAGGATCTTCCTCTCAGTGGACTCACTGATCGATATGGTAGGAATTCTGACGAGAAGGTGATCCGCGATTTCCTTAGTTCTCCGGTTCATACCGCTTTAGTGCATCAGAAAGTAGGTCCGCTCCTTGAAAGCACTTTTAAGAAGGCGATCCATCAGATGGTCGCTATGGGGTTGATCGAAGATCGTCGGAGGGAGTATTTCCTGGCCACGCATGTTAGCCTCAATCGTTATGGCGAGGAGTATTCTTCATCCGATCTGCCTAGTGTTAAATACCAACATTTTCCATTGGCACATCTGGTCAAGGAGTTTGGAGAACCTCTATCAATTCCTTCTTCAGACATCAATCCCGAAGTTGACAATAATTTTGTTGATCAAGAGAGTGAGAAGGAGAATCCTGAAGTTATGAATAATGCCGATGATAAAGGAGGAACGACATGCGATCGGGATGTTCCAGCTGGAGATCAGGTCGTGCTAGGGAGCGACCAAAGGACTTCAGATTGTGGCGGGAAATAACTTTTTTGATAATTGCTGTATAAATTGTAACATTACTTTCTTATCCTTTTTGAATAAGACGATTTGTATTCTTCGTGTGTGATGTTTCGGCTTCTCCATTAATTATGATATTCTAGACATAAATTTTCATCTTAGGCGTAATCATTATGTTTGTGTCTTTTCGAATTCTTGTGATTGTTCATTGGTCAGGGTTTCTGTTTCGCGCCTGTCCCGAAGGTCTATCGCATCCTTTCACTTGGTATAAATATCCGAGGTAAAAAGTTCTTCGCTATTTTACAGCGTATTCCTGTTTAGATAAAATATTCTCCCCAGCAGGTCGATAACTTCGCTCGATTTTTTAGAGTTTTCTTCGAACTTCCGAAAATGAGCAATCTCTTTTATAACACTTCTAAGCGTTCTTCGCGCGATAATTCCAGAAACCCTAGATCGAAGAGGTCTCGCACCGAGGGGCCTTCTGCTGACCCTCCTCGACTCCAGGCCATTAGTAGGTCGGGGACTCAAACTTCTGTTGTCCCCTTTGATCGTGCGAACGAGGTGAATGTTAATTCGGAGATTTCTGAGCAAAATCCCCTTATCCTTTCTGATTTCGAAAGGGGGCCTTCCCTTGGTCGGGTTGCCTTTGGGGATATGTCAATCCTGGAGCAATATTTTAACATTCCTGTTTCTTCCTCCTCTGCTACTGAGCTGGTTGTTGGTGAAGGTCAAGTAAACAACATCGTTGGGCCAGCGACTAGTGGCCAGGTTATAGATCCTTCTTTGGTTCGTTTTCATCCTCAGTCAGTTAGTCAAAGTTTTACGGATTTTTTACTTTCTGATACCACTGCCATGACCACTTCCTTCGAGGCTGGTGGTTCTTCTGGAGTTCGGGCCAGTCATCATTCCGGTCGGAGGACAGTAATTTCTTACTCGGGGAAGGAAACCTTTGTGAGCCCTAATGAGAGGGAATCCCCGCGGTTGTTGGATGACCGTTGTATCTTGGAGCAAATTAGGGATATAACTGAGTCCGGACTTCCTCATCCTGATAAAATTCCCTTAGATTCTGTCCTGCCTGATTCTTGCGAACCTGATCCTCTCTCCTGGGATCTGGGTCTTAGTACCATTTTTCCTGGCGAGCTGAAGAAGCATGAGGGTTCTTCTTCCCTCCGTCTTGTTCAGTCCATGTTCAAACAGTTCGAGCAGGTACTTCTTTAATTCAACTTATTCTCATACTGTTTATTTCTTGTTGTCTTGTCGTTTATAATTTCTTTCTTCTCAGGGGAAATATTATGCTCTGTAACGTGGTGCCCAATATGATGAATTGTGGCTTAGTAGAGAGAACCTGAGGCTTCGACTGGATACAGAGACTTCAAAGGTCAAGGGGCAAGCTCTTCATATTGAGCTTCTCAATGATGATCTCAAAAAGTTACGTGAAGAAAAATCAGCTCTTGAGAAGGAGAGGGATGATTTGGCTCGATTGAACGCCAACTCAAAGGAATGCCTTCGAAGAAGGCTATGATGCAGGTTATCAAAAGCGTCAAGAGGAGGTGAGGGCTTTTCTCGATACAGCTACTCCTCGAAAGGGTGCTTCTTCTGGTCGACCTGGTGATGATAATCAGGCTTGATGACCTGCTTCTCATTTTTTTTTCGAATATTGGCTGCAACCAACCTGTGGTTATTTGCCAAAATATTTTATTGTAAAAAATTTCAATGACAATTTTACTTTTTCGTTTAGCAAATTGCTTCGATTATGAGTTTAGATTTAATATATCCTTGACTCAGTTATAATCAAATACAAACTTCTTCAGTAAGAAAGCGATTCAAATTTAGAAATCGATAGGAACTTATCTGATATTTTATTGAGGGCGATCAGCTTTGGCTGAGGATGTTGTCTATGGCTACCGACCAGCCGCGAGTATTTTCAGAATGTAAGTAAATGAACAAGTAAATAAGTTCATTGATTTACTATGCCCAATTCTTAGTCAATTCCTTCAGCCGTTTTGGAAATCAGAATTTGTTTATTGTTTGAAAAGGAACATTTCTCTATATTTCTTTCTTGTACTTAGCTTTTCAAAGAGCTGTTAGCTTATTAGGCTTGTCGATGATTGATCAGTCATGGCTGTCAGATATTATATTTGTCTATTATGAAGTTCAATATAAGGTTTTCCTCGCAACTTCTTTTTGAGGTATTTCTTATAGAATTAAATCCCTTAGAAAAGCCTGTTTGTTGCCTTCTCATGTTTTTGTCTACTGGTTGCGACTATCCCCAAATAAAACAACCAGTGTACCAACTGATAGAAATAGTGTCCTGCAAGCCAGCTGTATGACGAGCATTTATTGTAATAAATGAGGAACTATTCAATTTTGATTAATAAATGCACTTTATTAAATGGTCATCTTTTTAGTTAATTATCTTATGAGGAACATTCTATATTTCGAAATTCTCAAACTTTTTAGTTAATTCCCTTACTTTAGCGAGGTACTTGACCATGTTGAATTCTTTTGCCTCGTATAGGCCTTCAATCTGTCTCTGTACTAACTCCGAATCGGTTAGTACTTTGAGATTCTTTATGTTGGCTTTGATTGCCATTTCCATTCCTGCAATCAATGCTTCGTACTCAGGTTCATTGTTGGTTACCACAAAGTCCAACGTTATCGCATAATTTACATCTTCTTTATTTGGTCCAGTAAAGTTGATTCCAGCTCCGCCTCCCTCTCGGCTCAAAGCACCGTCTACGTGCATTAACCAGGTCTGATTTTCTACCACCAGGATATCATTATCATGACTGGTTGACTCCTCGCGTTCTGATACTGGGGTCGGAGTTTCCAACAGGAAATCGGCCAGAACTTGGGCCTTAATAGCAATGCGTGGTTTATATTCGATTTCGAACTGTCCTAGTTCGATCGCCCATTTGATTAATCTACCAGAGGCTTCTGGTTTTGCCAAAACTTGTCTTAGTGGTTGATTTGTGAGCGCTATAATTTTATAAGTTAAGAAGTATGGTCGGAGTTTGCGTGCTGCCACTACCAAAGCCAAGACAAATTTTTCTATCTCCAAATAATTCTTCTCCGCCCCTTGTAGTAACTTGCTTAGATAGTAAACAGGCTTATGTTCCGAGCCTTCTAACTTTACTAAGACCGAACTGATGGCTACCGTGGAGATAGATATGTAAATGTATAATGGTTCACCTTCAGTTGGTTTAGCTAATAATGGCGAGGAGGTCAGATATTCCTTTAATTGGTTGAATGCTTGATCGCACTCTTCGGTCCAAACAAAGTTTTTTGCCTTTCGTAAAGTTTGAAAGAATGACAAGCTTCTATCCGCTGATTTGGATATGAACCTATTCAATGCCACAATTTTTCCTACCAAACTTTGTACTTGAGAAATTGTTTTAGGCGGCCTCATTTCGGTTATAGCTCGAATTCTTTTGGGATATGCTTCAATTCCCCTTTGGTGGACCATGTACCATAAAAACTTTCCGGACTTTACCCCAAAGGTACATTTTGCGGGGTTTAGCTTCATCTGGTATTTTCTCAGTATTCGAAAACACTGATCGAGATGTTTTACATGGTCGGCTTCATTCATGCTTTTGACCAACATATCGTCCACGTAGACTTCCATTATTTCTCTGATCAATTCCCTGAACATTAGGTTAACCAGTCTCTGGTAAGTGGCACCAACATTCCTTAGGCCGAATGGCATAACAATAAAGCAATATACTCCTTGCTCCGTTATAAAAGCAATTTTCTCCTGGTCTCGCTCATCCATGTAGATTTGGTAGAAACCTTGAAAAGCGTCCATCATGCTAAAGATAGCAAATCCTGCAGTTGAGTCGACCAACAAGTCGATTCTAGGGAGGGGATAGGGGTCACGTGGGCATAATTTATTAAGGTCGGTGAAATCGTTGCACATCCTCCATTTATTATCCCTTTTATCTCCTTTAGCAACTAACACAACGTTGCATAGCCATTCCGAGAAGTGTAATTCCCGAATTTGTTTAGCTTTGAGCAGCCTTTCGACTTCTGCTTTTATTATATTGTCTTTTATTGGCCCATGGTTCCTCTTCTTTTGTCGTGCTGGTTTTGCCATTGGGTCAATTTTTAGTGAATGAGTAAATACCCTTGGGTCGATGCCTTTGATATCGTTCGCACTCCAAGCGAATATGTCGACATTTTTCCTGAGAAAGTTTACTAGCAATATTTCCCCTTCCGAGCTGAGTTCGGTCCCAATCTTGGTCGTTTTTGAAGGGTCTCCTTGTACCAGCATAATATCCTTATGTTCTGACGGTTTTATGGTCAAATCGATTGGTTCCTTTCCTTTCTTATCTATCCTGTCAGTGTTGGGGATTTCGACTTCGGTTCTTTCGATATCGTTATCGAGCTTTCTTTTAGCAGGGGTAAATGATTTGGAGCGGTTCCCCAGTGTTAAGGATGTATTGTAACAATCCCATGCCATACAGTGATCATTTACTATTTCTCCGATCCCCATATCTGTCGGAAACTTTATTTTCTGATGGTACGTCGATACCACTGCTCGGAATAGATTGAGTGCAGGTCGTCCTAATATCGCATTGTACGCAAATGGAGTCTCTACTACCAGGAACTTTATTAGTTTCACTGCGCGCTGTGGTTTCTTTCCCAGCGATACACTTAGATTTATTGTCCCATAGGGGACAATCTCGGATCCTCCAAAATCCTACTAAAGGAGTGACTACCTTTTGGAATGTTATTTCTCCTAAATTCATCTGCGTTAAGACCTCTTTAGATATAATGTTCGCTGAGCTTCCATTGTCGATTAGGATTCTCTTAACATTGTAGTTGCTATCTCGAGTGATACCACCATCGGGAAGTCGGGGTTGTCTTCTTTCGTATCCCAAACGAAGTTTCTCGGTACTTCATTCTCATTAAAACTAATGAGTTGTTCTTTTGGTGGTTTGTTTTCTAGTGTCCATATTTCTTTAGGACGTCTTACATTTCCTAACAAAGATCTGGCGGTTCTGCGGCGAGCATTACGACTGTCTCCTCCGGCTGGTCCGCCTGAGATGGTATGGATGGTGCCATTAATTTGATCATCGTTCAATTCTTGTGCTGGACCATTATCAGGGGACCTTCTTCTCGGGGTCCTTCTCTGATTATTGTTTTGAGGACTCCTGCTTCTATTCCTCTTGCGGTTGTTCCGCTCTAGGTAATCGTCCAATTTTTCTTGTTCGATTAGTCTCTCGATATCCTGTTTTAGGTGAAAACAGTCTTCCGTTCGGTGTCCATGGGCGCGATGATACCTACAATATAGATTGTAGTTTCGCGCACCGGGCCTAGGTTGTGCAATTCTTTTCGCCGGCGGAATTCAGTTGTTCCTTTCCAACACTACAAGAATTTCTTCGATAGGAACAGTCAATCGTGGATATTCTACCTGATTTATTCGATTCTTGTTAGACGGTTCTGCTGACCTTGATCTAGGATAGATATTAGGTCTCTTATCCCGATCGTTCCGATTGTATTCTAGTCGTTTGAAAGACATTTCCTCTTTTCAAGGATCGATCATAATCAATAGGTCGTAAGGCAGGAGCTTTATCTTGCCGCCTCGGTCCGGCGGTGGCAGTTTTGTTTCTATTCTTGTCTTTGAAAGAGTTCATCTCCTCCTGAGCCATGTATTTCGATGCCAAGGTCAAAATATCAACAAAAGTTCTTGGTTGCTTTCTGCTGAGAGCATTGCCGAATTGCCTGTTTTTGGTAAGATCGAAGAGTATGAAGATTATGTAATCGATGTTTTAATTCACGAAAACTGAAGATAGAGTTGGTGGGTTGTTTTGCGAACCAATCCAAAGCTAGTCCTTCAAAGGTGGTAACCATCAGTTTGGCGGTGTACTCCGCCGAGTGAGCATATAAATTCATAATATTCGTGAAGCTGAAAATATAATCATCGGTATCGGTGGTTCCATCATATCTTGGTAGTCGTCGGGGGACCTGGCCGGATGATTGAGCTTCTTTTATCTCCCTACAAAAGGGGAAGCATGCTTCTAAGCTTTCTTGGAGCTCCGTGTTTCTGGCCCATGGATTTTGGATGGTCCGAAGACGTTGCTCTAGACGCTCTTGTACCATCCTCTCAATTTTCCGTTCCGAGATGCGGACCGCTCTTTGTGGATTAGGTATTCCATCAGCGACATCGTCATCTAGGGGTATTATGGTATGTTCCTTCGATCCTCGGCGGGTCGGTAGTGGCTTTGTCCGATATGTTTTCCTTTGGATCGGCTCATCGGTTGGTTTCGTATCACTCATTTGTGGACTGTGTAAGGATCTCTGTTCGCTCACAGGGCTATCTGCCTGCTCGGATATTTGATTGACCTGCCTTTGAGCTCTCCGAATGGGATTTGCCCTAGTATTTCTAGGGTCCATGTGCATCTGCTCGGGGACCGGTATTTCCCCTGGGTACAGTGATTTGAATAGCATGGCGATCTGTCTTAATTTCTCCTGCGTATCCGATAAGGGAAGAGGGATCTTTGGAGCCGCTGGGGCTTCCGGTATTAGGTTAGCGGCGGTCTCTTGTTGTCCTTGGGGGTTTTGAGCATGGATCCTTTGATTTTCCTGCTATTGAGTGGTTGATCACTAGTTCTTTGGTTATTCTCATCGTTGGCGGTGGGAACATTATTATCCGTACCGTCGTGTTAGTCATCTGACGTGATATGTGGATGCGTCGTGTTACTTCTTGCCTCGTTACGATTGTTCTTCCTTGGGCGAGCCATATGTCTATCGAATAATTAACTCAGCCCCACGGTGGGGGCCAACTGATTTAACCGTTTTTCGTTGGGTTTGATTAAATCAATATTAGAGGTTCACGAGGTTTAGATTAAATGTATTTGGGGCCTAGTTACTTTATTCCGGATGGATCAATCTCAAGAAAAAACAATATTTAAAGAGCAAGTAAGAACATAAGACGATGAATAATGAATATTGAATATAGTATAGCAAAAACTTTTCTATAAATTTATTATCAGATTGCCCAAGTATGGAGGCGTAAGTTCTGAATCATAGTTGTCTTAATACAATGTTTAACTAGGTATTTATATGTTATCAACCCTAGCTATTCAAGGAAACATAATCCTACTAGGACTCGGCATATCTATCCTTCTTGAGTCTGGATTGTAGTCTGTTTCGCCAAGGAGAAGCGTCTTCTGATCGGATCGATGGATGATCCCGAATGAGCTTATATGGTCGAACCGATCTGAGATCTTCGAGTCGATCCGAGTGTTATATGGGGTGTAAAACAGCCCCCATCAGCGTAGGTGTATATTTTTTTTGTAAGAGTTAGGTTATAAGTGTAAGATGTGTAAAACTTTATCTGAAATTATGTTTGTTATGTGGAATAAATTATGTAATAGATAAATTACTTTATGTCAAATAATAATAAAGTTTGTATATATTTTGTTTAAGGATAAAAAAATTGGCATTTGTTTAACTTTTGAGAGAGTAATTTGAGAAAACAGAGATATAAAAAATTATTTAGAAAATAAAAAATATGTTTTTTTGATATTTTCCAAATATAAATAATTTTGAGAAACGCCAAACAGACATGATCTAAGATTTAGAATATCGGTACAATTATTATAAGGATTATTGATTTAATTTAAATGGCTAATAATAAGAGGGAAAAACACTTTTGGTCCCAAACTTTACCCCATAAAACACATTTCGTACTATGTTTTGCAGAAAAAACAGATTTCGTACTACAATTTACATACTCTTGACACATTTAGTGTATCCGTTAATTGATAGAAATCACATATAATGAACATACAACAATTTCTCTAAAAGATTTGATAAAAATCACAAAATATACTTAAATTATTGAAAATATTCTTAACAAAAGTACCTTGGATACCTGACTTGGGGGCACTTTGACTTGCACTTGTAATCCCACAGAGCCAATGAGAAACTCTTACCAGATAACTCCATTACTCAATCCAGAAGCACGCACTACACACACTGAACCACAAAAATCAACATTCTTCCTTCCATTCAAAAAAACCCAACTTCCTCTTCTTTTCTTGATTTGTCCACTCCTCTGCATAGAGTAGAACACAACACACACCACAAGTTTCTCAAAAATAGCCACTGTTAAATCTGCTGCTGTCACCATCCCTTCATTCACTGGACTCAAAGCTGGTGCCTCAGCCTCAAAATCCACCAACATTGCTATGGCCCGAAACTCGCCATTAAGGCCTCACTGAAGGAGTTCAGTGTGGCGGTTATCGCCACTGCCGCCAGCGTGATGTTTGCCAGCAATGCATCGGCCATGGACGTTTTGCTCGGTGGTGATGATGGCTCCCTAGCTTTCATACCTGGAAACTTCGAGATTTCATCGGGGGAGAAAATTACGTTCAAGAACAATGCAGGGTACGTTCCCGCATAATGTTATTTTCGATGAGGATGAAATCCCAGCTGGGGTGGATGCTTCCAAGGGTGAAGAGGATTTGCTCAATGCAAAAGATGAAACCTTTGCTGTAACTTTGACAGAGAAAGGCACATACTCTTTCTATTGTGCTCCTCATCAAGGAGCTGGCATGGTAGGAAAAGTGACTGTCAAGTAGAATGTTTAATTAATGTTCATCTTCTCATTTTTATATTCCTTTATTTGAGTTATTAATAGGTGAATCATGAATGTAATGGCTTCATCTATATGAAATCATCTGTGTCTGTAATTAAAAGAAATTCAATCACACTTTCTAGATTCTTCTGCTTCTGCCATTTGCATTTAGGGTATGTTTGGTTCGTTCCTGGATTTTAGTGAGTAAAACACTAACAAATTAACAATGATATTTTAAGTGCAAGTCAAAATATGATGGCTTCATTCAGACATTCTAACGAGGTCAGCAGCAGGTCTATCGAGAGTATAAATGAATCATTAGCTAGAAACGATGAGAGTGTCCGCATTGTCCATAAGGTAATCACTGAACATAATCCTTCACAGAGGAGGTGTTAGAGCAGAAATATTCGAAGATAGGCGTTAATGAAAAGCTCAATCGACCAATCATGGTCAAAGAAATAATAACAATAATGGCACCAACAAAGGCTCGAGGGCAGGGAACCCATGAAGGGGAAAATCCTTCCAGATCTAACAAATCCCCTATCTTCAACTATCACCAAAGATCAATTGGTAATCCGAACACCTTTTTCCATATAAATGGATCCAGGCAGGTCCCCCAATGGATCAAGACCATTATGGAGAAGGGCAGTGGTCTTAACACGATGAACTGTATCGGTCACCCTTAAGGACGGTGTCGCCACCACTGGCGACGAGCTCACGATACCATGAGCCATTACACGGTTCAGTTAATGCCGAACAAGTAGAGAAGAATTGCCACACCAATAACATATATATACTGTCATATCCTCCTTACATTGACCAACTCCCACTCCCTCTTGGATATAGAGTTTCAAAACCACTCTAGTCGCAGGGGAGGGAAATCAATCACCCATAGAACACATTTCACATTTCCTCGTGGAATAAGGTAATATCAGCGATGATTTAAAGCTACGATTATTTCCCAATTCACTAATTGGCCATGCCTTTCAGTGGATTACACGTTTAAGGCCATTCTATTCTTAATTGGGGAACTTAGAAAAACAAATTCAAAGTCATTTCTATCAACCGCCCTCTGAGGTAACTATTGTTGAGGTATCGGCCATGAGACAAATGGTTAGTGAAACCGCATGGGAGTTTGTAATGTTGGATGAAGATGAAGATGAAGTGCAAAGAAGATAAGTAATTAAGGGAAGGTTTTGATGATTTCCAAAACATCATTATCAGCTAAGTATGGAAAGCTTAGTTCCCTTGGAAGAATTTTGAACAAGTAAAGAAGACATCAGAAGAGTTCAAAGTTCAAAGCCCAGAAGACTATTGATCTCATGCTGAAACAGCGAACAGAAGGGTAGACCATCAGCTGACTCAAATCAGATTAGTTCAGAGTTTGATCAGCAGAGTGCCTATCAGATGGGTTGCTTCGATCAGCAGAGTAGAAGAGATCAAGAGATTAGTCCAACGGTAATAAATGCACTTAGTGTAATAAATGCTGCGAGAGAAGGGTAGTAATGGCAAATGATTAAAGATATCCTCGGATCAGCAGAGTGCATTTAATGCAGCTACAGGAAAGTACAGCAGAAAAGGTACTGTAGCAGGTAGCCGTTCTGATTTCGGGCTAAGGCTATGGATTTGAAGATTTGATTTCCTTCAACGGTCATATTTTCAAATCCAAGTATAAAAGGAGCTGATTTCAACGAGCAAGACACAACAACAATCTGAGAATTCGCTTTGAAGCAGAAATTATCTAAGTCTCAAGAAGCTCAAACAGCTCACTCGTCTGGTGGAAGTCATCTGTTGACAGAAACCCAGTTGAAGCTCAAATTGAAAATACATTCTGAGTGATTTGTATTAGCTGAGTGTTGTGCGAAGTTTAAATCCGTCTTTGTGAGTGATTTAACTTCAGAGGATAGGTTTTCTGAGTGATTTCCTATTGTGAGCTTATAGCCTTTTCATTTGTTGTCTAGGTATAAGTGGAGACATATTGTAAACTTTGTGTTTATAGTATAACCCAGAATCTAAGTGATCTGGAAGAGTGGACTAAAGGATATTTATCCATATAACCACTATAAAAATTCTTTGTGTTGTATTTGCATTTAAGTTTTATTGCATATTTTAAACTTGCATAACTTTACACTTTGAATTGATTGAAAGATTTTAAAGGAGTTTTAAACTGGGGATAAATTTTTTTAAAAGAACTTAAGTTACTTGTGAAAAACACTTTTAAACATCCGCTGCAAGTATACTCTAAAGAAAAACTGTTTTGCTGAAAAACAGCTAAGTATTTGTAAGAAGAGTGGTCACTCTGCTGTTCAAGATTTGTTCACGATCAACATAGTTAGGTTACTGTTCTTCATCAGCTTAGTCTGCTGACAGAAGATTAAAAAGTTTTTAAGTTAAAAAATTTTAAGAGGTCTATTCACCCCCCCTCCCCTCTAGACCTCATCTGACCACTTGGGACCAACAAGTGGTATCAGAGCAGGTGGTTCATTTGAATCAGCTGCCTGATCAACGAGCTTGATCCAAGTGTTTTTCAAAGGTTTTCAAAACTTTTCAAATGAGCATTTTTTTTTGAAAAATTAAAACTTTTTGAAAAATGGACTGTATCAGCCATGTTCCCCACATTGATGGTATGTCGTTTGAAGATTGGAAGATCAGAATGGAGATTTTCTTAGCTGCTTACAATGACAACATGTATACATGTATCATTAAAGGTCCATTCAGATTCACCAAGACGATAAAGATTAATGAAGTTGATACCGTGGTGGAAAAAGACCTTCATGAGATGACTCCAGAAGAAATAAAGCTATTCAATCTGGATAAAGTTGGAAGATTCATCATGACCAAAGCCCTGGATAATGATCGGTTTGACAAGGTCAAACATTGCAAAACTGCAAAGGAGATGTGGGACAAGGTCAGAGACATGAGTGAAGGAAATGATGCCATAAAAGAGCATCAGCTTACTGTTGCTTTGGAGAAACTGGATAACTTCAAGATGAAGTCTGGAATGACCATTGATCAGATGGATACCAGGTTCACCAGAACACTCAATGAAGTTCTAAAGCTGGGAAAGACTTTCACTGACAAAGAGATCACTGTCAAAGTACTAAAGGCCTTACCCCCAAAGTTCAACATGAAAGTAACAGCAATGGAAGAATCAAGAGATCTGGGGAAGATTTCTCTTACAGGGCTGTTCTCCATACTCAAGCCATTCGAGTATAAACTGCCTAGAATGGGAATTGAAGAAACCTCAACTTCAGGACCCACAGCTGCACTGGTTGCTGCTGAAAATACCAGAAGACCAGCACATAAAAGCAAAGAAGTGGACTCATCTGATGAAGCCACTCTACTCAACAAGAAGGAATACACTGCTGGAGATGTAGCATTGCTAATGAACAATTTCAAGAAGTTCTACAAGAGAAAAATGAAGAACAAATACAACAATGCTTCTACTTCTAAACCTAACTCTTCTTCTCAAGAAAAAGATGATTATAAAGCAAAACTAATGTGTTATAACTGCAGGAAATTGGGACATTTCATCAGAGACTGTCCATATCCAAAAGCAGAGAAGTACACTGAGGAAGAGAAGAGAATCAGAAAAGAAAGAAAACATCAGAGAGGCAAGGCAATGATGGCTGAAGCAGAAAAGCTGACTGCTGTCTACTCATCTGATTCAGATTCAGACACGTCTGATGAAGAGTCGTCTGATGAAGAGAAACCTGCTCTACTCTGCCTGATGGCCAAGGAATCTGATGACTCTGAGGAAGAGGTAACACCTCTTGATAATGAATTGTTTAATTCATTTGAACAAATGATGCTTAACAATACTACTATTGCTGAAGCATATAAGAAGCTTAAGGAAGAGATGATATTGCTAAAAGAGCAAAATAGTTCACTGAAACTCACAGCTGAAAAGCCAAGAGAATCAGCTGAATATAAACAGCTTGAGCAAGAAAATGAATCTCTGAAAGCTGAATGTGAAGTTTATAAAGGAAAAATCATGGAACTTGAAAAAGTTATTGAGTCTCATGAGAAATCATCTGTTGCATCCACTCATATGTCTAGAATACAGAAGATGCCTTTAGAACAGGATAAGCAAGAATTGAAGCATACTGAGAAATTCATATCTGCTGATAATAGTAAGGTCATTCTGTATGTTCAAACTGCTAGACCTACTTCACCTGAGAAAGAATTAAAGGAGAAGAAATCTCCTAAGGCTAAAAAGAGCAAAGAGCCCAGTGTAGGTAAACAGACTAGTAAGACCAAACAGCAGAGTCCCAAGAAGTCTGCGGATAAAGCTAAACTGAATCAGACTAGTGGTAAAACTAAGTCGTCTGTTAATGAGCAAGCAACTAGTAAACCAAAGAAGCATAAGAATAAGAAAAATCAAAATGCTTGGTATGGAAATGAGTCATATTATGTGCAACCTGCTGCATATCCTCCTATGTATCATGCACCTCAATTTCCTAGTTACTATGCACCATATCCTGCTCATCCAATGCATGCATATCCTGCTTATCATGCATCTTACCCTGCTTATGAACATTATCCTTATCATACTGATCATCAACATGACTTATCTGATAACTATGATAAAAATGAAACTGTTCATGCTCCTGTCAAAACTCAGAAGCCTAAGACATCAACATCTTGGGTTGTCAAAGGTGGAATTAATCCTTCAGGACCCTCTCAATAAGGGTACCTAAAACAATTTTATTTTTGTTTTTTAGGATAGGATTATGAGTAGGAGTAAAGTAGAGAAGATCTGGTACTTGGACAGTGGTTGTTCAAGGCACATGTGTGGAAGCATACATGAGCTGACTGATGTTGTTGCTGTGGATGGTCCAAAAGTTACTTTTGGAGACAACAAGGAAGGGAAGATTAAAGCTAAAGGAAGATTGATCAGAGGAAACATAGAGATATCTGACGTCTCATATGTTAAAGGCCTCAAGTATAATCTGCTGAGCATAAGTCAATTTTGTGACAAAGGATATTTAGTCATCTTCTCAACAGATAAGTGCTACGTTTAACAGATTGGTACAAAGAAGTTAATTCTATCTGGAAGAAGACAGGGAAATTTCTACATAGTCGACTGGAATTCTGCTGACAAGAATTCAAACATCTGTTTGGTGGCATCAACACCAAGTGAAGTTAGCTGGCTATGGCAAAAAAGGATGAATCATTTAAACTTCAAGACCATAAATAGATTGATAAAGAATGATCTGGTAGAAGGGATTCCAAAAACAGTCATGAACAAAGACAAGCTTTGTGACGCCTGTCAGAAGGGGAAACAAATCAAGTCATCTTTCAAAAGCAAGAAGCACCAATCTTCTGAAAGAATATTGGAGCTACTACATATGGACTTATTTGGACCCATTGATCCAGTCAGCAATGGTGGAAAGAAATACTGCCTAGCTGTTGTGGATGACTATTCAAGATATACTTGGGTGATTTTCATGAAGAAGAAAAGTGAAACCAAGGAACATCTTACTAATCTGATGGAACTGATCCAGAATGAGAAAAGCATAAAAATATTGAAGATCAGATCAGATAGAGGGACAGAGTTCACAAACTCTACTGTTGAAGAGTATTGTAATATCAAAGGAATATATCATGAGTATTCAGCTGCTAGAACCCCTCAACAGAATGGTGTTGCTGAAAGGAGAAACAGAACACTAAAAGAAGCTGTCAGAACCATGATAGCTGAAGCCAAGCTGCCACAAAGATTTTGGACAGAAGCAACAAACACAGCATGTTTTACCCAAAACAGATGCATGATCAACAAAAATCAGAACAAGACTCCATATGAAGTTTGGAACAACAGGAAACCAAACATTCACTATTTTAAGATTTTTGGTTGTAAATGTTTTGTGTTAAATAATGGGAAAAATCACCTTACTGCATTTGCAGAAAAGGCTGATGAAGCTGTTTTTGTAGGATACTCTACTGTTAGTAAAGCTTATAGAGTCTTTAACAAAAGAACATTACTAATAGAAGAATCCATTCATGTAGTATTTGATGAGCCAAGTCAATCTTCTGAAAAGAATCAAAATATTAATCAAGATCTGTCTACTGATTTACAGAAGTTGAATGTTGGAAATAATGAAGAATATGTTCCCATCATACTACCTGATCTCAACTCAGCTGCAAACTCAAGTGCTGTTCAAAATCAGATCACTGATTGTCTAACAGACGAGTTACAAACAGCTGACAGACCAGAGACTGTTCAACAGATAACAAATGTTCAACAGACTACTACTGGAACTCCAACAATAGTGTTGCAAGATCATAATCAAGGACAACATCCAGATCTGCAACCTGATCTCAGATGGCTCAGGAATCACCCTCCAGAGTTAGTGATTGGTGATCCTTTGGATAGAGTGAAAACAAGAAGAGCTGCTGCACAAGATGCTATGTTTGCTAGTTTTCTATCTCAAATAGAGCCTAAACAAACTGAAGAAGCTCTCAATGATTCCTTCTGGATTGAAGCCATGCAAGAAGAGTTGAATCAATTTGAAAGGAATGAAGTCTGGTACTTAGTTCCTAGACCAAATCATCAAAGAGTAATTGGCACTAAATGGGTTTTCAGAAATAAGATGAATGAAGATGGTATTGTTACCAGAAACAAAGCAAGATTAGTGGCCAAGGGATATTGTCAAGAAGAAGGAATAGACTTTGATGAAACATTTGCACCAGTAGCAAGACTTGAAGCAATCAGACTGTTTCTAGCCTATGCTGCTTACAAGAACTTCACTGTCTATCAGATGGATGTGAAGTCTGCATTTCTCAATGGAGAATTGCAAGAAGAAGTGTATGTTGAACAACCACCTGGATTTGAAGCTTATCAACAAGAAGACAAGGTGTATCGTCTAAAGAAAGCCCTCGATGGACTGAAACAGGCTCCAAGAGCATGGTATGATAAATTATCTGATTTTCTTTTAATTAAAGGATTTCGCAAAGGTAAAGTTGACAAAACCTTGTTTACAATTAAATGGGAGAATCATATATTAATTGTGCAAATATATGTGGATGATATTATTTTTGGTTCAACTAACCAACAGATGTGTGACAAGTTCTCCAAGCTCATGCAGAATAAGTTTGAAATGAGCATGATGGGTGAACTCAATTATTTTCTTGGTTTGCAAGTTAGACAGTTGATGGTATATTCATCAACCAAGCAAAATACACAAGAGATCTGTTCAAGAAATTTGGTATGGAAACTAGCTCTACTGCTACTGTTCCTATGTCTACAAGTCTTCGTTTGGATAAAGATGAAGATGGCAAATCAGTGGACATGACCAAATACAGAGGCATTATTGGGTCACTGTTATATCTAACAGCAAGTAGACCTGATATCATGTACTCAGTTGGGGTTTGTGCAAGATTTCAATCAAATCCCAAAGAATCTCATCTCTTAGCTGCCAAAAGAATACTGAAATATATTAAGGGCACTCAAGAATTGGGATTGTGGTATCCTAGAGAATCTGGATTTGAGCTTATTGGTTATTCAGATTCAGACCTTGCTGGCTGCAAGATTGACAAAAAAAGCACAACAGGTGACTGTCAGTTCTTAGGTAGTCGTCTGATCTCATGGATGAGTAAGAAACAGACTTCAGTTTCTATATCTACTGCTGAAGCTGAGTATATAGCTGCTGGAGCTTGCTGTGCACAGTACTATGGTTGAAGCATCAAATAGAAGACTACAATATCAAGATTAGTGGAATTCCAATCTACTGTGACAATACAAGTGCAATATCTCTTACTCAGAACACTACAAGTCATTCAAGGACTAAACACATTGAGATTAAGGATCACTTCATTAGAGATCATGTGGAAAAAGGCAATGTTATGATTGAGTATGTTCATACTGACAATCAGATTGCTGATATTTTCACTAAACCTTTGAGTGAAGTAAGGTTCTCAACTCTAAGAGCTGAGCTAGGACTACTCAATTTGGATGCATAAGCTGAGGGGGAACTTATCAGATTACTGAAGTACATCAGCACAGTCATCTATTATTATCTTCACGTATTAACTCTCAACAGACTAGTTAGCTTATGAATTCTTAAAGTCAGGGGGAACGTGTAAGACTAGCGGTACTTCTGATTAAAAGATGATATTTGTTAATGACAGTTAGTTGAAGTTATATTTTCAACAGAAGATCAAGTTATTGAAGATTGAAGATCAATTTATCTTGCTGGATTGACAAACAGCAGAGGAAGATTACTAGCTATTAGCTTTCTCTAGTAATATCAGATAACAGATCACTCGTCTGTCAGATAAGTTAAACTCCACTCATCTGATACATTATATAAGCATGGTTATAAAATCGCATTTCTAGAAACACGCTTTTATAAGTAACAGATTGGTAACGATTGAGTTTTCCGCCTGTCTGACATTAAAATAATAAAATTGAAATCCGCAGCTCTCACCCACACGATTAATAAACTGTCAGATTGATCCAACGTCTCAGATTAATCACGATAACCTAAACAATAGGAAACGTATAAAATCCGATCTTAATAGATCAGTCGTCTTACGCACACATAAACTCTCAAATTCTCTAACAACTCAATCTCTATCGCTTTCAAAGTTTACTGCTCTCACAGAATCCTACTTAGAAATCTCAGAAATGGAGAAAATCATTGACGGAAGATACCTGAACTATAACAAGTTTCACTCCTCTGGCACCGATTTGATGCGTTCAATCATGGAGAAAATCAAGGAAGCATCTTTGGTACCGGTTTTGGAAGCCCACGAGGACAGGGTTTATCTGGAAGACGTAGATCACTTCTACTCAACCAGAAAGTTCACTGAAAATGACACAGTTATGTCGGCTGTGATTGGAGGTAAGAAAATTGCTATTTCTGCTGCCATCTTACATGAGATATATAAGTTGAAGGATAAAGGAGGAGATGTAACAGACATGGGGTCTGGAAAGGAGGAGGAATTTTGGGCAATTTTTGCTAAGGAGGGAGAGGAAATGACTGGTACTCTGATGAAAACTCAATTGAAAGATGAGTATCAGAGGTTCGCAGACATCATTGCGAAGGTACTGGACTGCAGTACAAGCTCTTTGGATGGGTTGCCAAGAAAAAGGTTTTACACTGTGATTTGCATCTATTATGGCTTAAAGGTCAACTGGGCAGCTCATGTATATGATCTGCTAAGTGATAAGAGGACTGACCATGCCATTCTACTTAGTCATCTGTTCATGAATTTAAGATGCCCAATGGCTGGTGGAAAGCCTACTCATCCCAGTAAAGAGTTCAAGTTGTATGAGCCCGTCAGGAGTGTGGCTGCTCCTAAGAGGAAGGTTCTTGCAAAAGCCAAAAAGACTCCTTCTAAGAAAAGCAAGAAGGAAGATCAGACTAGCAAGTCTGCTGATCAAACAGCAAGCACTGCTGTTGAAGCTGGATCAGCACAAACTGAGAGTGAAGTCCCTGAGAAGGTGATAGAAGACTTCACTGCTGAGCTTGAGAAGATGGAGACAGGTTCCTCTCCTGAAAGAACCGAGTCTGATGAAGCAGTTCCTCTTCAAAGACTGAGGACCAGAAGTGCGGCAAGGGGACCACCCCAAGCCAAGCCACCCACTAACAGAATTGCCAAATCTAAGGCAAAGAGAAAGGTCACTTTCTCTGAAGAACCTATCATAACAGTCACAGAATCACCAACATCAGCTGAAAGGCCTGTTACTATTGAAGAACCTATTATAGAGGCTGCTGTTGAACAAGCTGAAGCGCCTGCTAGAGAGGCTGCTGCTGATAAGATTGGAAAGTCTGCTGAAGGAGAAGTTGAACAGCAGACTGGCACAACAAGTGAAGGGAGTGTACCCCTTTTGCACCCTACTCCTGTTGTTGCCACTCCACTCCAAGTGATAGAGAGTTCTGAAGCTAGAAAGCTAAGGACTGGTAAGACTGTTCTTCCCTACATATCTGCTGCTGAACAGAAAAAGTTAGATGATGCTGAAAAGCAGAGATTAGCTGCAGAAAAAGCTGAGGAAGATAGACTGAAAAGTCTTGAGCTCAAGAGGCTGGAAGAAGAAGCCAACAAAATGACTCAAGCAGAAAGGGATGCTGTTGAAGCAGCTGAGTTAGCTGCTGCAATAGAAGCCAGCACCAAGGACGCCCATGGTCCAAGGCAGGCTGGTGGAATACAGATTGGGGAATCAAGAGACCCCAACAATCCCAAACCATTGATGCCAGCTCCTAAAACTCAACCTAAGAGAAGATCAGAAGTGAAATTGGCTCTGGAAATTGTAAGAGACAATCCAGAAGCCTTTGATGAGTTTATACAAAGGTTGGATGCTGAAAATGACAAAATCACTCGTCTGACGATGTTTAACAAGGAAAAAGTCCGCTACAACAGATGGAGGGACTATCGTCTGACAAAGAGCAAGGAGCAGATAAATAGCTGGAAAGCCTTCAATGATGAAGAGGCCTGGGTTCTTAAGTGGCTTGAAACAGGATCACTAACACAAGCACTTGACTCAGAGTTCTTTTTAGACAAACTTAGACTGAGGATCAACAAAGTTGTCAAGGCTGAAGCCAAAAAGATATATGACTCTGTTCCAGAAGAATATGCTGAAAATGAAGACTTGAAGGAACGGTCTATCAGATTGGCTGTCTCTCAGACTATGAAGACATGGGCAAAACTGACTAGAAAGATGAAGGGGCAACCAAGTTCAATGATCCCCCTTCCTAGTCTGAAGCAGATAGTATATGGTCCTGCAATCAGACCATATGAAGATCTACCTGAGGATCCAGTGTCACCATTTGTTGCCATTAATGACTTGACATGGATTACTCAAAGGACTGCCTTAGATGAGGCTGGTAAAGTCCACACCATCACTGAAGTGAAGAAGATCAAATCACCTCCTGTTGATCAAAGCAAGGAAAAAGATGAGTCTACTGAACAAAAAGAGAAAAGTAAGGAAACAGAAGACTCCTCCGACCCTGCTGATCAGATCAAGGACTCAGAGGAGAATAAGGAAGAAAAGGCTGCTGATCAAACTGAGGAGAAGGAAAGCACTCCCAGTCAAGCTGATGAAACCAAAAGACAGGAGATTGCTTCTGGTTCAGCAGATCAGACAACAGAAAGTGAAGTTCTTGCCTTACCCTCTATTCCATCTAATGTTGCATCTACTTCTCAGACTTTGCAGGATTTCCTATCTGACTCCATCCAACAGATGATCACCAAGTCACTGAAGGAAATGGAAGAACGGATAACTGCAAATCTATTGGCTGCATTAAGTCCACAAATCCAGAAAGCTGCTTCTATCCCTGCTGATGTAATTGAAGATACTGCACATAATGTGAAGACTATCAGACAGGAAATAGATGTGATTCAAGCTAGAACTCAGAGCACAGCTGCTGGTTGTAGGGACATAACACAGACTGTTGAGATGGCCATAAAAGCTGAGGATGAAACCTTGATGAACATGGCTCAATCCTTCAAATCCTCTGCTGATCTGGTACTTGCAACTCAGTTTCAGCTGGGTGATCAAGGTGAAGCAGTTCTCAACAGAATGCATGCTTTTGAAGTAAATCAAATCAATAATGCTGCTCAAGCTGATGTCATACAAGAAAATCAGCTAAGGCAAGGAGCTCAGATAAATGCTATGAATGAGAACATCAGACTTCTCTGTGATTCTCTCCAAATCACACCAGTCTCACCTAAATACCAAGTCAACCCTGCTGATGATGACAAAAAGGGGGAAGATAAGGTAGAAGAGAAGACTGCTGAATTGGAAGAGACTGAAATGCTGGAAGAATCTGCAAATGAAAATGAGATCGAAGGAACCCGCAGACCAGCAAATCAATCTGACACAGAAGAAAGTGAAGCTGAAGACACTGAAGCTGAAGCAAAGGCCAAATCTGACAAAGAAATAGCTGCTGCTAAGGACTCAGTTGAAGAACAGCTTGACCCTGATGTGAAGTATAAAAATATGGAGCTTCTAAGGAAAAGATTAAATGAATCTATAGCTGAGACATCTGAGCCAGCTGAAGAAAAAGAAGACAAGGAAAAAGAAGAAGACTAGTGCTATTTTATTTGTAATTTCCTTGTAATTTTCTTTTGTTGTCTTTGTACATCTCATCTGTTCAAGACTTGTAATCTGTAATCTTTTCAAATATCTATAAAATTGCAAGTTTAAATCCAACAGACTATTTCTATCTCAGAAATTTTTGAGGATGAAAACTTTAGTTTAGGTACAGGTACTTAGCTGAAGTTTTGTCATCATCAAAAAGGGGGAAATTGTTGGATGAAGATGAAGATGAAGTGCAAAGAAGATAAGTAATTAAGTTATGGGGGCTATTTCGCACCCTACATACTGTACGGATCGACTAAAGAACTTGAGATCGGTTCGACCAAATCAGGTTGTTCAAGATCATCTTATCGACCCGGCCGAATACAGCTCTCTTCGATTAGAAGACTATACTCCGGACCTAAGAAGGATATTTGGGCCGAGTCCTATTAGGACTATGTTTCCTTGTAACGCTAGGTTTAGCATGATATAAATACCTAGTTAATCATTGTATTAAACAACTCCGAAAACTCTGAACTACAAGGCAAATACGCAATTGAATTCTACATAAACTGCACAACTCACTATTATTCAATAAAGAAAGAGCTTTCTCTTGATATTTGTGTTATTTCTGCGTTGGTTTGAATATTTACTTTCTGTTCTAATGATATAGCTCTTCCTTGAGATTGATCCATCCTGAATAAAGTAACAGAGCCCTATAAAATATATATATTGAAAACCCCCAATATCACAAATTCACTGATACCTTTTAACCCGACGAAATCAGGTTAAATCAGTTGGCGCCCACCGTGGGGCTAGGTTAATTATTCGATCGACACATGGCTCGCCCAAGGAAAAGCGCTCGTATCGGAGCAAGAAGTAACACAACCACCGGTCATAACACATCTGAAGATCTACAGGACAACAATGACAATAACGTTCCCAACACCAACGAGATTTTGCAGGATACCCACCCCCGTCAGCAGGAACCCCAAAGAGGTCTTCCCGGTACAATACAGGAAGAACCGGAAGTCCCTGTGATCCCCGTTCCTCTCCCAGGCGCTCAGGAGAAATTGCGACAAATAGCAATGCTTGTTAAATCACTCTCTCCAGAAGAGTTACTCGTACTTGATCAAATTCCGCAAAACGTTAGGGCTGCCAGGGCGACTCCTGCTCGAAGAGCGCCAAGGCAAAACGATCAAACATCTCAACAAGCTGACAGCCCGCCAAGCGAGCGGCGCTCCCTACACAGTCCGCAGCAGGGCAATTCCAAACCCTCCGATAACCATCCCCGAAGAAAACCAGGACAAAGAAAACCACAGGCGGGGCGCAGTGGGTCCAAGGAACGTACAATAATTCCTATCGAGGATGACATAGATGATGCAATCCCAGATCGACCACGAACAACACGATTCTCGGAAAGAGAAATCGAAAGAATGGTGCAGGAGAGACTCGAACAACGCCTACGGTCTGTTCAAAACCCGTGGGCCAGAACCACGGAACTCCAGGAGAGCCTTGCGGCCTTTTCTCCCTTCTGCAGAGAAATAAAAGAGGCACAATCCATTGGACAGGTCCCGGGTAGACTACCCCGATATGATGGAACCACTGACCCGGATGATTATATTTTTAGCTTCATGAATATAATGAACTTATACGCCCACTCTGCTGAATTCACCGCCAAGTTAATGGTGACCACATTCGAAGGACTCGCGTTGGACTGGTTCGCCAAACAACCTGCCAACTCCATATTCAGTTTTCGGGAATTATGCAACAAACTGAAGCAGCAGTTTGCCAGTCAGAAGAGGCAAAAACTCCCGATGAGCTACTTAGGAACCATACACCAACAAGAGGGAGAATCCCTAAGAAACTGGTTGGCGAGATTTAACGTGGAGTTACTCAAAATCGATTCCCCTAATATCGATTACATAATTTCTATTCTCTTCGACCTAACGAAGAATAGACAATTCGGAAATGCCCTCAGTCGAAAACAATCGAGAACGTTTGCCGACATCATGAGCTTGGCGTCTAAATATATGACCCAAGAGGAGATGAATTCCTTTAAAGATAAAAACAGAAACAAAGCCACAACTTCAGGCTCTAAACGACAAGATAGGATTCCTGCCCAAAGATCCGTGGATTATGAGCGATTTTTTAGAAAAGGCAACGTTTTCCAGCGATTGGAATACAACAAAGCCGACCAAGAAAGGCAACCTAATTTCTACCAAAGACCAAGAAACCCCGAACTACCGGTCAAAGGCAGGGTGAATCAAGTAGAACACCCAAGGTTAAGTGTTCCGATAGAAGAAATATTGGAAGTTCTAGAAAGGAATAACTGGATCCCCGAAGCGAGGAAAATCGCCCAGCCCAGACCAGGATCTCGAAACTATGACCTATACTGTAAATACCATCGGGCACACGGACATCGAACGGAGAATTGTTTTCACCTTAAAAGAGAAGTTGAAAAACTAATCGAACAGGGAAAACTAGATGACTACATAGAGCGAGATAACCGTAAAAGGGAAAGAAGTAGAAGCCCTAGGAATAATAATCAAAGAAGGAGTTCTCGTCGAAGGTCACCCGAGCATGGTCCTACACAGGAGTTGAACCACGACCAGATAAATGGGACTATCCATACAATATCCGGGGAACCCACGGGCGGGGATAGTCGTAACGCCCGACGAAGGACAACCAGATCCATAATTGGAAACTCAAAATACCCAAAAGAAATATGGACTCTGGAAAACAAGCCATCAAACGACCAGCCGATCAGCTTTAACGAAGGCGAAGTACCTAAAAACATCGTTTGGGACACAAAAGAGGATAACCCCGATTTCCCGATGGTGGTGTCGCTAGAAATAGCAAATTATAATGTCAAAAGAATCCTAATCGATAATGGGAGCTCAGCAAATATCATCTCCCGAGAGATTTTAGCCCAAATGAACTTGGGATAGATAAATCTACAGAAAGTAGCTACGCCGTTAGTAGGGTTTGGAGGGTCCGAGATCGTCCCCAGCGGAACAATAACCTTAAGTGTATCACTCGGGAAAAAACCGCACCGGACAGTGAAGCTAGTGAAATTTCTAGTGGTAGAAACACCCTTCGCTTATAACGCAATATTGGGACGACCAGCTCTCAACCTGTTCCGAGCCGTTGTCTCTACTTATCACCAGAAGATAAAGTTTTCGACCGATAGAGGTATCGGAGAAATAACGAATGATCATTGTATGGCGTGGGATTGCTACAGCACCTCGTTAACCTTGAAAGAACACCCCAAATCAGTTACCCCGAGCAAAAGAAAAATTGAAGATGATCTTGTTAGAAACAAGGTTGAAATCCCTAGTACTGATCGAATAGATAAAAAGGGAAAAGAACCGCTAGATCTAGCCCTGAAACCCCCAGAACATAAGAATGTAATTCTAGTACAAGGGGACTCGTCCAAAACGACAAGAATAGGTACTGAATTGAGCAAGGAAGGGGAAGTAATGTTAATCAACTTCCTCAGAGATAATGTCGACGTCT
Organism: Penstemon barbatus; assembly: GCA_003313485.2. Lineage (NCBI taxonomy): Eukaryota > Viridiplantae > Streptophyta > Magnoliopsida > Lamiales > Plantaginaceae > Penstemon > Penstemon barbatus. Next base: position 44,430,840 of record CM064884.1, on the reverse strand, counting down.
TCGCCTGGAGCGCGAATGACATTGAAGGAATTGATCCTCGAGTAATCAAGCATTCCCTAAAAATTGATCCTTTGGCAAAACCTGCCAGACAAAAGAAGAGAAATCATGGCCCAGTAAAAGATAAAATTATCAAAGCCGAGGTAGAAAGACTACTTGAAGCAAAACAAATCCGAGAAATACACTTCTCAGTATGGCTATGTAATGTTGTTCTAGTAGCAAAAGGGGATAAAAAGGACAACAAATGGAGAATGTGTAATGATTTTACCGACCTTAACAAATTATGCCCACGCGACCCGTATCCCCTCCCAAGAATCGACTTATTAGTTGACTCAACCGCTGGCTTCGCGATATTCAGCATGATGGACGCCTTTCAAGGGTTTTATCAAATATACATGGATGAGCGAGACCAAGAGAAGACTGCATTCATAACCGAGCAGGGAGTATATTGCTTTATAGTGATGCCATTCGGCTTAAGGAATGCCGGGGCTACTTACCAAAGGTTAGTAAACCTAATGTTCAAAGAGTTAATAGGAGAGATAATGGAAGTCTATGTAGACGACATGTTAGTCAAAAGTATGAACGAAGCGGATCACGTAAAACATCCTGATCGATGTTTCCAAATCTTGAGAAAGTACCGCATGAAGTTAAATCCCGCGAAATGCACTTTCGGTGTTAAATCAGGAAAAATTTTGGGCTATTTGGTACACCAGCGAGGAATAGAAGCCAACCCAGAAAAAATTCAAGCCATAATTGAAATGAAACCTCCCAAAACCATCTCCCAAGTGCAAAGCTTGGTCGGGAAAGTCGTAGCATTGAACAGATTCATATCAAAATCAGCAGACAGAAGTTTGCCCTTTTTCCAAACACTTCGAAAAGAAAAAAACTTTGTTTGGACTGAAGAATGCGATCGAGCCTTCGAACAACTCAAAGAGTATTTGACAACACCCCCGATGTTGGCCAAACCAACGGAAGGAGAACCATTGTATATCTACATCTCGATCTCCGACGCGGCCGTTAATTCAGTACTAATTAAGATAGAAGGTTCAGAACATAAGCCTGTCTATTATTTAAGCAAATTACTGCAAGGGGCGGAGAAGAATTATTTGGAGATTGAGAAATTCACTCTGGCCTTAGTAGTGGCTGCACGAAAACTTCGACCATACTTTTTAACTTACAAAATCGTGGTTTTAACAAATCAACCACTGAGACAAGTCCTAGCAAAACCGGAAGCCTCGGGAAGACTGATCAAATGGGCAATCGAACTCGGCCAATTTGAAATAGATTACAAATCGAGAATTGCGATTAAGGCCCAAGTGCTCGCTGATTTTCTACTAGAAACTCCGACACAGGCAACCGAACTATCGAACAACCTCAACAACGATATATTGATCATAGAAGATCAAACTTGGTTAATGCATGTTGACGGTGCTTCATGCCGAGAAGGAGGAGGCGCCGGAATAAACTTCACCGGACCAAATAAAGAAGATTTAAATTATGCGATAACATTGGACTTCGTCGTAACAAACAATGAAGCAGAATATGAAGCGTTAATCGCAGGGATGGAAATGGCGATCAAAGCCAACATAAAGAGCCTTAAAGTATTAACCGATTCAGAGTTAGTGCAAAGACAAATAGAAGGCCTATACGAGGCTAAGGAATTCAATATGGTCAAATACCTCGCCAAAGTGAAAACGCTGGCGGAGAAATTCGAAAGCTTCGGTATACAGAACATTCTACGATCGGAGAACAAATGGGCCGATCAACTATCTAAGTTCACAGGATCCCATGATGGAAAGACCGAAAGGGTGATCAACTGGTTAATCTCTAATACACCGGCGATCGATATCGATGAAACACCGGTAGTCGATATAATGGAAATCGAAGAAGCTGAAGAAAACTGGATGACCCCAATGATAGACTATCTTCGAGAGGGAAAACTACCGCCTGACCAGAATGAAGCTCAGAAAATAAGATATCGGGCTCCAAAATATACACTTGTAGAAGGAAAACTCTACCGGAGATCAGTATCAGGAATTCTTCTGAAATGCGTCTCTGAATCACAAACCACCGATATACTACGAGAGATACACGAAGGAGACGCAGGGAATCACATCGGATCAAGGGCATTGACTTTAAAATGCCTCAGAACAGGTTATTATTGGCCTACCATCAATAAAGATGCCGCTCAGTATGTCCAAGAATGTCATCACTGCCAAGTCCATGCTAATATATGTCATCGACTAGCAGAAAACATGCACCCAATCCCGGTATGTTGGCCTTTCGATCAATGGGGAATGGACATCGTGGGACCGTTCCCAGCGGCTAGATCCAAGAAAGCCTATGTCCTGGTCGCCGTAGAATAATTCAGCAAATGGATAGAATGCATCGCCCTAGCACGAATAACTCAGTTCCAAGTGATCAACTTCCTATGGAAATTCATAGTTTGTCGATTTGGCATCCCAAGGATCCTAATTTCTGATAATGGAACCCAATTCGCGGGAAAACAAGTAATAGAATGGTGTTCGAAACTTGGGATTCAACAAAATTTCACTTCGGTCGGACACCCTAGAGCGAACGGACAAACCGAAGTAGCAAACCGAGAAATAATAAAATCCTTGGAAAAAAGACTAGGAGCGGCCAAAGGAAAATGGCTTGATGAACTCCCAGGAGTACTTTGGGCTAATCGAACCACAGTCAGGAGCTCAACCGGGGAAACCCCATTTAGCTTGGTATATGGGTCGGAAGCTGTTATTCCTGTTGAAACCCTAATCCCAACACCAAGAATCGAGATGTTCGATGATCAGGAAAATGAAAAGGCAAGAGAAAGTGACGTCGATTTGACAGAAGCTTTGAGAGAAAAAGCCGCTGTGCGCCTACAAGCCACTAAAGCAAATATGGAAAAGGCATACAATCAAAAAGTACGCATCCGAACCTTCAAAGAAGGAGACCTGGTCTTGAAAAAGGTAGAAGTATCCAAGCATGTGGGAAAGTTACAACAAAATTGGGATGGACCTTACGTTGTCATTGGCGTAGGAAAGAAAGGTTCATACAAAATTGCACACTTGGATGGAACAGCCTTACCAAGAACCTGGAACGCAGTCAACCTTAGAAAATACTATGGTAAATAAATTTTAGCAGATTATGCTATTTTGTTTTATTTCATTTTATTGAGTTTTAATCTCTGTAATAAAGGCCTTAGCCTACGGTTCAATTATAAAAGATTTTATCAATTTCTATAAATCGATTGTTTCGATAATCACTCCTTGGAATTCTACTGGTTGAGATTGGGACAAAACGAGTCGAGTATACATTGATCCGCTCAATAAAAACTCCTCGTTCGTTATTCACGAAGATTAAAAAAGACTTTTGGTATTAAAAACCTAAGTCTAAGTAAAAACGAGTCGAGTATACATTGATCCGCTCAATAAAAACTCCTCGTTCGTTATTCACGAAGATTAAAAAAGACTTTTGGTATTAAAAACCTAAGTCTAAGTAAAAACGAGTCGAGTATACATTGATCCGCTCAATAAAAACTCCTCGTTCGTTATTCACGAAGATTAAAAAAGACTTTTGGTATTAAAAACCTAAGTCTAAATGAAAACGAGTCGAGTATACATTGATCCGCTCAATAAACACTCCTCGATATATATTCAACGATCAAAAAGACTTTTGGTATTAAAAACCTAAGTCTAAATGAAAACGAGTCGAAGTATACATTGATCCGCTCAATAAACACTCCTCGATATATATTCAACGATCAAAAAGACTTTTGGTATAAAAACCTAAGTCTAAATTATAAACGAGTTGAGTAAACATTGATCCGCTCAATAAAAACTCCTCGATCTACTCATGACGATTAAAAAAGGCTTTTGGTATAAAAACCTAAGTCTAAATTATAAACGAGTTGAGTATACATTGATCCGCTCAATAAAAACTCCTCGATATATATTCAACGATCAAAAAGACTTTTGGTATAAAAACCTAAGTCTAAATTATAAACGAGTTGAGTAAACATTGATCCGCTCAATAAAAACTCCTCGATCTACTCATGACGATTAAAAAAGGCTTTTGGTATAAAAACCTAAGTCTAAATTATAAACGAGTTGAGTATACATTGATCCGCTCATTAAAAACTTCTCGATATATATTCAACGATCAAAAAGACTTTTGGTATTAAAAACCTAAGTCTAAATGAAAACGAGTCGAGTATACATTGATCCGCTCAATAAACACTCCTCGATATATATTCAACGATCAAAAAGACTTTTGGTATAAAAACCTAAGTCTAAATTATAAACGAGTTGAGTAAACATTGATCCGCTCAATAAAAACTCCTCGATCTACTCATGACGATTAAAAAAGGCTTTTGGTATAAAAACCTAAGTCTAAATTATAAACGAGTTGAGTATACATTGATCCGCTCAATAAAAACTCCTCGATATATATTCAACGATCAAAAAGACTTTTGGTATTAAAAACCTAAGTCTAAATGAAAACGAGTCAAGTATACATTGATCTGCTCAATAAACACTCCTCGATATATATTCAACGATCAAAAAGACTTTTGGTATAAAAACCTAAGTCTAAATTATAAACGAGTTGAGTAAACATTGATCCGCTCAATAAAAACTCCTCGATCTACTCATGACAATTAAAAAAAAAGGCTCTTGGTATAAAAACCTAAGTCTAAATTATAAACGAGTTGAGTAAACATTGACCCGCTCAATAAACACTCCTCGATCAATTTTTCAACGATAAAAAAGACTTCAGGTATTAAAAACCTAAGTCTAAACAAAACGAGTTGAGTAAACATTGATCCGCTCAATAAACACTCCTCGATCAATTTTTCAACGATTAGTTGACTTCTGGTATAAAAACCTAAGTCTAAATTAAATAAGAGTTGAGTATACATTGATCCGCTCAATAAACACTTCTCGATCTATTCCTAACGATCTAAAAGATCTGCTAATACTCCTAAAGTTTTGAAGATGAATTGACTATGAACCCGTCTGCTCGGAAAATGCTCCTCATAAATAAAATCAACAAAACAAGGAGAATGCAATGGATAAAAGTAAAATTTTATTCATCAAATCAGTTACATACAGAGGTCCTACATTACAAAGATCTACATACTACTTAAACACCGTTACAATGGTTGAGATGAAATGATCCTTTAGATCGGCAATCTTCACGACAGTGTCCACGGAAACACCAATCTCCTCCCTAGTACCTTGTCGATTATAATAAACCACCTAAGAAGCATGCTGCTCAGGATGGTCGACTTCTTTAGTTCGATGGCCTGGGGCGGAAGATCAAATGTTCTTCCAGACGAAATGGTCATTACCAGCCAGATGACCGGCAACACTCATTCACCCACAACGAGATACTGCTTCTACTTTAGAAGTTAATATTTTATCCTAAAGCAGCATCTCTTCGGGACCGTCGCAGAAAAAAAAATTAACCAGCACACCCCGGTGGTCTATCACCCCGGAGGTGACATCCAAGATCGAGCGGGGGTGACTGGCAAGTATGAACCCTCCATGTAAAAAAGAAACCACGGACCTCAAATCTGTGAAAACAACATTTGAGGCCTCATGGGACCCGTTAGTACAAGGTAGGGCTTCCATGGGACCCGTCAGTACAAGGTAGAAGAACATCAAGCTATTACAGTATGAATCACAATAATGTGACTTTTTGAATATTATGGGATCTGAAGGCAAAATAAAATTTAAAGAAGCTGAGATCTCCATCCTTTTTGGGAAATTGCAAATGAAGAATGCAAACCACCACCCTATTTATAGGGATAGATCTAAGGAATCCAACGGCTGAAAAAGTATTTAATCAAGGGACATAAATGCGACCTTTTAACTCCCCGTAATAAATGCAAGTAAGTTGGAACGGCGCTATCTAATCAACTCAAATAGTCTACAACAAGAAAGGCCGTAGATCGAAGCGATCATCGAAATAACACAAACAGATCTAAAGGAGCTCTGGACCAGATAGACCGGCACGATCATACATGATCGTCGATTGCCTGAAAACCTAGAATCCACAAGCGAAGGCATACAAGTTTAAAGACCGTCGTGAAGAGGATAATTGCTCGATAAATGATAAAAGACCAAAACCTTCACCATACGAGGGCCGTCACTGCCTAATACATCATATGGGTAATCATTAACTAAGCCATACAAGAACTCCTTTGGAGTCCAAGATATCTGACATAGAAATCAGGAGAATAGTCCTCCTTATTCGAAACTGCAAAGAAGTCACTGCCTAACATACCAAAGAATTGCTGAAGGAGGTTTGAACAGGTAAGATCTGCCAAAGACTTCTACATTTTCCAATTCCTCCTATATCAAAGAAATGATATAATGATACACCAAATGAGGAACATATAGTTCAAAATTAATGCTGCGATACATGAAGCTTTGAAGATACTGAAAGGGATATTTTCCCTTAGTCTGATGTAAAGAAAAACGGAGTTCAACAAAAGGGACAATAGCCTCCTTATATAAGATTTAGATCACAAAAAGACAAAAGTACAGGGCATAAATTGAACATCGACCAAGATGATGAGCGTTCCTTAACAGCTATTAAATCGATTATCGATACAAAAAAAAAAAACCTACTATCTACATTTTTGATGTACTACACGGTTTTGGGTATAATCCAAGGGACTATACTGGGTTGATCAACAAAAGATTTGATTCGCAGAGCAAACATTATACCATTCAGTTAATCAAATAGTGACCAAGCAAGATCAAGCTACCTTTTCTCTATCCTGACTATTCTCCGCAAATATCAATTTCAGATAAGTATGCTAATCTATACTGATTATCTTATGATGATTATATTTATGCATAAAGGCAAAATGTGCATAACAAAGTATATCTACAGAAGAAAATTGATCAAGGCAAGAATCTGCCTACAAAAAGGTCATAATTTCCAATTTAGTACTTCTCCCATTACAAAAATTTCAGCCCGAACAAATACACCAAAGTTGGGCAGAAAAAAAAAAAAAAAAAAAGACAGCCCAAAGCCTGCCAGGTCGAACAAAGATCACTGAGAAGAATGGTCAGCAGGTCGACTAGTAGAAACAGTCCTCCGAGGAGTCAAGTTGCCAGCAAACGCCATCAACTCCTCTTGACGCTTTAGATAACCAGCGTCATATCCTTCCTCATAGGACCGCCGTCGAGACTCCTCTGCAAGGGCAGCAGCCTGAACCAAGTCGTTTTTCTCTTGCTCCCAGACAGACTTCCCCTCCTGCAATTTTTTCAAATCATCATTGGCAAGCTGCAGCTGGAGAGTCTGCCCTGCGACCTTCGCCGATTCCGACTCCAACCGTCTTTGGTAGGCATCCTTACTATTCCACATATTATCGTTCTGCACACCCAGCTGAAGGGCAAGATATTTGGACTGAAAAAGAAGAAGAATGAGAAAAACCCTCACACAACATGAAAATCGAAATAAAAGTAGGGAAAATTATCGAAAGATATGTCTACCTGCTCGCACATCTTAACTAGAGACTGAACAAGGCGTACATTGGAAGTACCCTCAAGTTTCCTCAGCTCACCAGGCAAGATAGTGCTTAAACCCAGATCCCAAGACAAAGCATCAGGCTCAACTGAGCCAGGCAATTCGCTATTAGAAGGGACACCGTCAGGGCGTGGAGTCTCTGACAACATAATATCCTTAACCTGTTCAAGGATGCATCGATCGTCTAACAGACGAGGAGAATCTCTCTCGTTGGGGCTAACAGAGGTCTCCTTGCCCGAAGCAGAAATAACGGTTCGACGACCAGACCTCGACCCAAACCGACCCCCAGAAGGTCCCCCAGATTCAAAAGAAGTAGTCATCACCGTGGTATCATGAAATAAATAGTCAGGACAATCCTGCAAAATAGATTGTGTTGTGGAAGGATTGACAAAAAATCCATCACCAACTTGCCCTTCGCTGGCGATCGGGGCAGTAGAAGTAGACAAAGGAAGGGAAATAGCAAAATCCCCTCCATGAAAAACATGCTCGAAGGAAGAAGCACCTGAAGTAACAGGTATATTATAAGTCGGTTCCTCATTAGACATATCGCCAAAAGCTACCCGACCAGGGGAAGGCATACTTCCTACTTGAGTAGAAGAAGAAAAGATTGGTTCTGAAAACGATGAGTTTACTACAGAAAAAGGTTCAGAAGGGATAATACGAGTATCAATCACCGACCTAATTATCTGGGACGAACGAGGAGGCTCCATCGACGGCCCATCTCTTCGAGATTTTTTGGATCTATTATCCCTAGCGCTCTCACGAGAAGGTCGCTTCGAAGTATTGCCGAAAAGATTACTCATGATCGAATTGTTGAAAAGTATAAAGAAAATAACGAGAGAGTTTATCGACTAGCCAAAGAAAAAAGTATTCTATTAGAAGAGACGAGTATAATGGTAAATAACAAGCCAAGTTTTTACCTTTTGTATTTATACTACACGAAAAGACGCAACAGACCTAAAGAAAGGGTGCGAAACACCGAAATATAGCTTTGGAATAAACAAAAGAATTTGAAACGACATACGCATAATGATTACGGCGAAGTTAATGACTTGTCTGAATCATTACATAAGAACACGAAAGGACGCGACTGTCAGAATACGGAAGGTTTATTTCAAAGGGGTGAAAAGGTAAAATTACAATTAAACCTACGGGTAAATAATTACAAAGAGTATTTCAAAAGTCAATATATCATGAAGCCTGGTCGCTATCTGGAATTCTCTGTTCACTACCGACGTTTCGGTCGTGCCAATATCTTCTTCTCTTCTGGATCGATAAAAGTATCATCAAGCTCATCGTTAACATCAGAGGAGGAATCGGCAATGGTTTTCCGAATCTTTACAAGGTGAGCCAAAGGAAAACTTGATATACGACATGGAAGCTCGGAAGGAGAATAAATTCGCCATAACGATTCAACCGAATGTGCCGCCTTAAAATACTCCTTTCGACGGTCGTCGATCATCTCTAAGGCGACCAGCTGATGAACCGCCTTCTTGAAAGTACTCTCCAGAAGAGGACCGACCATCTGATACACCAACGCCGTATGGACAGGAGAGTTAAGGAATTCGCGAATCACTCTTTCATCAGGGTTCCTACCGTATCGATCCCTAAGTCCACTAAGAGGGACGTCCTTTTCATACTCCTCTAATGAAGTTGAAGACTTGATACTTGAGATTCTAGCTCACTATTCGAGCCGTACTCTGAAACTGAATTCCTCTAACTTTTTAGCCATTTGATGGCTTGCTCTTGAGCACGAGAAATCTCCATACCTATTTATGATCTCTGGTCTTCAGTCCCGTAGCACGAGTATCTACAACGGAACGGAAGAAGATTTGAGGGACCAACCTCTGAACCAGAAAACTTACGAAGTAAGCTTTATTTTTCTCATCTAGAAACTCACATTGTGTTTCCAGAGTGCGTTTCATAGCATATGAGGCTAAACAAGTCTTAGTCTGAAAAAGCAAAGGGTAAAACAAGAAATAAGTTAGCAAGAATATCTTCGAAATATCCTATAAAGCAGCTTAAAAGAATTTACCTTTTCAGCATAAAGGAAGCTCGCTGAAATTTCTCCAGGATCCTTACGAAAAGTTGTTCAAATCACGAGTAAAAACCCCGGATAAGAGAACACGAGTCGCCTTATCGACCGCATTCTCGCTTTCATCATGGACAAGAGAATCTTTCTCAGAATAACCAGCGGCTCTCTTCCCCTCTAAATGATCTTCGATCATTTCAACCAAAGTAGGTTTCGGATGATTGTCGCCAGTAAAGAAAGATCATTGCCAGAACGACCATAATAGCTCCTTTTCCCCCACCGGGTTATCGCTAGGATGAGGCATCGACCAACTACGACATCCACGAATTCCCAAGGATGTTCTAAGCTGAAGGGGGGATAACCAGGCCCAGTCCCTTGACGAACAGGGGAATCTTGGGAAGAATTTGGAGACTCCTCTCCATTCTCCTCGGACTCATGACTCAACTCCAGTTTCCTCTTCCGAGAAGCTCTCTGCTCGATCGGGTTGTTCTCTATAGATTTAGAGGATTTGGATAACACCATTTTTCCCTTTGAAGAATGTCGAGAATTTTCTACCATATGAGCTGAAAAAGAACAAAATAAAAGTTAGTTTCTCTATATAAGAAGATATTATCGTAACACTAAATTAAAGTGAAATGCTTACCCAGTGATTCAATGATGAACTGATTGGAAAAGTATGAGCACTCAATCCCGCTTTACGAAGGAAAGTTTCCCCAATCAGAAGAGCACTCTGATATTTGTTTGCACGCATATCGGGGATTTCAGCGATAAATGAGCATCGTCAGGAATAAATTCACCAGTCGGCAAGCGACCTCCGTATACCCATTTGAAATCATGATCCCACGAGAAGGGTACAGTCGAACCATCCGCCAACGAAGATGAGGTGGGGGCGAACAAAGAAAAAGTGAGATTTCCAAAAAGGGTTGCTAGAAACAGGGGCATCAAAAATTGCTCGACTAGGCCTCTGACTAGCAAAGAAATACCCGCGATTAGATGAACTGGAAATATTGAACCGGAAAAGTTGTGTAAAGTTACGAAAGGAAGGTTTAAACCCTTTCGCGATCATCAGGACAGAAAAACAAACCAGGAAAGCCACAAATTTGGAACTAATTGTGTCAAGGACACACTAAATATTCTCAAGATATCAAGGAAGAGGGGAGACAACGGAAGACGGAGGCCGCTATTAAAGTGAGCCGTGTAAAAGGCGCGACATCCTTCCGGTGGAGAAGTTACCCTATCAGAAGGGGAAGGAAGAATTATCTCGGAACCCTCCGGGAAATATTTGGCATAATTGTTCACGACCTCCGGAAAAGTATCCACCGTATAAGCACAAGCTAGGTCCTCAATTGGTTCAGAAATCTGAGGAGCAGTACCTTTGCCCTTTTTGGCTCGGGCAGCAACCTCTGTGTCAGAAAGGATCTGTACCTTAAAAGTGTCTTCTACAGGAACAACGAATTCAGAAATTGCAGATTGTTCGCCCAAAAGATTAGAGCGCAACTCCTCCTCGTTATTAGGAGCAACATTCTCCCTCGAGGAAGAAGAAGATTTTCTTAAAGAAGCCATATTTTCAGACTTCGAAGGATATAAGTCGATAAAAGGAAAACTTTATATGACGAACGACTAAGCAAGAAAATGACTACGAACTATAAGCAAGTATAAAGGAAAAATGACGAACTCAAAAGTCACCTATTTATACTAAGATGAGAAAAGACGTTTCGAACTCATCACAATTAATCACATTCCCGCCAAAAACGGAAGGAGATGAAAGCCTCCCGAATGACATGTGGCGATTCGTAATTGGAAAGAGAAAACGACTATCTATGATATGTAGCACTCTTTTCCTTACTTAAGATTTTTTCCCACAGGGTTTTTTCTTAAGAAAGGTTTTTAACGAGGCTCCATTCATAGAAGACGAACAGTCGTAAAGAATTATCTACTTCTACGAGCTTCTATTATCTATTCGCTCGAAGAAGTGAGGGAGTACTGATGGGGGCTATTTCGCACCCTACATACTGTACGGATCGACTAAAGAACTTGAGATCGGTTCGACCAAATCAGGCTGTTCAAGATCATCTTATCGACCCGGCCGAATACAGCTCTCTTCGATTAGAAGACTATACTCCGGACCCAAGAAGGATATTTGGGCCGAGTCCTATTAGGACTATGTTTCCTTGTAACGCTAGGTTTAGCATGATATAAATACCTAGTTAATCATTGTATTAAACAACTCCGAGAACTCCGAAAACTCTGAACTACAAGGCAAATACGCCATTGAATTCTGATAGGATAGTGCCCTGCAAGCCAGTTCAATTAGCTTGTAATAGATCTATCTTGTATATAACAATCTTTGATTTTATAATAATACGCATGTTTATTTATATATATATAAGGATAAACAATGGCCAAACTTCATCTCTCGCGAATACATTTAAGCGATTGGTTGAAACCCTGAGATCACTCATGACTATGGGACTATACACTTCAGTACTGAGTGCACTTATCATGAAACAGTCTCAAAGGTCGTGATCTCGAAAATGTTCCAAGTCATAGATTCATATCGAGACGGGGTATCGAGTGAATCGTCAAGACTTGTACGATTATGCATGATTCACACGGAGTGAATTTGTTGTAGTTTCATGAACAAGGCATTTGAGGCCAGTGCATATGACTAGGTGATTCGATGGAGGATCGAATGCATCGAACGACCCGAACAGAGAAACCCATTGTGGAAGCGCATGACGCATATCGGTGATGGGATGTTTCTCAAAGGATTATAATAGTGTACGATTTAGTCCTATGACTTGAGGTGCTAGGGCGAATTCGGTGCATGAAAGTGCGTACTTAGATCTAGGTATAGGCCACTTAGCTTGGTCATAAAAATGCCTAGGTTGGGTGCGTATGGACATGTACGCGAGTGGTTAGTACCAAGATGGAATCTGTTGACTCATCGTAATGGATGAGAATATTTCCTATACGATTCTTAGATAATGTTTCCAATGAATCTACGGCCGTAGTCGGTGACGGATTTGGAAAGGGGTTTCCAAATTAGGCAGTCACACTGGAACATTATCCTGAATTAGAAAGTATAGTTATCGAGACAAATTTAGAGGTGCCGATCAATTCACACACCCTAAGTCTTGATCGGGAAATTGGTCGACAGAAGGACCGTATGTACATGGTAATTATATGAGGTGAGGTTCACTAAATATCAATTCACCTGATGTTGGGCTTCATGGGCTTGTGGCTAGACATCGACCATGAAGTGTGGGTACTCCTGAGTTAGTAGAGGAACTGATTCTAGGAGTGGTCAATTAAAGGTAGTTTAATTGATCGGAGCAATTTATTGTTCATAAATTAAATCACGAGGTTTCGTGAGCCTGCTGCCAATTGATGGTGAACCCAGAGGGTCACACACAATACAATTGGACGGTGACTGTTCTGTAGGAATATAAAAGGAATTAATTGATTTAAAAGTAATTAAATCAATTAAGTGAATTAAAGTGTTAATTCAAGTGGGAGATAAATTAATTAATTGATTTAATTGATTTAAATGACAATTGATTAATTAAACTAAATATTAATTAAGTAATTAATTAATATGGGCTGAATATTTAATTAAGTAATTAATTAAATTAAGGTGGGCTTGCAAGAGATAGACTCCTAAGCCCATTAGGAATCTTGTAACCCTAGGACTTGAGGAGTGCTTATAAATAGAGTTCTGACAGAACTCAGAGAACTAACACCTAAGCAAAAACCTTAGTCTTCTCTTGCCCTAGGAAATCCGCCCCACCCTGCGCCGCCCAAGCCCTAGCGCCGCCGCCGTGCTGCCGTAACACCGCCGCACCGCCGCCTGAAGCCAGCCCTAGCCCGCCGCCGCATATCTTCTCCCTTATTCCTTTTGTGCAGAATTTTGATCTGTCAAATAGATCTGCACAATCCTTCATCAACAAGCCTCTTAGATCTAGTTCTGAGCCTAAGACTAAGAGGTGTCATCATAATCCAGTTGGTGTGGACTTTTCTCTGGAGGTGAGACGCTTGGATCACTCCAGTGAACCAGAACCTTAATCAGAGTTCAGAATCAGAGTTGGAGGTTTCCACCACCTTGCCTGTGGTGAGGTAAAAATCGAAAACCCCCTTTGTTAGATTATTTCTGTGCTTTGTTTTATGTCTTTCGTATATATAACTTGGAGATTTTATTATGGGATCTGTGGGTGTGCCTTGAAAAATTTTAATTTCCGCACTCTGTTGTATTGACAATCAAGGCATATTCCAACAGTGGTATCAGAGCCAACTCCATGATTATTATACGAAAGGCTTGAACATAATATGTGTTTATATTATATGTTTAATTATGTATATTAAAACGCATGATAATTATGTTCTGTCGATTGATTCTTACTTGTTATGACTAGATCTACAATTGGGTAAAACTGTTTTTCAGATCTATAGCGTTTTCATAGTTTTTGAAAACTTCAGGACTCTTTGGGCAAAATCGCAAACTAGGGTTTTAAAGGGCTTAAAAATTCGAAATTTTAGAATCTGGAAATTTCAAAAATTCTGGACTGTTTTCGCAAACTGGTCGCACGCTTTTTGGGGTCATTTTGTAATTTCCGAAAGTTTAGGGACTGTTTTGCAATTACCGAAACTTCAAGGATCTGTTTGGAAAAATCGAAAATTTTCAGAATTCAAAATTTATTTTCTGGAATGCTGGCCGAAACTGCTTTGGGTGTTTTTGTAACTTTTTAAAAGTTTTGGGGTCAAAGTGCAATTTTCGAAAATTGAGGGGCCGAAAATGCAATTTTTAAAAGTTGAAAAACAGAATCTGATTTTCAGCAGGAAAATTTATTTTGTTTACCCGAAAGTTTATTTTGTCATAATTAGTAGTGACTAAAAGTAAGAATCAATGGAAGTTAGTTTTAAAAGGATGTTTTAAAATTAAAGAAAGGAGAAAGTAAAATGTCGTTTACATGTTTCTTGCTCTACGTGAACTGTTTACGTGGTTTTCGATCGAGCCGAGCTTTGACCTTAGGGTAGATGTGATTGGTTTAATTTAATGTTTGGTTTTTATTAAGGCCTGCGAGCCTTTTATGTTTTTGGGCCAATTTTGAGGCTTTGTAATAGAATAGGGCTTTAATGCTTTCCTAGTCTAGGATGGAGGCCCGTTACAAGCAAGATGGGAGCCCAAGGAGATATGAAGGCCATGTATGCATGGTGATTAATGTAATAGCATAGGCCTGTTTGAGAACCCTTTAGATTGACCAATAGGGCCAACATCAATGGCTCGATGATGGCCCACATAGGAGGCTCCCGATCGAAAACATATTGTGGTAGTATGCATGCTAGGCTTGTATGGCTTTTATTTATTTGTCGATTTATATTTGGCTACCCGCTAGAATCTAGATCGTAATAAAAGATAAAGCATAACTGAATCGGTGAGATCTCGAGGAGAGTTAGTATAACTTTCAAACCAGAAATACCCCTCTCGAAATAAAATATTAAGTCATATTGGGTAAACTATAAAATGAAGTTTTATAGATCCAAGCCTTCCATCAATAGGGACTAGTGTATGTTGTCTACTTATCGATAGAGGTGATCCAGAGTCTGGCACCCGAGTCGAAGAAAGGGACAATACACGAAATTCCTCGATTCTTGTTTTTAACTAAACAAG
>CM064884.1:44242715-44350546 GCA_003313485.2 Penstemon barbatus | reverse complement strand
CATGTGTTCTATGGTACTTACAGTATTGATCGTAGTTTCGAGACCCTGGTCTCGGCTGCGCGATTTTCCTCGCCTCGGGAATCCAGTTATTTCTTTCTAGAACTTCCAATATTTCTTCCATTGGAGCATTTAACCTTGGGTGTTCTACATGATTCACCCTGCTTCTGATTGGTTGTTCATGGTTTCTTGGTCTTTGGTAGAAATTTGGTTGCCTATCTTGGTCGGCTTTGTTGTATTCCAATCGCTGGAAAACATTACCTCTCCTGGAAGATCGCTCGTAATCCAAAGATTTTTGGGCAGGAAACCTGTCATGCCGTTTGGAGCCTGAAGTTGTGGCTTTGTTTTTGTTTTTATCCTTAAAGGAATTCATCTCTTCTTGGGTCATATACTTAGACGCCAAGCTCATAATGTCGGCAAACGTTCTCGGTTGTTTTCGACTGAGGGCGTTTCCAAACTGCCTATTTTTAGTGAGGTCGAAGAGGATAGAAATTATGTAATCGATATTCGGAGAATCGATTTTGAGTAATTCCACGTTGAATCTCGCCAACCAATTTCTTAGAGACTCTCCCTTTTGTTGGTGTATGGTTCCTAGGTAGCTCATCGGAAGTTTTTGTCTCTTCTGACTGGCAAACTGCTGCGTTAGTTTATTGCATAATTCTCGGAAACTGAATATAGAGTTGGCCGGCTGTTTGGCAAACCAATCCAGCGCGAGTCCTTCGAATGTCGTCACCATTAACTTGGCGGTGAATTCGGCGGAGTGGGCATATAAATTCATTATGTTCGTAAAGCTAAAGATATAATCGTCCGGGTCGGTGGTTCCATCATATCGGGGTAGTCTTCCCGGGACCTGTCCCGCGGATTGTGCCTCTTTTATTTCCCTGCAGAAAGGAGAGCAAGCCGCAAGGCTTTCCTGGAGTTCTGCAGTCCGGGCCCATGGGTTTTGAACAGATCGTAACCGTTGTTCGAGTCGCTCATGTACCATCCTTTCAATTTCTCTTTCTGAGAATTGAGTCGCTCTCGGTCGATCTGGGATTGCATCATCTACATCATCTTCGATTGGGATGATCGTTCGTTCCTTGGATCCGCTGCGACCCGCTTGTGGTAGTCTTCGACCAGGTCTTCTTCGGGGACGGTTATCGGAGGGTTTAGAATTGACCTGCTGGGGGCTGTGTAGCGAGCGTCGCTCACTTGCTGGGCTGTCAGCTTGTCGAGAGGTCCGTCCGTTCGGCCTTGGCATTCCTGGTGCAGGAGTTGTCCTGGGAGCCGTAACGTTTCGAGGAATTTGGTCTAAAACTAGCAATTCTTCTGGAGAGAGTGATTTGAAGAGCATTGCTATTTGTCTCAGTTTTTCCTGAGCGCCTGGGAGAGGAACGGGTATTTCGGGAACTTCCGGTTCTTCTTGTATTGCACCAGTAAGACCTCCTTGGTGTTCCTGCTGACGGGAACGGGTATCTGGGAGATTTTCATTGGTGTTGGGAATGTTGTTATCGTTGTTGTCTTGTGGATCTTCCGATGTGTTATGGCCGGTGGTTGTATTGCTTCTCGCTCCAACACGAGCGCTTTTCCTTGGGCGAGCCATGTGTCAATCGAATAATTAACCTAGCCCCACGGTGGGCGCCAACTGATTTAACCGATTTCGTCGGGTTAATTGAATATCAGTGAATTTGTGATATCGGGGGGTTCTCGATATTTGTATATATTTTATAGGGCTCTGTTACTTTATTCCGGATGGATCGTTTACAAAGAAAAGCAATAATCAAGAACAAGAAGTAAAACCACAAACAAAGCTAAGAACACACCGATATGGAGATCAAATGCTATGAATAATATTGAATCTTATTCAGTTGTGATGCAGTAAGCAGTATATAATTATGTACTCTTGAAGTAGAGGGATTTCGTAGTTGTCTAATACAATGATTAACTAGGTATTTATACAATGCTTAACCTAGCGTTTCAAGGAAACATAGTCCTAATAGGACTCGGCCCATATATCCTTCTTGGGTCCGGAGTATAATCTTCTATCGAAGCGAGCTGCACTTGGCCGGGTCTGTAAGATGATCCCGATCTGTTTAAATTGGTCGAATCGATCTTATCTTCTTTGTTTGATTCGAGTAATAAGTAGGGTGCAAAATAGCCCCCATCAGCCTCAAATGCCTTGCTCATGAAACGCTACAAATTCACTCCATGTGAATCATGCATACTTGTACAAGTCTTGACGATTCCTACGATACCCCGTCTCGTTCGGAATCTATGACTTGGAACAGTTTTAAGATCACGACCTTTGAGACTGTTTCATGATTGCACTCAGTACTGAAGTGAATCGTCCCATAGTCTATTGTGACCTTAGGATTTCATCCAATCGCTTAGATAAGTTCGCGAGAGATGAAGTTGGCCATTGTTCAGTTTCACGTACTATGAATGAACAGGCGTATTAATTATAAACCATAAGAAAATAGTACTTCAACAAGCTAATTAATATTGGCTTGCTGGGCACTACTCTATCACTCAAATTCCGAGCTCAACTCATTCCGAGACAGTTTCTCCTCAAGAAATCTATTAGTCTCCAGTGCATGGTTCAGCTCAACCTTCTTCCTGGCCAGCTCGAGAGTAATAACAACTCGTTGTTCGATCTCGTGCCTTGCCAACGCATAGAGGCCAGAGAACTCTTTGCCAGCCTAAACTTATGAGAAAACATATCAAGGCTAAGAATAAAGAAACTAGAAAATTAGGATAAGGAAGTTAGCAAGAATTACCCGGGTAAGAAAATCAGACCCAGACTGAAACAAGAACGAAGAATATTCTATGTTTGATAAAATTGCCTCGGAGGTAGAAATATTGCAGCGAAGAAGCCTCAGAGCGGATTTCTCATGTGGAACTTTATCGAAATGAGTTATTTCCCCCTTTAAGGGAGAAACGCCAGAAGGAAACAATGAATTGAAAGACTCAGCAGCTTTTGAAGGAACGGACCGAACAGGAAAAGACGCACGCACAGATACATCATCCCCAAAAGAAACCCTTTTAATTTTCTTATACGAGCCTTTGGCTTTCAAGCACGAAGAAAGGGCGACAGTCGAAGAGTTACCTCCTATATGGAAGTTCTGCCCGTCGGCAATAATGGACTTAACCGGAGCTTGTCTCTTTTTCATTATGTTTCTACTATCTTTGGGTTTGGGAAAAAACACGGAAGGAATTACAGGAACGTTCGAATTTTTATCCATCTCTTGTTTTTCAGATAGTTATTCGACCGTAAAAATTCATCAATCTGCCGGATCACTGTGTATGAGGTTATCAAGGCAAAATGGCCTTAGTATTTATAAGAGATACGGCATCATGCGATTTACAATGATTGGTAAGTCACCACTCCCAAGAAAGATTCGATGACGCAACCAAGTATGCAAAAATGACGTTATAAAAGTTCAACAAAAAATGGTCAGACAGACAATGAATTAAGCACGGCACTAAAGGAAGAATGTGAATTCGAGCATCCACCAGATAGAGAAAAGCAGGAGACTATAAAAACAAATTTGGAATTACAATAGTTCGCCAAGTAAATCCTATTACATGATAATTATAAATGGCTAAATTCCTTTACTCCAGAATCATGATCCGATTTCTCTTGTTCCTTCCCTTCACTAGAATCGCTTTCCGAGCTATCAGAATCATCACTACTCGAGCTGCTCTCTTCTTCATCATTACTTTGCGCATCAGCCCCAGATTTATTCGAATTGGAATTCGGAGTGCTTTGCTCTCCCTGTTCACGGGAATCCCCTTCAATATCCACATCTTCATCCTCAGATTGAGCTTCGAGCGCGTCAGGATTTGGCATTGGCACTCCAAATTCTTCATGAAATGGAGCGAACTCGTGATTGGCTAAGTCTTCGGGCTTGGGAGGAAGAGAAGAAGCTTTATAGTCTTTCCCGAAAATGATTTTGTAAGGATCCATGTAAGGAAGGAAATCGTCAAAAGCGGCTTGAATCCTTCCAGCTGAAAGAAGATGATGAATTCCTTTATAGTAGAAAGCTTGATTAATTTCGCCCGACCGCAAGCGAACTAGGGCATCAAGAAAAGGTGACTTTAAAAATTCTCTTATGGCGGGAAGTCTGCCCTCTTCTCGGCCTCGGGCATAGGCCTATTCGAATAGCGCCTTAGCCTGCTCAAGATCCGATCTCAACTTGGCTACCTCTTCCTCAAGGGCCCTCTTTTCGCCAAGGTTTTTCTTGACTTCCTCGAGCTCCTTTTCAACCTCAGATAACTTGGTCGTAGTATCCCTCAATTGGTCAGCCTTGGTAGCCTCTGTCGTAAGGACATTGTGAAGGGCACTCTGAGCCATCTGAGATTCCTCGTTTAAAGTGGCCTGTTGGTAAGCTTGATGACTGTACAAGTCTCCGACCTAGAGAAGAAATTAAACATTAAAGGTGAAGCAAAAATTTTGAGGACAAGTTAGTACTCGTAAAATACTTATACTACCTTTTGAAAAGCATAAGCAAAATCACCCGCGAGCTCGAAGTCGCTTTTAAGAAATAGAGCAGTATTGTCATCTTTAAATCTCCCGGCCATGAACATCTGAAGAGACTTATCCACGGTATGTTCCCCGTTTGGGCCCAAGTCGGACTCGATGGTTCCATCCTCCGGGAATCCAGCTGCCCTTGGTCCTTGAAAATGATCCTCTATGAAATCAGCCAGGTCTGGCTCAGAATGGCCCGCCCGACATCTGATCGGACCCGGTCCTCGACCAAAAGGCTTCACTCTTCTAGAAGACTCGGGAATATCACCACTTCTCTTGCGAGCCATTCTCGCTTCTAGTATCTCTCGAGCTCGGACCTCTTGCAAGGTATAATGGCTGAGTCCTTCCAAATTCGGGTTAGAGGAGCCGGTTGGAAAAATGGACCGGAGATCGAGAGTTCGAGATTGAGAAGTCCCCTCGACTGAAGAGTGAGGGCGAGAAGTTCCCGCGACGGCAGTTGGGGAAAAAGTCACCATAGCGGTCGGAGCCACTGCAGTATCGACCCCAGGAGCGAACTTTGTTAACTTACGGGAAACCTTCGATGTTTGGCGGCGAGGTCGACCTTGGATACCCTTCGAAAAGGAAGCAACGATCGGACCAGCTATTGATGTTCGGAATTTATCAACGATCCCAGCTGAAGAATAAAAGAAAATTAGGTATAGCCGTAAAAAGATAAATCGAAATAATTCAACGCACCTAATGTGGAGGGGGCATTGGCAGGATCGATTATAGCTTTCCCGTATTCGATTGGAAGGGATGGAAAAGAACACGCGCTGAGCTCGGCCAATCGCAAAACCGCCTCCTGGGTCATTAAAGGAGTCTGATAAGGATCGGCTCGAAGGGATTGCAAGAATTCGTCGGAAATCTCATGAATCATATCTCCCTTAAGACGTCGTTTGCCATAGATCCATGATTTAGCTCCGGGCCATTCATGCGGAGTAGGCTCGGGATTATCCTCGGAAGGCGGACAATCCGGCCCACGAACAAAAAAGAATTCGTGTTTCCAACCTTTCAAATTGCTGCTTACATTGGAGGATAAAACAGACGTTTTCGGTCTCTGAGAAAAGTATACATAACCAGCGTTCGAAGCCGTGGAGGTGCTCATTTGAAAAATCCTCCAGAAATTTTGGAAGGCTGCCTTCTTTCCTTTGGCCTTCATCAGCACGCAAAAGGCTATTATAAGCCCAACCGAGTTCGGCAGAATTTGAGAAGGGGTTAGTTGAAAAGCTTCCAGAATACTGCAGATCAAAGGAGGGAGAGGAATGCGTAGGCCATAGTGGAAATGCTTAGTGTAAAAAGCTTGACATCCCTCAGGAGAGTCGGTAACTCGTTGTTCGGGGTTCGGAATAACGATTGAATACCCGGTGCCGATATACTGACCAAACTCCACCTCCAATTGCTCCCGATCTTTCTCAGTAAAGGAGCAAATGATCTCATCTGCCCTATCCTCAATCATATTCAACCCCGCGCTGGTCGATGGCTCCACCCAGTCATAGATCGTGACCACAACTCTTCCGCCTATTATATACTTCTTTTGTTCATTCTTCCCTAACGGAAGATCGCCGTCCTCTTCGACCTCCTCGTCGGATACTGTAGCCTCGCCAAAATTATTATCTCCGGTGCCCTCTGAGTCAGGATTCGATTCTTCCCCCTCCCTGTCGGATTCGGAACTAGGAGTTGGATCACCAATGTTCTCCAACACGGGTGCTCGAACATCCTCAATTCGCCCTTCGTCGGGATTATTTTCTCGACCTTCCATTACCAGGGACTTGCCTTTCGGATCTACAGAACTGAACATGTTAATTATACAAAGATAGGTCGAAAGAGACTGCTAAAATTCACTTATCGATCTATTTGCTCCGATCTAGGGTTTTCGCTCAAAATTTGTGATGAACAGCAGCCCCCAATCGAGATGCATATATATATAGGGACAAAATGGGAAATTGCAAATCGGTCCCCGAGTGACCGCGTCGGTTAAACTCCTCAAGGGTGAACTTGGAGTCATATTTCCAATAATTGCACTTATGACCCCGATATTTTCTAAAAAATGAAGATCAACAGGGCGAAAGATGCATTTATGGGGGCGCCGTTTCCGCATTCTGCCGCCAATCTACCCTATCAAAATCAATGGAAAATACAGATATTGTTAAAGATCGGCTAAAGCATCACAATAGGCAACAACAAGAAGCTTTTAACCTGAAAATCCTATACCAACACTAGATGATAAGGGTAACATCATGATGACACCGTTACACAGTTTCCAAGATATGCACTCTTTTTCCCTAGCTCGGTTTTTATCCCAAAGGGTTTTTCCGAGTTAGGTTTTTAATGAGGCATATCCGAAACTTATCCAAGGAAAACGGCTCGTCTCATTCCAGCATTCTATTTATACTTCTTCGAGTTTAAGCTTCACTTTACACTCGAGAAGTGGGGGAGTATTGATGAGGGGTAACTTGGGCTCAAACCTTACTAACGGCATAGTGAGGTCGAAATTCATCTTTTCTGATCTCATGAACATAGATTCGAGCTCGGAACACAGGAATCCTACGTTAACTCCACAACGGAAGTTCAGGGTCAAAAATCGCTGTTGGGCCGACTTCAGGCCCAGGCCTATGGGTTGAGTAATACACACATGTGGGTGGTTCACCTGATCCCGGATCTCAACTATAAATACCCCAAGCATTTATGACGACGACATAACTTCCCAGGTGCTCTTCGTCCGAAGCTACTGCTCGGAATAGCATAGGAAATATAATATAGGTTTTTATGTGTATTTCATTCTCTAGCTTGTACGGCATCCAATAATGCTCGGATAGGACTATATACGTTTATAATTTGTACTCGATCACTTTGAACACAAATCTATTGATCTTTTCTATTCATTTATTTACGTTGCGCAGCATTTTTCATCACCCTAATCGAACTAACGAAAACGCGTAAGATCACATCCATACGATCTCTGGAGGACCCACCGGCGGGGACAGTCGTAATGCTCGTCGCAGGACTGTCAGATCCATAGTTGGAAACTTAAAGTACCCGAAAGAAGTATGGACGCTAGAAAGCAAACCAACAAATGACCAGCTGATCAGTTTCAACGAAAGCGAGGTACCAAAGAACTTTGTTTGGGACATGAAAGAGGACAGCCCGGACTTCCCAATGGTGGTATCGCTGGAAATAGCGAACTACGATGACAAAAGAATCCTGATCGACAATGGAAGCTCAGCGAACATCATCTCTAAAGAGGTCCTAGCCCAGATGAACTTAGGACAAATAACATTCCAAAAGGTAGCTACGCCTTTAGTAGGATTTGGAGGTTCCGAGATTGGGCCTAGTGGCACAATAACTCTAAGTGTTTCACTCGGAAAGAAGCCACGTAGGACGGTGAAGTTAGTCAAATTCTTAGTAGTAGAAACTCCCTTTGCCTACAATGCAATCCTAGAGCGACCCGCCCTCAACTTATTCCGAGCTGTTGTTTCAACCTACCATCAGAAGATAAAATTTCCAACTGACATGGGAATCGGAGAAATAGTGAACGATCATTGCATGGCATGGGACTGCTACAACACCTCCTTAACTTTGGGGAACCGCTCTAGATCGATTACGCCAAGCAAAAGGAAGCTCGAAGACGACGTTGACAGAATCGAAGTTGAAATCCCCAGCACTGATCGAATAGATAAAAAAGGAAATGAACCGATAGATTTGGTCATGAAACCACCGGAACATAAAGATGTCCTACTGGTACAAGGGGACCCAACAAAAACAACCAGAATAGGGACCGAACTGAGCAAGGAAGGGGAAGTAATGTTGATCAACTTTCTCAGAGAAAACATAGATATCTTCGCCTGGAGCGCAAACGACATCGAAGGGATCGACCCTCGAATAATCCGTCATTCGCTAAAGATCGACCCCATGGCAAAACCTGCTAGACAAAAGAAGAGGAATCATGGGCCTGTAAAGGATAAAATAATTAAAGCAGAAGTAGAAAGGCTACTTAAGGCAAAACAAATTCGAGAAATACACTTCTCGGAATGGCTATGCAATGTTGTGCTAGTAGCAAAAGGGGATAAAAAGGATAACAAGTGGAGAATGTGCAATGACTTCACCGACCTTAATAAATTATGTCCGCGCGATCCATATCCCCTCCCAAGGATCGACTTATTAGTCGACTCAACCGCTGGTTTCGCGATTTTTAGCATGATGAACGCCTTCCAAGGTTTTTATCAAATATACATGGATGAACGAGACCAAGAGAAAACTGCCTTCATAACCGAGCAGGGAGTGTACTGCTTCATAGTTATGCCATTTGGCCTAAGGAACGCGGGGGCCACTTACCAAAGGTTAGTAAACCTGATGTTCAAAGAATTGATTGGAGAAATAATGGAAGTCTACGTAGACGATATGCTGGTCAAAAGCATGAATGAAGCTGATCATGTAAAGCATCTCGATCGATGCTTCCGAATATTGAGAAAGTACCGAATGAAGCTAAATCCTGCAAAATGCACTTTCGGTGTTAAGTCTGGGAAATTTTTGGGCTATTTGGTACATCAACGAGGAATTGAGGCCAATCCAGAAAAAATTCGAGCCATAACCGAAATGAAGCCTCCCAAAACGATCTCCCAAGTACAGAGCTTAGTAGGAAAGATCGTAGCGTTAAATAGATTCATATCCAAATCGGCTGACTGAAGTTTGCCTTTTTTCCAAACTCTTCTAAAAGCAAAGAACTTTGTTTGGACCGATGAATGCGACCGGGCCTTCGACCAGCTAAAGGAATATCTGACGACATCCCCGTTGTTGGCCAAACCAACCGGAGGGGAACCATTATACGTCTACATATCAATCTCCGACGTGGCCATTAGTTCAGTTTTGGTTTAAGCGGAAGGTTTAGAACATAAGCCTGATTATTACTTAAGCAAGTTACTACAAGGGGACGAGAAGAACTACTTGGAAATAGAAAAATTCGCCTTGGCCTTAGTAGTAGTAGCACGAAAACTCCGACCTTATTTTCTAACTTACAAAATTGTGGTCTTAATGAACCAACCACTAAGACAGGTCCTAGCGAAGCCAGAAGCCTCCGGAAGATTGATCAAATGGGCGATCGAACTCGGTCAGTTCGAAATCGAGTACAAACCAATAATTGCGATAAAAGCCCAAGTCTTAGCCGATTTCCTGCTAGAAACTCCAACCCAGGCAACCGAACATACCGGAATCAACTTTACCGGACCAAATAAGGAGGATATAAATTATGCGATAACGTTGGACTTCATCGTAAGAAACAACGAAGCAGAATATGAAGCGCTGATCGCATGAATGGAAATGGCAAACAAGGCCGACATAAAAAGCCTTAAGGTATTAACTGATTCAGAGTTAATACAGAGACAGATAGAAGGTCTGTATGAGGCAAAGGAATTTAATATGGTCAAATACCTTGCCAAAGTGAAAAAATTGGCTGAAAAATTCGAAAGTTTTGGTATACAGAACATCCCACGCTCGGAAAATAAATGGGCTGATCAACTGTCTAGGTTCACAGGATTTCACGACGGAAAAACTGAAAGGGTGATCAACATGTTAATTTCCAATGCGCCGGCAATCGATATCGATGAGACACCGGTCGCCGAAATGATGGAAATCGAAGAAGCTGAAGGAAACTGGACGACCCCAATGATAGACTATTGATAACGCCGTGAAAATGTCGTTATTACCTATCTCTTTAAGCCCAAAACATCTTGTTTTGATTCGAGTTTTTGTGTGTCTTCTCGTGTTTTCGTTTCTTTTGTGTTTTTGGCCCCTTTGTTTGGCCTTTGTTCGTCTTTTGTGTTTTTGTTCTCGTATTGATCGTTTTCTCCGTGGTTTGTAGGTATTAACATCATAGAGAGATTCGGAGTTGCGTATCAGTGATGCGAGTCGCTCTACCCACCCCGCAAGTCAAGCTTGAGCTTCAAAGGAATTAGAACCTGGAGCGAATTGTACAAGAATGTAGATAGCTTCTCACTAGAAGATGCATAAATATTTCATGGATGATCCAAATGAGCTGAATTTTGGATATGTTATATATGAGTGAGTTAGCTACGCTATGGACTTTACGGATCCGGATTCGGAGTTCGGAATCAAAAGATATGCTGCTCGGAAGAAAGTGCGGCAGAGCAGAAAATTTGCAGGAACCTACGGCCTAAACCTCGCCGCGGCGAGGTCCCTGCTACCAGCAGATTTTTTGCTGCGGGAAAGGCAGGGGGCTTTTGGTATTATCCCCCTTTGATCCCACTTGTATTTTTAGGCATCTTGGGGGACTTTTTGGCCTTAGTTGCTTAGTTTGGAGGGTAACTTAGGCATGAGGAACTTGTTGTTCCTCTAGGTTAGAGGCTTAAAGGTGGAATCATTCAACCAACTTCACACCATTCTACACTTTTACTTTCCTCTTGCCTCCCTTTTGAAGAAAAGAGAAGAACTCTCACTTGGACTCCCCAAAGAAGATAAAAAGGCATTGAGGGAGAAGTTGTTGAAGACCTCTTCACTAAGCTTACACTAAACTCTTTTACATTGTTCATTTATATTGATGTCTTTTAATGTAATGAATGATATATTATTGTTATGAGTGGCTAATCTCATTTATTCTATGTTTTTATTGATCCTATGTTTGGTTCTTGATTCTTGATTAAATGATGAGTTAATGGTTGTTGCTATGCTTGTATACAAGTGTTTGTTAATCTAGTTTGAGCCTTTGTCAACTTGTGGTTAGGCCAACCATAGGATGAAATGGATTGATCTTTAATGGCTAGATATAGATGATTAAAGATTAGATTATAAAACTAGGTTGTGCTTTGATTTTAGGATAGAAATATACCTAGGTCATTTCATGTTCTATTAAGGTTTGAAAACTAAAGCATCATTTAAGCTTAATCTTTTTAGACAAAAATTGGATTAGTTTACTTTGGTAGGTTCGTACGATATCGAAAGATACGTATGAATAAATTATGAAATCTTGAACAACAAACATAAGTGTGGTTGTCAATTGTTAAGTTGTTATCTTGAATCGAACTAGGTGACGTAAAATCATAGAAGCCTTTACATATTGTTAAGTCAAGTGTTAGTTTCCTTAGTCGCCTTAATTTATTAGTAATATCAAAACCGCCACCACTTCACCATACTCAACTTACAAATCTAAGTCGAAGTAACAAGACGTTAGTTGGTAATTAATTGAACAATTCCTCGTGGGTTCGACACTCCTTATCACTTTATTACTTGTAACGACCGTATACTTGCGCGTTTACGTACTCGTATTTGGAGCGCAACAAGTTTTTGGCGCCGTTGCCGGGGAATTGTAACGATTATTTGCCAATTTTTATTCTTGTATATCTTAGCTTGGATTTGTTATTTACGTTGTGATATTTGTCTTCCTAGGTACGATGGCCTACAATGATTGCTATCCAAGGTCAACCGAGGGAACGTCACTTTTTTATTGTATGCATTGCATGGGGGAGAGCACAATCGCCGGTTGCCTAATGAGTCCAAATTATTTGCAATATAAGAATTCATACATGGGTAATCATTATGAGCCGAGTCCCACTTACAATGGCTACAATATCGGATGGGGAAATAACTCGTATTATCCAAGGAACAATGAGTGGGGAGGTGGACCACACCCGGATATGATGATGACTACTTCATTCATCCAACTGAACTATCATGAATATTCTCAACCTCCGGTAGAAGCAAAATCATCTTTGGAAGAAGCATTCACTATGTTCATGGAGCACACCACCAAATACATGGTTGACAATGATTCTAAGTTGGAAGATGTTTCCAAACAGATGGAAGAAATTTCCAAACAGTTGCAAGAAGACTCGGGGACATTAAGGGATCTTCAAACACAAATGGAGAAAATCTCACAAGCTTTAAGCATAAGACCACCGGGAGCTTTGCCGAGTAAAATTGAATCAGTTGCTCCTAATGAAAGCTTTAATGAACCGAGTGAAATGTTAGAAACAAATGGGCTTCCTACTAGAAATGAAGATCAAGGTGGATCAAAAGAGCTTGCGAGGGAAGAAAAATTCATCATGGATGAAGAGTTTGATCAAAAGGTCATCAAATGTTCTTATGTGGACTTGATTATTCCCAAAGAAGACAAGTGGATCCACCCCAGCAAAGCGACATGGATAATTATGGGTAAAGATTATAAGAGATTTGAACCGGGAGATAAAAGATTTCGATTTGATATGTGGTTCAAATCCGTCCCAAAAGACCGTACAATGAAAATATTAAGGCGTGGGACGAATTCAAAAGCAAAGAGGCCGGGGCTCATACTTGATCCCGAGGGGATCCTATTCGATTATTGGCCACCCTAAAAGAAAAGAGAAGTATCCAAGTCGAGCTCACGACTATAAACAAGCGCTTCTCGGGAGGCAACCCGAGCCTATTGCTTTTTCTTTTGTTGTTGTGTGTTTGTTTTCGTTTTTGTTTTCACGTGTTGTGTTGTAGGTAAATGAGCGTGCGTGAAAGATCGAAGATTGACAAGCACAAATCGAGCGAGATCAAGCGAATAAACTATGGATCGCGGACGTCGTATGGTGAGTGGTTTGTTTAAAAAAAAAAAAAAATTTTAAACACCCGACCTCAAACACACCTCCCACAACCCTTCATTCTCAAAAACAATTCTCACTTTCAAACTCTCCTCCACCCGCGCCCTCACTCTCAAATCTCACTCTTCTATCAAAAACATCTCACAAACTCACACCAAACCTCATTCAAACACCCACACACAAACCTTCTCTCCTATAAATCAATCTCATATCTCCCCATTACACCAAATCCGAAATTCAACCAAGTGATTCGACAATTCAAGAGGTAAGTGTGTCTTGACTTAACTGGTATTGGTGTATTGGTGTTGAATTGTTTGGTATTGAAAATTTTTTGGGTTGAAGCTCTTGTAAACTTTGAAGAGAATTAGTGAATTGAGGAGTGCACAGAAGGTGTTTGATAAATTGCGTGTGAGAAATTTTTACCCTCTTTGCTATTTTTCGATTGTGGAGTTGCTGGGGCATTGGTTTATTGAGGTTTTGTAGTTGCAACACAAATTTGAGGGAAAGTTGAGCATTTGAAATAAAAGGGGAGAGTACGGGAAAGTAATGGAGCGTGCTTTCAATTTACGCAGCAACCACGGGAAGCATACATAAAGGGACGTTGGATTTAAATTTACGTAGTCCCGTCGGTTTAAATTGAGCTTACAATGTTTTAATTATCTTCTCGTCTTGTGTTGGTTTTGTTATTAATTCTTGAGAGATGTTGGCATGTTTACTCGTTTAAATCGATAACTTTTGCTTGTTGGACCTTATTTAGAGCCGTGCTCGCTCGTTTATCGTTTCGTTTCGTTTTGTTTTGTTTTGCTTGTGTTTTTGTTGTGTTCTTGTTTATTTTGTCGTGTCGTACCTTACTCCGTCATTCTCATTTCACACAATGGGGACATTGTGCATTTTAAGTTTGGGGGAGTAAGGTCACTTGTTGCGTACTAAGTCGACCCGCCAAATTTTTTTTCAAATTCTTATTATTATTTGTACATGCTCTACAAAGTTCAAAGCATATTGGCAATGGCTATGAATATATTTAAAGTGGATAACGAACTTTAGCTATAATAGGATCTAGGACTCCTTTTGCTTAACTTAGAATCTCTCCAATCCTTAGCTTGGAATCTAAATGTAAAAAGAGCATAAATGGCCTAAGTTTGGGGGAGTAAATCCTTTTCGAGAATGAAACAACCTTTGAACACGTAACTCTTAAAAGAAATGAGTAGAGAAGTACGCACTTCTATGAGAGAAAAGAAAGGCTAAGCCTTCGATTGATAATATTCGTTGATCATTTTTGGTAATTACTCTATCTCATTGTTTTAGTGCAAAAGTTGTATAAGAAGAAAATAGAGTGGTGCTAGTAGCCCACAAAAGCAAAATTGCACAGAGTTCGCCATTAGTGCTAGTATCGTATTGCAATATTTTTGTAAAGCATAAAGTGCCTTGTTTCATTGTAAAAACAAGTGTGGTGAGAAAAGAGTTATGAGCTAAAATCGTCAATTAATTCAAGAATAGGGAAAACACTCTTAAATTACCTATAACTTAGTCCCGTGAAGTGATTTGAGCATTAAGTTTGTAATCTACGGTAAGGAGAGATTCTTTGTTAAACATTAGAAGTCCATGAAAATAGAACCGATGATTTTGACCTATCGGAAATTATTCACCTAAGATAGAATCTAGCCGAAGCCATCACACACACATGGAGTTTGTTTAAATAATAATTTGAAAGTGTTAAGTTTTAGTATTTCGATCTTAAGCATGTTTGTTTTGTTCTTGTTCTGTTTTCTTTGCTCGAGGACGAGCAAGTGTTTAAGTTTGGGGGTGTTGATAACGCCATGAAAATGTCGTTATTACCTATCTCTTTAAGCCCAAAACATCTTGTTTTGATTCGAGTTGTTGTGTGTCTTCTCGTGTTTTTGTTTCTTTTGTGTTTTTGGCCCCTTTGTTTGGCCTTTGTTCGTCTTTTGTGTTTTTGTTCTCGTATTGATCGTTTTCTCCGTGGTTTGTAGGTATTAACATCAAAGAGAGATTCGGAGTTGCGTATCAGTGATGCGAGTCGCTCTACCCACCCCGCAAGTCAAGCTTGAGCTTCAAAGGAATTAGAACCTGGAGCGAATTGTACAAGATTGTAGATAGCTTCTCACTAGAACATGCATAAATATTTCATGGATGATCCAAATGAGCTGAATTTTGGATATGTTATAAATGAGTGAGTTAGCTACACTACGGACTTTACGGATCCGGATTCGGAGTTCGGAATCAAAAGATATGCTGCTCGGAAGAAAGTGCGGCAGAGCAGAAAATTTGCAGGAACCTACGGCCTAAACCTCGCCGCGGCGAGGTCCCTGCTACCAGCAGATTTTTTTGTGGCGGGAAAGGCAGGGGGCTTTTGGTATTATCCCCCTTTGATCCCACTTGTATTTTTAGGCATCTTGGGCTAAAACGAAGCTCGGAAAATAAAATATCGGGCTCCAAAATATACATTGATAGAAGAAAAACTTTACCGAAGATCAGTATCGGGAATTCTTCTGAAATGCGTCTCCGAATCTCAAACCAACGATATCCTCCGGGAGGTACACGAAGGAGATGCAGGGAATCACAGCGGAGCAAGGGCCTTGGCTTTAAAATGCCTTTGAACAGGTTATTATTGGCCTACCATCAACAATGATGCCGTCCAATATGTCCAAAAATGTTATCATTGCCAAGTCCATGCTAATATAAGTCATCAACCAGCCGAAAACATGCACCCAATGCCAGTATGTTGGCCGTTCGATCAATGGGGAATGGACATTGTGGGACCTTTCCCAGCAGCTAGATCCAAGAAAGCATATGTTCTAGTCGCTGTCGAATACTTCAGCAAGTGGATAGAATGCATCGCCCTTGCTCGAATAACTCAATTCCAAGTGATCAATTTCTTATGGAAGTTCATAGTATGTCGATTTGGCATCCCAAGAACTCTGATATCTGATAACGGAACCCAATTTGCGGGAAAACATGTAATGGAATGGTGTGCAAGGCTAGGAATTCAGCAAAATTTCACTTCAATTGGGCATCCAAGAGCGAATGGAGAAACTGAAGTAGCAAACCGAGAAATAATAAAGTCTTTGGAGAAAAGATTAGGGGCAGCCAAAGGAAGATGGCTAGACGAACTCCCAGGAGTACTTTGGGCTAATCGAACTACGGTCAGAACTTCAACCAGGGAGACCCCATTCAGTCTAGTATATGGCTCGGAAGCTGTTATTCCAGTCGAAACACTAATTCCGACACCAAGAATTGCAATGTATGACGACCAGGAAAACGGAATGGCAAGAGAAAATGATATCGATTTAACAGAAGCCTTAAGAGAAAAAGCGGCTGTAAGATTGCAAGTCGCTAAATCAAACATGGAGAAAGCCTACAATCAAAAAGTACGCATACGAACCTTCAAAGAAGGAGACTTGGTCTTAAAAAAGGTAGAGGTATCCAAGCACTTGGGAAAATTACAACAGAATTGGGATGGACTGTACGTTGTCATTTACATAGGAAAGAAAGGTCCATACAAAATCGCACACTTGGACGGAACCCACTTACCTCGAACCTGGAATGCAGTCAACCTAACGAGATACTATGGAAAATAAATCCTAGAAATCATCCTTATTACTTTATTTTAAATTTTGTTTACTTTATTTTTTCGTATTTTCCATTGTAATAAAGGCCTTGGCCTGAGATTCATTCTCGAAACTTTTATCAATAAATTATGAATCAGGGATTCACATGAATTAGCGCCAAAGACTTAGTCGAGTTGAGTAAAATTGATTCGCTCAATAAACACTCCTCGACCAGCATAACAGCGACGACTAAACGAGTCGAGTAAAATAGATTCGCTCAATAAACACTCCTTGATCTCCATAAAAAGGTTAATAAACCTGAATCTTAAAAACGAGTTGAGTAAAATTGATTCGCTCAATAAACACTCCTCGACCTTCATAAAAAGGTTATAAAACCTATGTATTAAACGAGTTGAGTAAAATTGATTCGCTTAATAAACACTCATCGACCTGCATAACAGCGACGACTAAACGAGTCGAGTAAAATTGATTCGCTCAATAAACACTCCTCGATCTTCATAAAAAGGTTATAAAACCTAAGTATTAGACGAGTTGAGTAAAATTGATTCGCTCAATAAACACTCCTCGACCTGCATAACAACGACGACTAAACGAGTCGAGTAAAATTGATTCGCTCAATAAACACTCCTCGATCTTCATAAAAAGGTTATAAAACCTAAGTATAAAACGAGTTGAGTAAAATTGATTTGCTCAATAAATGCTCCTCGATCTTCATAAAAAGGTTATAAAACCTAAGTATTAAACGAGCTGAGTAAAATTTATTCTCTCAATAAACACTCCTCGATCTCCATAAAAAGGTTATTAAACCTAAGTCTTAAAATGAGTTAAGTATAAATTGATCCGCTCAATAAACGCTCCTCGATATTATATTTAACGATCAAAAAAGGTTTTGATATAAAACCTAAGTATTAAAAAGGAGTTGAGTATAAATTGACTCGCTTAATAAACTCTTCTCGATCTTATATCTAACGATAAAAAAAGGTTATGATATAAAACCTAAGTATTAAAAAAGAGTTGAGTATAAATTGATCCGTTCAATAAACGCTCCTCGATTTCATAATCAACGATCAAAAATAGGTTACAAGCCAAAAGATTTGGTAAAAGAAGCCCTAAAAGAGTCGAGTATAAATCGAGCAAAAGTCATCGCTCCCTGATGTCGATAAAAGCAGATTGAGAAGAAATCAACAACAAAAAATATCAAGGTAAATAAATACTAAAGTTTTATTCATCTGAGTTTGGAGAACAAGTATAAAATTACATACGACGATTCGATCAGAATACAAGAACTTTCTACACATCGCTACAATTGTTTAGATTAAATAATCATATTCTATGGATTGGTGCTCTTCACGACAATGTCCACGGAAACATCAATCTCCTCCCTAGTACCTCGATGGTTGGAATTGACCACCTAAGAAGCATGCTGCTCAGGATGGTCGAATTCTTTGGTTCGATGGTCAGGCTCTGAAGATCAAATGTTCTTCCAGACGAAATGAACATTTCCGGCCAGATGTCCGAAAACAGCAACTCGCCCAGAAAGAGATACTGCTTGTATAACGGGGTTGATTTTTACTCTAAAGCAGCATCTCTTCGGGACCGTCGCAATAGTGAAAATTTACCAGCACACCCCGGCGGCCTATCACTCTGGAGGTAACCTCCAAGAACAGGGATGCATGGTAAATATGAACCCACCATGTGCAAGACAGAAACCACGGACCTCAAACCCATGAAGAATAAGGCAGAGGCCACATGGGACCCGTCAGTACAAGGTAGGGCATCAATGGGACCTGTCAGTACAAGGCAAGTGACATTTGAATCATCATATGACAACGATTCACGATAATGAGACGTTTTGAAGGATATGGGATCACTGGGCAAGATGAAGTCCACAGTATATGATAAATTCATTTCGTATGATGTGAATAGATATGGAATGAAACTGAATCCCTTTTTATAGGGAAAGCGTGACGTTAATCCAACGGTCAGATAAAGCCCTGATCAAGGGATGAAAATGCGACGTTTTGACTGCCGGTAATTAATGCGAGTAAGTTGGAACGGCTCCTCTATGGTCGAAAAGACTATTCGATTATAAAAGAGAATCAAGATCGAAGTGATCAACACAAAAATAAGGAGAATCTAAAGAGCTCCAGACTGAAAAAGCTTATACACTTGCAAATGCCAGTCGCTTGATAAAGAGCAAGAGATCACTCGACATATACATATAAGTCCACACCACTATGATGAGTGTTAGCTCGTTTAGAGGTATAAGATCTTATACTCCAGCATACGAGGTCGTCACTGCCTCATATATCACATGGAAGATTATTAATTAAATATATATTAGACCTACGCTGGAATCCAAGAAATCGGACATGAAAATTAGAGGAATAAACGTCAACATTCCAGCCTACAAAATCGTCACTGCCTAACATTCCAAGGAATTGCTTAAGGAGGTCTGAACAAGCTGGATCTAACTAATAAGTCTACATTTTCCAATTCCTCCCATATCAAAGAATTGAGATGTTTGATGCACTGGTTGCTTTATTTGAGGAACATGGAACTCACAATTTGTGCAAAGAAACATGAATTTTAAGAAGATGATTGGAACGATATTCTTTCCATGAGCTTAGACTTTTAAACAAAGGGCGTAATGTACAAATAGAGGAATAACCACGCCCTTATATAAGATGTCTGTGGCAAACGGACAATTCTTCCAAACAATGATCGATCATCGACAAGATCGCTAAGCATTCCTTCACAATTATTCAATCAATTATCTACATGGACGACCTACAGTCCACATTCTAATGTCTAAAGTGACTTCGGAACAAGCCTAAGGGACCATGCTTGGTCGATCATCATACTTACACTTGATTAAAAGTCTAATTTACAGAAGAAATACTACTTCGTTCAGCTATTCAAGACTGATCAAGCCAGAATGAGCTACTTTCTCAAGACAAGAGATGATCTCCAAGGAAATTAATGTCAGATAAGTCTGCTAAAATTTCCTGCTTATTTAGAATATTTTTACTTAATTATGACGATAAAATTGCGCATGACATAATTTATCAAATATATCTACTAACGAAACTCAATGAGGGCATTAAACTGACCAAAAAAGGAGTCAACTTTGTCATTGAATTATACGTACAAAAAAGATAGTCAGCCTTGATGACCACATGCAGATTGTGGCCTACATCGTCTTAAAAAAATAAAAAATAAAAAAAAAAGGAGAAACATTCCACTACAGCAGCTTGATCAGAACAGGTCACTGAAGAGGGTTGCCATCACTGGGCCGAATAGCAGAAGCATTCCTCTGAGGAGTCGCATTACCCACAAATGCCATCAACTCCTCCTGACGTTTCAAATAACCGGCTTCATAACCTTGTTCATACGCTCGCTGACGAGACTCCTCTGCAAGGGCGTTAGCCTGGACCAAGTCACTTTTCTCCTTCTCAAGAACAGACTTCTCTTCCCGCAATTTCTCCAGATCATCATGGAGAAGCCTGAGTCGGAGGGTCTGTCCTTCGACCTTCGCGATCTCCGAGTCCAAGCGTTGCTTATGGATCTCCTTGTTGAGCCACAGATTGTCGTTTTGTACACCCAGCTGCATCGCGAAATACTTGGCCTTAAAAGAAAAAGGTCATATGTAACAAAAGCAATCAAAATAATAGCAGGAAATACAGTCAGAAATACAATTACCTGCTCGCACATTTTGACGAGCGACTGAACAAGGTGAACATTGGGAGTACTTTCATTCTTCCTCAACTCACCAGGCAAGATAGTGCTCAGACCTAAGTCCCAGGACAAAGCGTCAGGCTCGAGAGAGCCGGGCAGTTCACTATCAAGGGGAATACGGTCAGGCCGAGGAGTCACTGAATCCACTATGTCCCTAACTTGCTCGAGAATACAACGGTCGTCTAACATATGAGCGGATTCCCTCTCGCTAGGACTCACCGAAGTCTCCTTGCCCGAAGCAGAGATAACGGTCCGCCGACCGGACCTAGAACCTGTCCGACCTCTAGAAGGCCCGCCGGCTTCAAAAGAACTAGTCACAACAGTAGTATCATTAAATAAAAAATCAGAAAAATCTTGGGGAACAGACTGTGTCATGGACGGATCCAAAAAAGAATCTCCGCTAACCGCCCCCGCGGCAACATTCCTTTGACTTCCGCCTATAACTAGGTCAGTAGAAGTAGTGAAGGGAACGAAGTTATCGGGAACATGCTCACGTAAGCCATGCTCAAAAGAAGAAATACCTGAAGAAACAGGTATATTAAAGGTTTGATCCATGTTGGACATATCACCAAAGGCCACCCGACCGGGAGAAGGTCTCCTCTCGACCTCACCAGAAATAGAGAAATCTTGTTGAATAGAAGTTGAACTAATTACGGGGGTAGCTTCAGAAGGAATAACGGGAGTCTAGATCTCCGACCTTCTAATCGAGGATGAACGAGACGGATCTATCGAAGGCCCCTCTGTACGAGACCTTTTAGGTCTAATATTCCTATTACCTTCGCGGGATGGATGCTTTGAAGTGTTGCCAAAAAGGTTACTCATGTTCGGAAATTAAAAAAGAATTTTTAACTATCGAGAAAGCTTATCGACCTCTTTTGAGAGAATGTTCTGTCGAAAGTAAGTAAAAGCGGTAAATAACGAGTGATCTTTTTACCCTATGTATTTATAATAAATGAAAAGGTGCGACAAACCCCAAGAACGGGCGCGAAACACAGAAACTGACCTGACAACGGCCGCAAGAATTCGAAAAAACATGAGCATAATGATTACGCTGAAGTTAATAACTTGTCCGAATAATTATTATCAATGGAGAAGTCGAAAAGACATAACTGTCAGAATACGAATCGTCCTATTTACAAGAGGATAAAAAAGTAAAATTACAAATCAAGTTATGATTGGTTACTATCAGAGTAATTTCTCAAAGCCAGATTGGTCGCTCCCCTCCTCACGTAGCATGGTCGACATTTGGGATTCCCTGTTCACCAGCGATCGCTCCTTCGTCCACTCCATCGTCCGCCGCCTCCACATTCTCCCCCTCTTCCTCTGGTTCGATGAAATTAATATCAACCTCATCATTGATGTCCGAGGGAGGAATCGGCAATGGCTTCCTGAACTCTTCGACAAGGCGAGCCAAAGGAAATTGTTGATAAA
Organism: Penstemon barbatus; assembly: GCA_003313485.2. Lineage (NCBI taxonomy): Eukaryota > Viridiplantae > Streptophyta > Magnoliopsida > Lamiales > Plantaginaceae > Penstemon > Penstemon barbatus. The sequence continues at coordinate 44,328,710 of CM064884.1, read as the reverse complement.
TGGCGTCTGGCAACTCGGAAAGGGAATATTCCTCGCCGTAACGATTCAGGCTGACATGCGCTGCTTTGAAATACTCCACTCGACGATCTTCAATCAGTTCCAGAGCCACCAGCTGATGGATCGCCTTCTTGAAAGTACTTTCTAAGAGCGGACCAACCATTCGATACACCAAAGCGGTATGAACATGAGAATTGAGGAATTCGCGAATGACTCTTTCATCAGGATTCCGACCGTAGTGATCCTTTAGACCACTAAGGGGAATATCCTTATCATACTCCTCCAAAGAGGCTTGAAGGCTTAACACCTGAGATTCCAGCTCGCTAATTCGAGCAGTAGTCTGAAATTGATGATCTTCCAACTTTTTAGCCAATTGATTGGCTTGTTCTTGAGCGCGGGAAGTCTCCAGAACCTTATCTATAATCTCCTGGTCATCAGTCCCCGTAGCCTGAGTCTCTACGACCGGAAGAGAAGAAGACATCGAGGGACCATCCTCTGAACCAGAAGTCTTATGAAGTAAAGTCTTATATTTCTCATCCAGAAACTCAAACTGTTGTTTCCAGAGAGCGGCTTCATAGGCATACGACGCCAAACAAGTCTTAGTCTGAAAGAGAAAAATGATAAATGAAATAAATTAGCGAGCTAAAGTACTCATTAAGAAAAATTACCCTACGAGCGCACATAAAAGGAGATCACCCTTTCAGCATAAAGAGAAGCCCGCTGAAATTTCTCCAAAGGATCCTTCCGAAGGAGCTTGTTCATAACGCGAGTAAACAGACCGGATAAAAGCACACGAGTTGCCTTGTCCACCGCATTATCACTCTCATCATGAACTAAAGAATCGTTCTCAGGATAACCGGCGGCTCTCCTCCCCTGTAGATGGTCCTCGATCATCTCGACAAGAGTGGGCTCCGGATGACTCTCACCTAGTAGAGACAGGTCCTCACCAGAGCGACCATAGTAACACCTTTTTCTCTCCACTGGCTTATCGTTAGGATGGGGCATCGACCAGCTACGGCACCCACGAATACCTAGAGAGGTTCGAAGATGGAAGGGAGGATAGCCGGATCCGGTCCCCTTACCAACGAGAGATTCTTGGGAGGAATCCGGAGATTCCTCCCTGTTTTCCTCAGAATCGTGGCCCAATTCCAATTTTCTTTTTCGGGACGCTCTCTGCTCGATAGGGAAGTTCTCTATGATTTTTGTAGATTTGGATAAAACCATTTTTCCCTTAGAAGAACGCCGGGAATTTTCTACCATGATAGCTGAAATGAAACAAAGTCAAAGTTAGACATAATGTTAAAAAATACTTACCCAACGATTGAGAGGGGGAAGAAATGGAAAAGCTATGAAAACTCAGTCCCGCCTTGCGAAGAAAGGCCTCACCAATAAGAAGTGCACTTTGGTATTTGTTGGCACGCATTCACTGAATTTTGCTAATCAATTGAGGGTCGTCAGGGATAAGATCGCTAGTCGCCAAGCGACCACCATAAATCCATTTGGAATCATGGTCCCACAAGAAGGCCCCAGTTGAACCGTCCGCCAAAGAATTATGAGAAGGTGGTTGCACGAAGAAAAAATGTGATTTCCAGCAAGGATTGCTGGAAACCGGGGAGTCGAAAATGGAGCGACTAGTCTTCTGGCTGGCAAAGAAATATCCGCGATTGGAAGAACTAGAAACATTAAAATGGAACAATTGCGTAAAGTTACGAAAAGAAGGCTGGAATCCTTTTGCTATCATCAAAACAGAAAAGGCCACACAAAGGCCACAGAATTCGGGACCAATTGCGTCAAAGATACGCTAAAAATTTTCAAAATGTCAAGAAATAAAGCAGACAAAGGAAGACGTAAGCCATAATTGAAATGAACAGTATAGAAGGCTCGACAACCCTCCGGCGGAGAAGTGACCCTGTCCGAAGGAGAAGGTAGAATAATCTTAGAACCTTCCGAAAAGTATTTCGCGTAGTTATCCACGACCTCGTGGAAAGTCTCCTCGGTATAGACACAAGCGAGGTCCTCAATTGGTTCAGAAATTTGAGGGACCGTACCTTTACCCTTCTTGGCCCTGGCGGCAACATCCGTATCAGATATAATTTGCACACTAAAATTATCCTTGGCAGGGACAGTGAATTCAGACGCTCCGATCTGCTCTGTCGGAGAGCTCGGGGGAACCTCCTCCTCGACATTAGGAGTAACTCTTTCTTTGATTAACGAAGAAGATTTTCTTGAGATGGAAGCCATTTTTAGGATCCTCGAAGAATACGAATTGATAAGAGCAAATTAAAAATAAATGAGCGAATAAGAAAATGATTGCGGAATATGGGAAGTAGAAAGTAAAAGATGACTGAAACAAATAAAAAAAAAAAAAAAAAAAAGATGACTGAAACAACGATCACCTATTTATAAAGAAAGATGAAAAGGCGTTTTGAACCTTCCCACGGCTGATCACATTCCCGCCAAACGGCAGAAAAAGTTGAAGCGCTTTCTCAAAGAGACACGTGATAATTCATGATTGGAACGACAAAACGACTGTTTATGAGGTGTAGCACTCTTTTCCTTGCTTAGGATTTTTTCCCACAGGGTTTTTCCTAAGGAAGGTTTTTAACGAGGCACATTTCATAGAAAATACAGTCGTAACCCACCATCTACTTCTACGAGCTTCTACTACATATACGCTCGAAGAAGTGAGGGAGTACTGATGGGGGCTATTTCGCACCCCTTATAATACTCGGATCAACTACGCGATATTATATCGGTTCGACTATACAAGCTCATCCGGGATCATCCATCGACCCGATCAGAGATGATTCTCCTCGGCGACCAGACTACAATCCTGGCTTGAGAGGGACAATTATGCCGAGTCCTATTAGGACTATGTTTCCTTGTAAAGCTAGGGTTAGTATCATATAAATACCTAGTTAAAACGTTGTATTAGACACAGTCAGAGCTTACGCCTACATACTTTGTCTATCTAATATCACATTGAATAGAAAAGCTTTTGCTATACAATTTACTCATTGACTCATACGTTGTCTTGTTTACCTTTTGTTCTTTTACATAATTGTTCTCCCTTGAGATTGATCCATCTAGAATAAAGTAACAGAGCCCTATAATTCGTACTAAACCTGACCTCCTAATTACATCTTATTGATTTAATCTTACCCAACGAAAAACAGTTAAATCACCTAGACTGGGAACGTCATTTTTTCTTTATTAAGGGTCCAAACGTGCCCATTGCTGAAAGGAGCTCGAAAATGGTTCCACACCAGTTGAAAGGTGAACTTGAATGCGTTTACGATAAACGGGAAATAAGGGCAATATTCGTTGGGCTTTAAGTGAGCTATTCATTTCCTCCATGCATTCCGATCTATACCAATCGGCGTTTCTCATTCTCGAACCAGTTTTGAGGAAAACAGGCTTGAGCCAAGCAACGTTTGCTCTTGGGGTCGCTGAAGATTCCCGGACTCTGAGTAAGATATTTTAATTACATAGAAAATTGACTTTTGTAATTCATAGCTCTCCGACATAATTTCTCTCCTTTTTCTTAGGTGCCATGGTAGAGACTTATCGAGCTTCCGTGCTCTGCACAACTATTGCCTCGACCTCGAAAAAGATGCAAGGCCAATCGAGGAGGCAAAATAAGCTAATTCAATCTCAGGCTGATCGAATTAGTGATCCCCCTAGGGATAACATCCCCCTCGAGGAAGTGGTCGGAACGGGGGACAAGATCGAAGATGTCGAGCCATTGAGAGTCGTTCAACCTGGGAGCTCTTTGAGTCCATCATCCACTACGGAAATTGGGTATAGCCTGTTCTTGTTCAAGAAAATCGAGGGAAAAGAAAAACTTTGGAAGAGGATGCTCGAAGAGAGGAACGCTGAGATCCCCCTTCTAAGAGAAGGAGAAATCTCCTCGATCAGAACTATAGGGCTAATTCCTTGCCGTGAAGGAAAATCTGAGCCTGATATGGTGGATTTCATTCAAAACCAACTTAAAGGTCGTAGAGCGGGTGGCTATTCCGAGGGAGGGACCATTCTAAGCGATCGCGGGCCTATCAGAGAAAACATCGTCGATAAATCAACGCGAGTGTTCATGGCAGGATGCTTCGCTAAGGACCAAAGTGAGTACTTTGCCCATAATGACCTCGAGATCTTTGGTCGATTTGCCCGAGCACGCCAAGAGGTAAATTGTCTTTACCATTGAACTTTTATAAACTCTCTTTTCTTTTATACATGTATTTATAAGGCCTTTACTCTGCTTTCTTCTCGTAGGTCGAAGACTATTATCTTTAGCAGGCATATAGGACAACCCTTTTGGAGGATGAATCTGACTTGCTGCATTCAGCCCTCCAAAAATCCTTAGTGGAGGAATTCAAACTCCGAGATCACATTAAGAAGATTAGCGCCGAGCTCACCGAGGCTCGGGAAGGAAAGAAGTATACACCTGCGGTCGAGGAGAGTTTAGTCTAAGTAGTGGCAGAGAAAAGTGTCCTCAAAGTGGAGAACGAAAGGCTCAAGAAGGAACTCGAGCAGGCTACACTGGACACAGTAACTTTCATATAGCCGAGAAAAGGAAGAGTCGCACCATGGCATTGTAAAATAATTACTTAATTCTCCAGTGCTCGATGCCATAGCTCGGAGAAGGGTTGGTGGGATTCTCCTGATCACTTTCTTCAAAGGAGTTCAACAACTAGTTGCTGCAAATGTCATTCCAGATAGAACGACAGATTATGCTAACCACGTGAACATCCGGAAGAATTAGGAAGGAAAAAACTACAAGGCCCGATCATCGAGCTCCACCGATTGGAAAAGTCATGAGTTCCCACCTCTCGTGGAAGAGTTCGGAGTACCCATGGAGAATCCGGACATGCTTGAGCTAGAGATCTCTAGTTCGAGCTCGAGCTCAGAAGAGGATCAAGAAGACGATGTCGGGGCCGATACCGATGTGGATATCGGATTACGCCAATGGGAATAACTCCGACCCTTGAAACTCCATGTAATAAGCAGAATAATATTTTTGTAATTAATCCATTGTAACTACTTCGAAGATATTATGTAATCTAATTAGTTCAAAATTTCTCCTTTGCTTCTATAATAATTTTTATTTTCTTTTATGTTTGCCAAAATGAACTAATGACTTCCTTTACAGCGAATTTGAGCCAAATGATTTTTTAGACATAAATCTTTATTCTCCTCAGACAAAAGTCTTTATCTTCACAAAATCTATCTTTGCCAAATCCGATCTAAGGTATTACTTCGAGCAAAGCCATAATTCGAATTAAATGAGCATAACATCGACGTATGTTAAAGAACCAATGGAAAAACAAACAAAGTTTATAGACAGTAGTCTTCTAAAAATCCAATCTCGTTTTTACTTTGGGAAAACTAGGGAATCGCGATTGTTGGGTCCCAACGGCAACCATCTTTCTTTTCTATAAATAAAATGTAGCACAGAGCATTCATTATATCCTTCTCATTGAACAATTCAGATTGGAGCCTTCAGATTGATAACTATATTATGAACTCTTCTAAGAATCTCCTTCCAAATTACGATGGACGATCCAGTGTGCAACCAGGCTTACGATAGCAGCCAATTTTTCCGAGTTAAAAAGGAGAAACACAAAAGCATCGACCCAAGAAACCAAAGGTCTCTAATCCGACCTCACAAACATATAAGCCCAAGGAGGATAAGAAGGAAGTCATTCCATCGCCTACCAAAGGTCTCTAAACCAACAGGGTTTGAAAGCTCCCCTTGCTGCTGAAAAGAGTTCAATTGATAAAAGTCTCAGCGATTAAACTGGTCCCGATAGCTCCAAATTCACTGCGAGTAATAAAAGACCTCGACCGGAAGACCTTATTCCCTCGTCAGTTTTGCGCCAACTTGCTGAAGAAAATAAGCCGCTGAGATAAGCGTTTAGGGTAGCTGAGAGTCAGGAACCTCCTAAAACTACTAATCCCGTAGTAAAGGGAAAATCTATTCACATAACTATCGAATTGGAACACTACTTGAGCAACCCACTTCCCCGATCAAAACCAAACTCCAAACTGTTCTTCCGGACTCCCCTCCTACTGATGCTCGCACATGGGTCGCGATCTATGAAGAGATGAAGGGTAAAGTTCGATCTGCAGGCACCCCTGGAAAGGTCGGTGTAGAAATTTTTTCCTGGAAACTTGTCGAGCAAGAACAGCTGAGGCAACTGAGCGCTATAGAAATCGTACAGTCGCGCTCGAAGTTGATCACCTAGGTGAGTTTGCTTGAATTTACAAGTATATACTACTTATACTTCTTCTTCTCCCTTTTTTTATATATCGCTAAAAAATCATGCAGGTCGGGCAACACTTGCTCAACCTCGGACTGCAAGTTGAGCTGGAAACGAATCAACGCGCAGCCATCGCCACTGAACTGGAGAAAAAACAAAAATGCTCTGCAACAATCAATTGAAGCCGCAAAGGCTATTGAGCAGAGGCTAACATGTGAGAAGGAGAAAGCCCTAAAGCAGAGAGAAAATCAGGTCCATGAGGAGTTGAACAAAGAGCTGGACAAATTGTGAGCAACGATCGAGCAAAAGAATAAGGATTTCGAGCATCGTGAAAAAGAGGTTTATGCTCGAGGTTATGAAGCTCACGGTGGTGAGCTTCGGAAAATTCTCGCTGAAAATAAGCTAATCTAGAGTTTTAGCTTAGATGTAATTTATCTAATTTCTTCGTTTTTGTACTGCTTTTTTTTTTTGTAAGAATTACATTCTTTTCTTTAATGTTAAGTAAAAGTTTCCTTTGTTAAATATCTTCTTTCTTTGTCTTCAGCTCGGGATTATAATAGTTGTTCGTGTTGGGTTTTTATGGGTATTAACCCAATTGGATTGAGTCCAATTGGAATTAAGCCCATAAAATGAGAAATGAATGAAATTTAGAGTAGTAAAAATGCCTTCATCCCACATGGAGGAAATTGAGAAGTTTTTTGTCATTTATAATGCAAAAAAATGTATAAGGGGAGGGCCCCTTTCCCACACGCGCGCACGCCGCCGTCCGTCCGATCGGCCGGCTCGGCTCGGCACGGTCCGGGTTGGGCTCGGGTTTGGATTGAGATTGGGCTTGGGCCTCAACATAATATTATCTTTTTTTGACAAAATTTAATTAAATTTTTTTTAGCCCAAAATTAAAAGGCCAAATTTCTAAATCCATACAAAATTAGATACGTGCAGCAGATCCTATTGACCCAAAAAGATCTGCGTAGTTGACCCATCACTGAAAAGATCTGCGCTCCTATTTTTGAATTGTGGCATCGGTTCGGTTTGAATTGAACCAGTTACACCCATTCGGACCGAACCAATACTACTGGTATAATCCGAACAGCCATGTCCCTCCAGCAAAATCCTTTCTGCTGCTATAAATAGAAGGAGAATCTGGCCAATTCTCTCATCTCATTTTCTAGCAATCAAAGCGGAATCCTATTATTTCTCTCTCAATTCTTCTCTCTTTCTAACTGTTCGAATATTCTATTTGTTCAAAATTCATCGTGGACTTGTTCTTTGTGCAAAGTAACAAGTATCCGACTGTTGTATCTTGGGAGACTTCTGGGACGAACTGTTGCACCTTTGACAGCCCAGAAATATTGTCTTAAGGACATTGCATTAGCAAGCCTCAGTCGATTTTCGTTTCAGAATTATTTCAGCAAGTGCACTGTTATTAAATTCTGATTTTGTTTGTTCTGCGAGAATAAACTATACTAAGATTTATAATTAGAATTAATTATAAATAATTTTTCTTTTGGAATAATTTACTATAGTTTTATAATATAAAGTATTTCATAATATTTTATAACTAATTTACTATAGTACTTACAAATATAAAATATTTTATATACACAGATTGTTTTAAACATATTTAATAACAGTTCAAAATTTGGTTGAATTTATGCCCTTGCGCAAAAAGAATTATGTTCGTTATTCCGAGCTGATTTGTCATACTCCAATCAGATGCCAATTGATTTTCCGATCTCTCGTAAAGTTATAGATTCCTCTAAGCAAGTCAGAGAATCTCCGCTTTTTCAAAAAATCCCAACCTTATTAGCCAAACAATACATAATCCTCGAAAAGCGGAACGGTCGCCCGTGATTAATGCTTTTATCTGGGCCATTTATTCGCGAGAAATCCTGACCATCAAATTTAGGTTCCTCTCGCTATAAGAAGGGGTTTTTTCCTCAGTTAAAATCATTCAGTTTTTTAGTCAAGTAACAATGAGTTCTCCAAGCTCAGTGTTCGAAATTTCCGTACTCCTCACCCAATTATTCAAAATCCGGCTTCGTACTTTCTTCCAAGTCTTTTAGTCCTTGGTATGGGTGGAATTGGGAAATGGGCGTTTCTCGAAGATGATGAAGTCTCCGATCCCTAAAAAATGGGATCTTATTTGGAAGACCAATAAGTGATCGGCCATTGCATGGAATTTTGAGTAGGGTTGGCACTACGGTCTTCTGAAAGGGTTGTTCCGAGGACAGAAAGTTGGTCAGTCCATCAAAAGAGAAAGTTCCACCCCGAGCATCAGCTTCTTCAAGGGAGGTCGAGCTTTCGGATCTTAAAATGGTGATTGTCCGCTTTACTTGTAACCTCAGAATAGTGATCGAGCTCAGGTGGAAGCAAGAATGCTGGAAAACTCGAAGATCGGACGATAAACATAGACGACATTTTTCTTACCGAGCCAGCTTGCTTACTATAAGTTCACTGGATGCTCGAGCTTCATAGTATAGGACCCTTAGATTTTGGTAATAGGACACATGTTCAATATATGTTCTTCGAACATTGTAACTGCTCATAAATTTATCAATGAATTGTAATTTCTTGTAATCTTTCAAGTTCTTATAACTATTCAGAAATTTAGCAATAAAATCAAAAGTTGAAAATATTCTTCATTTTTGCTGTTTTCTAATTTTTGCTCTTTTTCTGTTCGATTTCCAAAATTCAAACAACTCTATTTTCTTGAAGATTTGTCGGAATTCAATCGAAAAAAACGATATCAACTTAAATAACATCCAACTCAGAACCAACTTAAAAGGGTATTCACTCTTGGTCGAGTTGAATTTTAATAAGTCCTTTTCCGAGCCAAGAGTCTTAGCAACAACTCTCACTCTTGTTTGATACATCTTATTTATACAAGAACTAAGAGTCTTATCAACAACTTTCACTCTTGGTCGAGACAATTTAAAATGATTCTTTTTCCGAACCAAGAGTCTTAGCAATAACTTTCACTCTTGGTCGAAACAATTTAATTATACTAGTCTTTTTCCGATCCAAGAGTCCTAGCAACGACTTTCTCTCTTGGTCGAGACATCTTATTTATACAAGTCTTTTCCGAACCAAGAGTCTTAGCAACAACTTTAACTCTTGGTTGAGACAATTTAATTATATAAGTCTTTTTTTTTAGCCAAGAGTCCTAGCAAGGACTCTCAGTCTTGGTCGAGACATTTTTAAAACAAGTTTTATTCTGAGCCAAGAGTCCTTGCAACAGTTTTCACTCTTGGTCGAGACATTTTAAAACGAGTCTTTTTCCGAACCAAAAATCTTAGCAAGATCTTTCACTCTTGGTCGAGACTACTTAGTTATACGTGTCTTTTTCCGAGCCAAGAGTCCTAGCAACGACTTTCACTCTTGGTCCAGACGATTTAATTATACGAGTATTTTTCAAACCAAGTCTTAGCAACAACTTTCACTGTTGGTCGAGACAATTTAATTATACGAGTATTTTTCAAACCAAGAGTCTTAGAAACAACTTTCACTCTTGGTCAAGACAATTTAATTATACGAATCTTTTTCCGACCCAAGAGTCTTAGCAATAGCTTTCACTCTTGGTCTAGACATTTTTTTTAAAAGTATTTTCTAAACCAAGAGACTTAGCAACAACTTTCACTCTTGGTCGAGACAAGAGCATAATTCAAACCGAGGATCCATTCGGGATCAGCTCATTAATAACCTTGTAAAAACATGCCAAAGGGAAAACACAGATTCCAGTAACAATGCATTTGTTCATTATAAAGAAAATAACCAAAAAAAAATAAAAGGGGGAACAAACTTGTTCAATTACAAAGATGCTATTTCCATAACATTTCCTTAAATTAACTGCATTCCAGCTTCTTGGTAGAGGTTCACCATTGAGGTGAGCAATTTTGTAGGAGCCCTTCTTTTTTACCTCTGTTACGACATAAGGACCGTCCCAGTTGGGCTGAAGCTTTCCAACATGCTTCGATACCTCGACCTTCTTGAGTACCAATTCCCCAACCTTAAAGGTTCTTAACCTGACCCTCTGGTTATAAGTCTTTTCCATGCTAAATTTCACAGCTTGAATTTTTACCTGAGCCCGATCATGTTTTCTATCTGCATGGTCAACATACATTTCTCTAAGAGATTGATTTTCACCGGGCTCGTAAAAATCAACCACGGAGAAGGCACTAAAGTCTCGACCAAAATGACAGTCTCTGAACCATAAACCAAGTTGAAGAGAGTCTCGCATATTGCTGCCTTGACAGTGGTTTTGTTTGCCCAAATAACCCCTGGAGGTTCGTCCAACCATTTTCCTTTGGCATCAGCTAAGCGTTTTTCCAGAGATCGGACAATTTCTCGATTAGTGACTTCGGTCTGTCCATTGGTTGGGGATGGCCGACAGAAGTAAAATTTTGCTGAAATTCCAAAATTTTCACACCATTAAACAACTTTTTTCCCAGCGAACTGAGTTCCATTATCAGAAATCAAAATCCTCGGTATTCTGAACCAACAAACAATATTTTTCCATAGAAAATTTATGACCTGAAATTGTGTGATTCTGGTTAAAGCTATACATTCCACCTACTTGCTGAAATATTTGACTGCAACCAACACGTGATTTTTCTTCGATTTGGCGATCGAAAATGGACTGATGATATCAATTCCCCATTTATCAAAAGGCCAGCAGATCGGAACTACATGCATTTACTCAGCAGGTTGGTGAATTAAATTCGAGTGAATTTGACAGTCGTGGCACTTTCTCACATAATCCATCGAGTCTGAAGTTAAAGTTGGCCAATAATACCCTGAATTAGAACATAAAGGCTAATGCCAGAGCGCCGCAATGATTTTTGGCCTCTCCTTTTTGTACCTCCTTCAAAAGAGGGTCGTACTGATTCTCGAGAACACATTTCATCAATATTCCTGAGGAGGATCTCGTAGAAAGCTGATCCTCAATCAATACATACATTGATGCTCGATACTTTAGCTGACGAGCTTCATTAGGCTCCTCGGGTAGGGTTTCTTCTTTTGGATATTCCTTTATAGGTCTAGTCTAAGAAGGTGCAGGAGCATCAATTTCGATGACTTCTACGATCGGAGTAGCGTCCAGATCGATCGCTGGAATGTTGGACAATAACCAAGTTTTAATTCTTTCTTTCTTTCCATCCATAGAACCTTTGAATTTCGACAATAAATTTTCCCAATAATTTTCCTCTTTGGGGATAGCCTGGATCTCAAACATATCGAACTTAGATGTTAAAACCTTCACCTTATTCATGTATTTATCATTTTGAATTCTTTTGCCTCATAGATTCCATTCACCTATCTATTTACCAGCTCGAAATCGGTTAACACAGTAAGAGATCTGATGTTCGCTTTTATCGCCATCTCCAACCCGGTGATCAAAGCCTCATATTCGACCTCGTTATTGGTAAACACAAAATCCAGAGTAATTGCGTAGCTCAAATATTCTCCTTTTGGCCCTTGAAAGTGAATTTCTGCTCCTCCTCCTTCTCTGTCGATGAACCATCTACATGCATCAGCCATATGGGTTCCTCGACCTGCCCAACCAAGTTGACTTAAGAATTTTCTCCTTCAACCCGCTCCACTCCCTTCGATTCCACGATAAAGTCTGCCAAAATATGTGCCTTAACCGCAGTCTGGGTTGATACTCAATCTCCTACTAACCGAGCTCTACCGCCCATTTAATTAATCTTCCAGAAGCCTCATGTTATGATAATACTTGCCTCAGAGGCTGACTTGTCAAGACGATTATCTTGTAAGTTTGGAAGTAAGGCCTAAGTTTTCTGGCAGCAACTACTAAATTAAGAGAAAAAAATTCGATCTCCAAATAATTTTTTTCTGCTCGTTGTAACAAATTGTTGAGATAATAGATAAGCTTGTGCTCGGATTTTTTAATTTTCACCAAAACCGAGCTGATAGTATCTCCAGAAACTGCTATGTACAAATATAAGGTCTCACCCTCTGAAGGTTTCGCTAGCATTGATTAGTGCTTCAAAATGCACTTAAGTTGTTCTTATTTTCTAAATAAATCTAGTGTTGATTTGATATTTTCATGAAATTAATGGAAATTAATGTGATCAAAAATCAATTTCTACCTCCTAAACATTCTCCTACATAAATTAAGGTTCTTTAACACCTATATATAGTCCTAGAATTACACATCTGGGAACACACAATTCTCTTTAAAATCATTATCATATTTTATCTCTATAACTTGTGATAATGATTAGCAAATTAGGCAAAGAGTTCTTTGGTGAAGTTAGAGATGAAGTTATATGCGTAGTGATCTTATTTGGATTCGATTCTTCAAGGTTTTGTATGTTTTATAAATTTGAGTAATTTATTCTTCTTCAACTATTTTCATCAAGAATTATGTTAATACAATTGTTTTATTAATTTTCATATAAATCTAGTCAAGCTCTTTTTATGTGAAAATATTTATAATACAATTACATTGATATAAGTCATTTGTTTTATATGTAGACTTTTAATGCAATATGCCTTGGTATATAGTATGTTTTAGATTTCTCATAAGATGATATGTTGTGCCAATTTGAAAAGCCAGAAAATTATTTACTCAAATACATTAGAAATCGTGTGTTTTTCAATTGTTTATCTTCCAATTGATCATTTGGGATGTGAAACTTTCAATATTGAGTAATTTTATGAATCAATCCTAATAAGGGAACGAAGCATATAAGGGATTCTTGACATCTTTTAATTATCATAGTTTCCAAAAACCAAAAATTCACTTTTCTTTAAGTTTTCTTAAAATCAAATCACTTCATTAATTTAGTTGTTTATTTATCTCTAAAGCTACTTTGTCTACTGACATTTTTAGCTTGTTTTAGTCATCTCCTCTGGGATATGACAGTCTAATGTATTCTACATCGATCGCTTTGTTTCGACAAGTTTGGGAGTAACCAAATTTTGGTGCCGTTGCTGGGAAGGTGCAACAAGTAAGCATCATAAGTAGTTATTTAGCTAACGTGGTAGGTAAGCTTTATTTTATTCAATCTTTGTTCTATTAGGTAATTGTAGGAAGTTTCGTACTATTTCTATTTATTAGTTAATTGCATAGTTTTTTTTTTTTTTTAAAAAAAAGAGTTTTATTTTTTATTTTTTTTAATGTTTGAAAATTGATCTTCCAGTCAAGGTGATTGCAGTATGATCCAGAAATTGAGAAAACTTTGCGCAGATTAAAGAAAGAACTTCGGAAAAACACTGAGGGAATCAATACCACTTCTCAAGATTTAATTGAATCTTGGTCAAGCATTGCATTAACCGATACACCTATCACCATGGACCAACTTGAAAACAACCATGCACGTTCCTTAAGGAATACCTACACTCAAATCGCACATCCACCCCCTCACGCATCATGTTTCCCACAAATACCCCGCAAATAGATTTCAATCTAGGATTGATCCAATTCTTACCAACCTTTCATGGCATGGATAGTGAGAATCCTTAAACATATTAGGGAATTCGAGAAGGTCATCGTCAATTTTAATAGTCAACCCAATGCCGTAGAGTCAATTAGGTTGAAATTCTTCACCTTCTCCCTAAAAGACAAAGTAAAAAGTTGGTTGTACTCTTTGAGACATAGATCTATAGGTAAATGGGCAGAAATGACCGAAACCTTTTTCATCAAATACTTTTCCCAACATAAGACCAACAACCTTAAGAGACAAATGATAGAAATAGTGTCCAGCAAGCCAGCTGTATGGCTAGTATTTATTGTAATAAATGCGGAACTATTCAATTTAGATTAATAAATGCACTTTAATTAAATGGTCATATTTATCTTATGTAATAATTGTGTACGCATAAGGATAGAAGTCCTTAGATCACAGGGCTATGGGACAACCCGTGGACTGATCTCTAAGGCCGTGATCTAGAACATATTCAAGAGTCGTAGAATCCAATCGAGATAGGACATCGTTGGATTCGGTTAGACTCTCACTGTTGTGTGTACTCCGATGAACTGGAGAACGCTGGGGTCCACGAGCGTGACTGGGATAGTCGACACACATAAGTGGGTGGCTTGCTGGAATGGCAAGCGCACTGAATACCCCAATAGGAAATAACTCACCATGGAAGCGGTAGTCGCATATCGGGGTTGAAGTTATTCCATATTTATAATAGTATACGAGGAACAATCCCTAACTACTTGAGATGATAGGGTTTATCTGGTGCGAGAACGTCTATACTTTGATATGAGTTACGACTGACTGGGGATCACCAGAAAGTCTCTGTGGGCTCATGTTGGGTATAGAGGAACTCGTATGCAGATTCATATCATCAACAAAGGATCCATTGACCCGACTTGATAGGTTGGGAAATTCTCCTATGGATTTCTGTGAGAAATTAATTCTGGTAAAATCCTTGGCCAAGGTATCTGACAAATTTATGTAAGTAGCTCATAAAGATTAAGTCAAAGAGAATTTATTTCAAGAACAGAGTACATAAGGTCAAGACAAAAGAAAAGGGAATCCGATGAAAGACCATGCCCTTTAAGTCTCGACTGGGAGATTGATCGATGGAGAGATTATGTCGTATATGGAAATTATAAATGATAAAAGGTTCACTGAATTAATTCACCAGTGATTGGGATCCATGGGCTTGTGACTGGACATCGACCGTGGAGTGTGGGAGAATTCCCAAATTAGCAGGGGTGCTAATTTTGGAATGATTAATCGACAGAGTGTTCGATTAATATAGAGTATTAATTGCTCGAGTAATTAAATAATATTTAATTACAACCCGCGGCCGATTATGTGGTGAACCTACGGGGGCATACACAATACACATGAAGCGAAAGCGAGGAAACAAGAACGAACCAGTCGACTGGGTCGACTGAGTCAAAAATCGACTGGGTCGATTAAAAGGGTGGGTCGACTGGGTCGACCCATATGGAACGAAAGTGGATCCAATTGGAATTGGATCAAGATTATAAATTAAATTGGAATTTAATTTATGAGTAAATTAATTAATTAGGATTTAATTAATTAATGGAATAATTAATTTAATTAGACTTGGAGTTTAATTAATTAATTGGGAGATGATTTAATTAATTGGGCTATTTAATTGGGAGATTAAATTAAGCCCTGAAAGATTAATTAATATGGGTCATGAATTAATTAGAAGACTTAGTCTTCTAACTAAAGAGGGCCATGGCCCATGTAGGAGAATTAGTATCCTAATCCTAGTAGGATTAGGTTATGAGAGATATCTATAAATAAGAGACTAGGTCTCATATCTCATACACAACTCCACAAGCAAAACAAGAAAAGCAAAAATTCTCTCCCTCTCCCTCTTGTGATCGGCCGAACCATACTTCCACTTTGGAAGAATTTTTCGTTTTCGATTTTCGTTCCAAAGTTGTTCTAAAACCTATATATTAATATACCCTATGTTCCAGTTGATTAGGATATATTAATTTTCGTGATATTGTGGTGTATCAACTCGTAGAGGCGCAACACGTGGGGCGCTACTCAATAGGTGTGGTTCGATCTTACCGGGGCAGAATTCAGAGTTCATCTTGCTAGCCGAGGATTTGCAAGGAGATAGGTATAAACGAGAAAACTTATACTATCATTTAATTATATTTATATATATACACAACTAGAGAATATCCTGGCAGGATTCTTTAAGAGGCCCTAAAATTTTTATATTCCGCTGTGCCTAGGGCTGTTTTTCTTACCGAATTCCAACAGTGGTATCAGAGCCAACTCTAGGCTTTGTATATATATGAATTTGCAAATTCTATGTTTATTAAATCATATGTTTGATTTATGTGGCTAGTTCTTTAACTTTGCATGTTATAGGACGTTAATTGTTTAACTTGGAGTTAATGGGTAATTTTAGATTCGAAAATTTTTATCATATTAGTTTTATTTTTGAATTGGGATTTAATTGATTGGGTTTGTTTAATTAAATCATAAGTAATCGAAGAAACAAAAAAAAATTTTTTTATTAGATCCGACTCGCGGTGGCACGCGGCAACGCACCGCGGCTGGGCGGCCACCGCAAGCCGCTGCCAACGGCAGCGTGCTGGCAGCATGCTAGCCGCACATGCTGCGCGCAGCAGCAGCCTTCGGGCTGCTGTTTACGCGCTGCTGTGCGCGGCTGCTCGCTGCCGCAGGCAGCTCACGCGCCGCCTTGGTGGTCGCGCGTGGGCTGTCCTATGTGGCAGTCCGTGATTGGCCTCGTCTGGTTGATTTCTGGTTGGACTCTAATTCGGCCTATTTTGAAAGTCCTGAAAATCTTGGAGAATTTTGGAAGATTAGGAAACTTGGAGTTTTTGGATAAGGTAGTTACTTTGTTAAACTTAAACACTACCTTAATTAACTAATCTAGTCAAAATAGGATTATCTTGAGAATCTTGGAGATTTGGGAATTTTGGGAAACTTAGAGTTTTGGATAAGGTAAGAATCTTAGAGATTTAGATTACCTTAATTAACCAATTTAATCAAGATAAGAATTGTAGATTACTTAGAGCTCAAGTAAGAGCTAATTAATCTTAGAGATTAATTGTTAATTCAAAATTAATTAACTTGGATGAATTTTTGCGAATTAAAATTAATAAAGCCAGTAAATTTACATTATTGCCCTTATGTGAATTTATGCATGTTCTTGTGTGAATATGTGGATTGGTCGATTTTGCCCTTAAGCCCTATGTAGTTTTTTGGTTTATTTATTTTATGGGTTGTAATTAAATGGGCCTGATTGGTGCCCTTGCTTGCGCAAACAAATGTAATAGAATAGGGCATTTATTTTTTATAAGTTAGACTTAGTTTAGGCTTGAAGCCGAGAAGACCTCATGAAGACTTGGAGATCCACATGGAGGCCCGTTTACCTTGGAGGACATGGAGGCCCAATTCATTACATGGAGGCCCAATCAAGCCGGATATTACAAGAAGGCCCATGATGTATGGGTTTGAAAATTGTAATAGTTAGGACATTTAATTTTCACACTAGACTGACCAATTGATTCATCACGTGGCTCGTGATGGATCGCATAGGATGGGCAATCGACCAATCATATCTTGCTAGGTGATGAATGTTTACTTTTTCGCAAATTATTCTTTGATGTATGAGATCCATGCTTAGGATAGAAAACGTAAATAAGATAAGCATAATCTGATGAGACCTCGCACAATTAGAAACCTCCAATTGAACTTAAAATTCAATTAGAATATTAAATCGAATAACGGGCGCATATGAATAGTGTCTATGGTCCGAGCCTATCCAATTACTAGGTCTTAGGCATATTGTACGAATATATCTCGATGTCTCACGAGTCGTGGGTTGAGCTATAGGAAGATGATATGTCCATTGCCTCGATGCACGAGTTTAGTGCCAAGGGAGGGGATAGCAAGGTTTTAGGCGCTGTCTCACGAGTCGTGGGGCGTCTAGGATTGAACTGTTTCTCTCCACGAGTATTGGACATGATTTAACGCTACTAAGTATGGATGTCTCACGAGTCGTGGGTCCATATCGAAAACCGAGGCTAAATGAACTTAAGGGTTAGCTGCGATGGTTAACCGTCGACGTATTCAACCACCAAGTGAATCAAATAGTATGGCCAACGAGTCGTGGGTACTAGGAGATTGCATTTGGGCCTTAAGCCCGCTAGGATATTTTAAATTCCCGAAACTTATGTGGGGGCATAAGATTTTGATTAAAATAGTGGGAGTAATTTACAAATAAAAACCATGTTTGTAAATTGTGCATTTTAAATTAAGCTTTCGCGTATTCATTTCTTCTCTCGTCGTTTTATAGATATGATGTCAAAAGAGCTTAGAGAACTTAGAGATTTGTCCATCTCATCACTTGAACGTAATATTTTAACTGGACCCAACTTGCATTTCTGGACGCATCATTTGAATGGATTATTTGAAGCTGAAAACATATCCTATGTTTTGTCTGTACCACCACCCATCACTATTTCACATGACGTTCCTGATGAGCTCCGTAAAAGCATCACCAAGTGGAAACTGGATGATGGCTTAGCTCGTGAATACATGTTGGAATATATGTCACTTGATCTGCGTTTGCAACATGAGCATATGGCATCCGGGAAAGAGATTCTCTCGAATCTCAAATTCCTTTATGGGATTAGAGATGGTCGTCGCAGATTCGCGATCACGAGGGAACTCTTGCAAGCAAGAAAGAGAAGGGAAACTCCTGTCGGAATCCACGTACACAAGATGATTCGACTTCTATCTGAACTCGATGATATGGGTGTCGTGATGGACAATGATTTCCGAGTAGATCTTATTCTACAATCTCTTCCTAGATCAAATGACATATTCATCGCGGACTTGAATCTCCAGAGGCGAGAGATCACTGTGCATGTCCTGCGACAAATGCTCGAGGAACACGAAGCTTCTTTTGGAAAGAAAGCAAGGGTTGGCGAAAGGACTGGGCGGCGTTCAAAACCAAAGCAAATGGAAACCAGAGCTCCTTACTGCACAAGGTCAAGGGAAAGGATTAAATTCGAACCTATGGAGAGTTCGAACAGGTATATTCCTTGTTGAAGTTAATTTTTAATTAACTGTGCATTTTTGGTGTTAAGACACTGACTGGAGTTCTCATCCTTGTAGGTGATGGGAGCATTAAGGAAAATGGAGCCTGAGGATTGGATCCTTGAATAAGGCAATGGAGTTGGAGCTGCTACCAAGGCCGTAGGCAAAAGTAGATTTAGGTGGTTTGATAAAGTCATTAGGAAACTTTCATTTATGTACCTAGTTATTAATGGAAAACTTTTATTCATGTTAATGAATAGTATTGATTTTATAAAAGCTCCTGTTATAGTTTTTCATTTGGTACATTGAATTATTGACTTTACATCATAAAACCGCCTAAGTTAGTCATGCACGTACACATATCTGCCCAATTATGGCACACTCGACTTGGACATATATCTAAGTCTAGGATTCAAAAGTTAGCATCATATGGCGCGATTGAAATCAATCGCATTGATGAAATGCCAACATGTGAACCATGTTTAAAGGGTAAAATGGCTAAGTTGCCGTTTAAGGGAAACCCTGAGCGAGCCAAGCAAACATTGGACTTAATACATACTGACGTATGTGGACCACTAAGAAAAAGCGCCCGAGGTGGCTATGACTATTTCATCACTTTCACTGACGACTTTAGTCGTTATGGATATGTGTTCTTGTTGAAACACAAGTCTGAAGCCTTTGAGCGATTCAAATAATTCAAGATGGAAGTAGAGAATCAACTTGGTCATACGATAAAGGCTCTTCGTTCTGACCGAGGTGGAGAATTTCTTAGTAACGAATTTCTAAATTATCTTGTAGAGCATGGAATATTATCTCAGTGGACTCCTCCTGCAACACCCCAATTAAATGGAGTAGCAGAGAGAAGGAATCGAACCTTGATGGACATGGTTCGATCCATGATGAGTGCCACTGACCTTCCTCTTTCATTTTGAGGACATGCCCTCCTCACGGCAACGAAGATACTGAATATGGTACCTTCGAAATCCGTAGAAAAGACACCATACGAACTATGGTTTGGCAAGGCACCCTCATACGCATTCATGCGCATATGGGGATCTCCCGCTTGCGTTAAAAAGCTAGTGGGAGATAAATTGGAAACTAAATGCACTTTGTGCAAATTCGTGGGGTATCCGGAAAACTCAATAGGATACGAGTTCTACGATCCTACAAGACAAACTACGTTTGTCTCGAGGAACGCTCACTTCTTAGAGAAGGATTTCTTGGTGGACCAGAAAGAAAATAACGTAGAACTAGATGAGGTCACTGAAGCTGAAAAGGCCTTAGAGGTCGATCGAGCTGACCCGTCACCACAGGCAGTGGGAGAACATGAGCATGAAAGTGCACCAGAAAGTACACCGATACTTCGTAGGTCAGAAAGACAACGTAGAGAACCCGAGAGGTACTACGGTCTGCTGCATGAGACAGGACAGTCTCTTACCGACCCAAGGACTTACGAAGAGGCTATGCTAGACATAGACTCGGGAAAGTGGCGCGTAGCCATGGAATCCGAACTGGACTCCATGCACTCAAACAAGGTCTGGGCCTTGGTAGATCCACCAGTGGGAGTGGCTCCCGTGTGTTGCAAGTGGATCTATAAGCGAAAGCTTGGAGTGAACGGAGAGGTAATAACCTACAAGGCGCGACTAGTGGCAAAAGGATACACTCAAAGACCAGGTATCGACTTTGAGGAGACCTTCTCGCCCGTCGTAATGCCCAAATCCATTCGGATCTTGCTGGCCATAGCTGCGTGGTATAACTACGAGATATGGCAGATGGATGTGAAGACTGCCTTTCTCAATGGAGACATTGATAAGGAGATCTACATGGAGCAACCAAAAGGATATGCATCCAAAGGAGATGAACACAAGGTGTGCAAACTCCAGAGGTCCATTTATGGACTGAAGCAAGCTTCTCGAAGTTGGAACATTCGTTTTGATGAGACAATCCAAACTTTTGGATTCATCAAGAACATGTTCGAACCTTGCGTGTACAAGAAGATCAGTGGAAGTACAGTTGAATTTTTGGTGCTTTACGTTGACGACATCCATCTCATTGGAAACAATGTAAAAGCATTGTCTGAAACTAAAGCATGGTTATCTACACAATTCTCGATGAAGGATATGGGAGAAGCATCCTTTGTACTAGGTATAAGGATCTACCGAGATAGATCAAAAGGACTGCTGGGCCTCTCCCAATCCCAGTACATAGATAAAATCTTGAAAAGATTTAGTATGGAAGAATCCAAGAGAGGATTGCTTCCAATGAGACATGGGATTGCACTCTCCAAGTCTATGGCCCCAAAGACGCCAGAAGAGAGAAGCAATATGTCTCGAGTACCATATGCATCCGCGATAGGAAGCATAATGTATGGTATGCTATGTACGAGACCAGACGTAGCATACGCTTTAAGCTTTACAAGTCGCTACCAGTCTGATCCAGGTGAGCAGCACTGGATAGCCATAAAGGCAATTCTGAAGTACCTGAGAAGGACTAAGGAATTGTTCTTGGTATACGGTGGAGGAGAATTGAAATTTGAAGGCTATACAGACTCGAGCTTCCAATGTGATGTAGACGACTTCAAGTCAACATCAGGATACGTTTTCTGCCTCAATGGTGGTGCGGTTAGCTGGAAGAGCTCCAAGCAGGAAACAACCGCGGATTCAACCACCGAAGCAGAATACATTGCCGCGAGTGACGCAGCAAAGGAAGGTGTTTGGATGAGGAACTTCATCCAGGAATTGGATGTGATACCTAGCATTGCTGAGCCCATTACTATCTTCTGCGATAATAATGGGGCAATAGCGCAAGCGAAGGAGCCGAGATCTCATCAGAAATCCAAGCACGTACAAAGACGATACCATGTGATAAGAGATATCATTGGTAGAGGAGACATTAAGATGGAACGTGTCGACTCAGAAGATAATACGGCGGACCCGCTAACGAAGCATCTGCCTCAAAAGGCATTTGAGAAACATCTGCATAAGATGGGACTCAAGAACATAAAAGACTGGCTTTAGGACAAGTGGGAGATTGATAGAAATAGTGTCCTGCAAGCCAGCTGTATGGCTAGTATTTATTGTAATAAATGCGGAACTATTCAATTTAGATTAATAAATGCACTTTAATTAAATGGTCATCTTTATCTTATGTAATAATTGTCTACGCATAAGGGTTTAGGGTCCACGAGCGTGACTGGGATAGTCGACACACATAAGTGGGTGGCTTGCTGGAATGGCAAGCGCACTGAATACCCCAATAGGAAATAACTCACCATGGAAGCGGTAGTTGCATATCGGGGTTGAAGTTATTCCATATTTATAATAGTATACGAGGAACAATCCCTAACTACTTGAGATGATAGGGTTTATCTGGTGCGAGAACGTCTATACTTTGATATGAGTTCCGACTGACTGGGGATTACCAGAAAGTCTCTGTGGGCTCATGTTGGGTATAGAGGAATTCGTATGCAGATTCATATCATCAACAAAGGATCCATTGACCCGACTTGATAGGTTGGGAAATTCTCCTATGGATTTCTGTGAGAAATTAATTCTGGTAAAATCCTTGGCCAAGGTATCTGACAACTTTATGTAAGTAGCTCATAAAGATTAAGTCAAAGAGAATTTATTTCAAGAACAGAGTACATAAGGTCAAGACAAAAGAAAAGGGAATCCGATGAAAGACCATGCCCTTTAAGTCTCGACTGGGAGATTGATCGATGGAGAGATTATGTCGTATATGGAAATTATAAATGATAAAAGGTTCACTGAATTAATTCACCAGTGATTGGGCTCCATGGGCTTGTGACTGGACATCGTCCGTGGAGTGTGGGAGAATTCCCAAATTAGCAGGGGTGCTAATTTTGGAATGATTAATCGACAGAGTGTTCGATTAATATAGAGTATTAATTGCTCGAGTAATTAAATAATATTTAATTACAACCCGCGGCCAATTATGTGGTGAACCTACGGGGGCATACACAATACACATGAAGCGAAAGCGAGGAAACAAGAACGAACCAGTCGACTGGGTCGACTGAGTCAAAAATCGAGTGGGTCGATTAAAAGGGTGGGTCGACTGGGTCGACCCATATGGAACAAAAGTGGATCCAATTGGAATTGGATCAAGATTATAAATTAAATTGGAATTTAATTTATGAGTAAATTAATTAATTAGGATTTAATTAATTAATGGAATAATTAATTTAATTAGACTTGGAGTTTAATTAATTAATTGGGAGATGATTTAATTAATTGAGCTATTTAATTGGGAGATTAAATTAAGCCCTGAAAGATTAATTAATATGGGCCATGAATTAATTAGAAGACTTAGTCTTCTAACTAAAGAGGGCCATGGCCCATGTAGGAGAATTAGTATCCTAATCCTAGTAGGATTAGGTTATGAGAGATATCTATAAATAAGAGACTAGGTCTCATATCTCATAGACAACTCCACAAGCAAAACAAGAAAAGCAAAAATTCTCTCCCTCTCCCTCTTGTGATCGGCCGAACCATACTTCCACTTTGGAAGAATTTTTCGTTTTCGATTTTCGTTCCAAAGTTGTTCTAAAACCTATATATTAATATACCCTATGTTCCAGTTGATTAGGATATATTAATTTTCGTGATATTGTGGTGTATCAACTCGTAGAGGCGCAACACGTTGGGCGCTACTCAATAGGTGTGGTTCGATCTTACCGGGGCAGAATTCAGAGTTCATCTTGCTAGCCGAGGATTTGCAAGGAGATAGGTATAAACGAGAAAACTTATACTATCATTTAATTATATTTATATATATACACAACTAGAGAATATCCTGGCAGGATTCTTTAAGAGGCCCTAAAATTTTTATATTCCGCTGTGCCTAGGGCTGTTTTTCTTGCCGAATTCAAACAACAAATCTCTACATTTCCCAAAAAGATAATGATGTTGGGATACCTCGGTTGTCAGAATAAAGAAAGTGTGGAATTTAAATTTTTTCGAGGTACCCAATTAGCCCATAAATCGATTTCCATATTATTTATGCGAATAGATTGGTTAAAACAATTAATCAAAACATAAAATAAAACTAGAGGGGTGAAATTGCAATTTTATCTCCCCACAGGTTCAGTGGTGGTAACCTCCGGTCTTCTTGTTTGATTCACAAAAATGATCCAAGTTTCTCGCCTCCATAGTGTATCCACACCAACTGGATTATTTAGCAACACCTCCAAGTAACAGGCTAAAAACTAGAGCTTGGAGATTCATCAAACGAGGAAGTAGATCTAGATTCAGATCTAGATCCAAATGGGGAAGAAGAGAGGAGAGAGAGGCGGGGCGGCTAGGGTTGCAATTTTCATCAAATGAAGATTAGGTTTTGAGTCTTCTCTAGACTCCTATTTATAAGCCCCTTTAGAACCCTTTATTTGCAAGTCTTCTTATGGCCCTTAAATTAAAGTGGTCCATCTCTTACTTTAATTTAATTAAGACCTTAATTAAATTGGTCCAATTAATCTAATTATTTCTCTCTCGCAATTATTAATTAACACTTTAATTAATTAGACCATCTAATTAATTGTTCGTCCCTTTGAATTAAAACTTTAATTCATTTATTGATTTAACTTCTTTATATCAAATATTTCCTTTCATGATTGTCACTGTCCAACTGTAATGCGTGTGACCCTCTAGGCACCATCAGTTGGCAGCAGGCCTACGAACAATTCGTGATTTAATTTTGAGCAATTAATTGCTCCGATTAATTAGACACTTTTAATTGACCACTCCAGAATTAATCTTCTTATTAATTCAGGAATACTCACACCTCATGGTTGATGTCTAGCCACAAGCCCATGAGGCCCAACTACAGGTGAATTGACACCCTCTTATAATTTCCATGTACATATGGTCCTTCTATCAACTTAATTTCCTGATCTAGACCTATGGTGTGTGAATTGATCGGCACCTATAATTATCTCGATTCTGTACTTTCTAATTCTGGATAATAATTTCAGTGTGACTGTTAAATTTGAAAGCCCTTTCCAAATCTGTCACCAATAATCGCCATGGATTTCTCGAAACATATTATCGAAAAATGTATAGGAAATTCTCTCATCCATTACGATGAGTCGGTAGATCCTGTATTGATACTAACCATTTCCGTACACCAGATTTTCCCTAGCATCTCAAGTATAAGGACTAAATCGTACACTATTATAAGCCTTGAGAAACATCTCATCACCGATATCCGACATGCGCTTCCACAATGGGTTTATCTGTTAGGGTTGTTCGATGCGTTCGATCCCCTATTGAACCACCTACTCATATGAACTGACATCAAGTGTCTTGTTCATGAAATGCTACAAATTCACTCCATGTGAATCATGCATAATCGTACAAGTCTTGGTGATTCCTTCAATACCCCATCTCGTTTGGAATCTATGACTTGGAATGTGTTTTTAGATCATGACCTTAGAGACTTCTTCATGATTGCACTCATACTGAAGTGAATCGTCCCATAGTCGAATGTGATCTAAGGATTTCAACCAATCGCTTAAATGTATTCGTGAGGGATGAAGTTGGCCATTTGTTTATTCAATACAATTATAAATAAACGTGCGTATAATTCATTGAATTAAAGATTGTTTTATTACAGAATATACCTATTAAAAGCTACAATGAATCGGCTTGCTGGGCACTATCCTATCAATCTCCCACTTGCCCTAGAGCCATTCACACTTCTAAGACCCATCTATTCAAGATGTCCCTCGAACACTTTTTGTGAAATTGGCTTCGTTAGTGGATCATCTATGTTGTCTTCTGAGTTGACACCATCCATATGAATGTCTCCTCTACCGATGATTTCCCTAATCACATGGTATTTCCTCATCACGTGTTTAGAATGGTAGTGTGATCTCGATTTTTCACTTGAGTTATTGCCCCTAGTTGAGTCGACAGTGGTGGATTGTTTGGAACTCTTCCAGCTCACTGCTTCGCCATTGAGGAGAATATGTATCCAGAATTGGACTTATAATCATCCACGCCAAACTGGAAGCTCAACTTAGTGAATCCTTCAAGTTTCAATTCTCCACTACTGTCATAGACCAAGTGTGACACCCGACTAACTCAATTGACTTGGCACTTGTAAATGTCGATTCAATTGAATTGGTCGTGTGTCAATTCTAACAGAACATTCCATGGTATAAGGTAAGTACTATAATTATAATCTATATAGCGGAAGTTTTAGACTTACAAAGTTTCAAAACAATGAGTGACTTGTATTTAAAGTAACACATATTACTCACTTTCTCCTACTTTACGTATTACAATCCAAAATATAATTCAAACCTAGAACATAATAAGTAGAAAACAAACATATTATAATAAAGCGTTTACATATGTGACTTTTTAAAAAACTCAAACAATTGTCTCGCATTCTTCATCTCTTGATTCTTAGTTTCCAAAGTCAATCTGAGAAAAGAACAACAATAGAAAGAGGCGTTAGTCTTGTTTGACTTACTGAGGAAATTTGACGTCAAAACAAAGTTATATATGTATTAACAAGAATATGGATAGTGAACTAGAAAGGAATAGTAAAACTAGAGAGCATATGAAGCATTATTTATAAGATCAAGAAGTAAGGAGAACGAAATTCAGAATTTCAGGTTCTTACTCAGTAAAAAAAATAATAAAGTACAGTTCTTATCCACCTTATACCTCCTTACGAGGAGCGACCTTGCCAAACAAAAATAGAGGACATGCCCGGGTGCATGTCAGTTCAGTTCGGATCACTTACCTGTAACTGAACCACAGAGGGGTACTAATCAAAGAGATCATATACCGACGACCCGATGTCGCCCAGCCATCAACTTTGTTAGTCCCAGGGCCCAGCTTCCCAAGGGCGTCCCCAAGGTGATAGTAACATAACAAAAGATAGACATAATCCATAACTCGGGATAATATTATCTACT
Organism: Penstemon barbatus; assembly: GCA_003313485.2. NCBI lineage: Eukaryota > Viridiplantae > Streptophyta > Magnoliopsida > Lamiales > Plantaginaceae > Penstemon > Penstemon barbatus. Next base: position 44,301,963 of record CM064884.1, on the reverse strand, counting down.
AGATTGAATGAAAGAATTGAGGGATGTCATTGGAATGTCGAAATAGGTGTGAAGCACAATCAAAATCAACAAGAACATGTTATATTAAGAACGGGTTCAATCAAGTCAGAAAGTAGAACATATATATAATAAAATGAGTTTGTGCTTTGGAATAATATGAAATTTAGAATATCAAAGTTGTTCTTGTTCTCAGGGTGGTGTGCCAAGAGGGCTTAAGAAAGAACGAGAAGCCTCACCCGAAGTTCAATTCTATCTTGTTAACTCGGTTCGATCGTATTCTCTGGACCTAATTTAAGTAAGCACTTATTAAAATCTGTAATAAATTATAATCATCACTAGACTAGAAGTAAACTAATGATAATGGAACTATAAGCCTAGGAGTTTCAGATAGTGTAAATAAATGAACAAACAATTACTTTTAGTGTTGGCAGCAAAGCTTATTGTTTGAATAACTTTTTACATATGTAATGGAATGACCTGAAACAAAATCATATGATTTCCTAACTCAAATTAGTTTCATTAGATTGAAGTACATAATTTTAAATTGTCAGAATCAATAGTATATCAAAGTCAAAATTTCTAGCAGAAGTTCAAAAATAATTCAGGATAGGTTGTCTAACACCTTCTCTTTTCAACTAGTTAATAGAAGGTAAATACAAAGGTTAGCCCTTTTTCATAACATAAAAGCCATAAATTAACAGAAGATATTATAAGGTTATAAAAAGTAAAAGGTATGTCATAAGATGAGTCAAAAATAAACACAAACACTCAAAACCCAAAACAGTCCTAGTGAATCTAACTCCCCTGTTTTAGTTGTTCTGAAATCGACCCACCACCGGCATATGAACCAAACATGGCAGACTAAAATACTACTTGAACACACAAACTTTTGTCTTCTTTCCAACCCAACAATCAGATTCTAAAAATTCCAAACCGAACTCAACTTATAGGCTAAACAATAACACTGCGCAGAATTGTAGATTATAAGTTTACATTAATAACTTCCTTGGTAAGTGATGGATTGAGACAAGACTTGAACCTACTTCTTTCCAACTTTAAATTGATTCAAATATTAACTGGAATCAAAAGTTTTCAGTTAGATATTAGGTATAAAAGAAAAGAACTTCAGGTGTATAAGTTAGGAGAAGAATTATTACCTTGACTTGCTTCTACTTCTTCCTAGAATTCTTAAGCTCTTAGGGACGTTTTTCTTTGTTTATTCGGAGGAAAGTATGCTCTGTTTAACAACTCTATAGTTCTCTTATGTAGGAAGGAAGAATGGCTTTATTGTAATAATGTTAAGAGGTTCAGGTAAAAGTTTTCTTGTCTAGATCTTTCTTACCTTAAGTCTTGTTTGGTGAAACAATGTTTTCACCTATTTAGATTTAATAACGTGAGGGGGAACTCACAATTTATTTAACCCCAGCAAAATGTACAGGACAAAAGGGACCAACCCCTAAAACAAAAGGGACAAAAGAAAAACCTACATAACAAAGCTAGAAAGCAAAATGAGCAGCCAACATGCTGGCAACCAACCCACACAGGGGCACAAATATCTAAAGACGAGATAAGTGCCCACAAACTGGGAGAAACCCACGCAGGGGAACGGAAAGAAAATTACCAACAAACTGGCCAAAACACCCACGCAGGGGCAAAATCATAACAAATAAGCCAAAACAAAAGTAGCAACTTCTTCCATCAGCCTTTACAATATAGCCACCTTTGAGCCCTGATGAGAAAATCAGCCACTAGCAATAATCCATCTATAGTCACTATCAATAATCCTCTGAATTCAAAGAAAAGTAGCAACTCCTCAAACAGCCTCCAACATATAGCCACCTCTGAGCCCTGAGAGAAAAGCTGGACCACAAGCAAATAATAGAATAGTGTGTGAAAAGTGCAAAGGCATGGTAAAGTATAGAAGTGGTGATTAACTGGAATCAATTACCTGACAGAAAAAATGAGAGTAGAGAATGAACTTGTCCAGTCGTCTAAGATGACCAGACCTACTTGCAAAAATTGACTGCCATGTATTGGAAGCAAGGATAACCAAATGGTAGAATTGTCAATGGACCAGGGAACTCATCCAGAAAATAAAACAAAGGGCTTCCTAATATGCAAAGGGAGTATATGCTGTAAAGTGCAATGAAATCCTTCTAAAGGTTGTCCCTGAGTGAATAAGTCAGTGCAAAGCAACTTAAACACTGTGACCCAGACACGACAAGTGTGTGCGATGCATAGGAGGCACGATTTAGAAGTGGTGAGTGAAGTGTGGCTTGTAAGTTAGCTAAAATTGATAAACCCATGAGAGATGGATGAATCATGCAAAAACAAGGATAGCTAACCTCAGCACGGGTAAATCAAGTGATGGAAAATGAAAGACCAGGTGTGTAGGCCAAAGTAAAAAGGATCAGCTAAATGCTCAGAAGGGATAACAACTCTATATGAAATGCAGCTAAAGAACTACCCCCTGATAGTGTATCAGAACAGTCCAATAAACTACCATGGACATCAAAAACATATAAAGTGTGTGCAGTGCAAAGAAAAATCAAGAGCCAAGTCATACCTACCACCATCACATGTCTAGCTCATGCGCACTGAATCCAAATGCAATCAGAGAGAAACCTGCAGTCAAGACAAAGCAACAATACCAAATATACAAGCACATCTAACAATGGATCAAGTACACAGAAAAACTCACTCGGTTTCAAAACCTTCCTCCCTAGAAGCTTTCCAGTCACGCACATTTTTTTTGGGGTCTCCCACAAAACCTTTTACTTCTCCTAGTACTCCTAGTACCCTATAAACTATTTAATAATAAATTTTTATTTCTACCACTTCAATTAATTGATTTAGTAGGGATGTTACACCAAGAACATATCCTTAGTCCTTCTTAAGTACTTAAAGATTGCTTTTACAGCAGTCCAGTGCACCTCGCCTGGATTTGATTGATAGCAGCTCGTGACACTTAGAGCATGTGCTACGTCAGGTCTAGTACATAACATTGCATACATTATGCTCCCTATAGCAGAGGCATAAGGTATGAGAAACATTCTCTTTTTTCTTCGTCACTCATACGACACAATGACATGGAAGAGAGATTCCATGTCTCATTAGAAGCAATCCTTTCTTGGAATCTTCCATACTGAATCTTTTCAGTATCGTGTTTATGTACTGCTATTGAGAGAGTCCTAACATCTTCTTCGATCTATCTCTGTAGATACGTATCCACAATACGTATGATGCCTCTCCTAAATCTTTCATAAAGAATTGCGTGGATATTTCGTTTGTGCTAATATTCGGATATCGTTCCCGATCAATAGAATATCATCGACGTATAATACTATAAATTGTACCGAACTCCCACTATATTTCTTGTACACTCATGGCTTGAATACGTTCCTGATGAAGCCAAATGCTTTTACGGTCTCATCAAATCGTATGATCCAAGTTCGGGACACCTGTTTCATGCCATAAATTGACCTTTGAAGTTTGCATACCTTATGCACACTCCCTTTGGACGCAAAGCCCTCGGGTTGTTGCATAAAGATATCCTTGTCAGTGACTTTATTGAGAAAGACGGTCTTTACATCCATTTGCCATATTTCGTAGTCAAAACACGGGACTATGGCTCAAAGTATCCGAATGTATTTCGACATCGTAACTACAGAAAAAGATTCCTCATAGTATATAGACTCTATATCAGGCCTCTGAGATTAACCTTTCACCATTAGGTGAACCTTACGAGTCAATACCTCTCCATTCATTCCAAATTTATGCTTGAAGATCCATTTGCATCCTACCGGGGTAGTTCTCTCAGGTGGATCAACCAAGGTCCATACCTTGTTGGAATGCATGAAATCCATCTCGGACTGCATGACTTCGAGCCATGCACACAAATCTATGTCAGACACAGCTTCTTCGTAAGTCCTTGGATCACTATCCAACTAATCATTTTCGTGAATGAAACCAAACCTTTCTGGTTCCTTACGAATTCGATCGGGTGTTCGAAGTACTAGTGTACTAGTTGGTTATGTAGGTTCAGGATCAACTTCCACTGTTTGTGAGGATGGGTCCGAATCTTGGACTTCATCAAGTTCTACGATTGTCCCATTTCTATTGGTGAGGAAATCATCCTCTAAGAAGTGGGTGTTCCTAGACACGAGCGTCTAACGTTCTTTATGATCGTAAAACGGGTCCAATGGATTACTTTGGATACCCCACAATTTTGCACAAACTAGATCGACTATCCAGTTTATCTCACAAGTACGAATACACGGGTGATTTACCATACAATTCTTGGTGCGGTGTTGTAGGCATTGACTTTGAAGGTGCTATGTTTAGTATCTTTTAAGCAGTTAAGAGGGCTAAGCCCTAAAACGAAAAAGGAAGTTTAGCGAAACTCATCATGTAACGAACCATGTATAACAAAGTCCGATTCCTTTTTTCAGACACTCCATTGAGTTGAGGTGTCCTAGGAGGAATTCGCTGTGAGGGAATTTCATTCTCTTTAAAATAATCGAAGAATTCTTGGCTTAAGTATTCTCCACCTCGATCTCATCGAAGTGCTTTAATACTATGTCCCGATTGGTTCTCTACTTCCATTCGGAACTCCTTGAAATTTTCAAAACTCTCGGATTTGTATTTCATCAAGTATATATATCCATAACGACTGAAGTCGTCAGTGAATGTCACGAAGTAGGAGAATCCTCCTCTCACACTGACATTCAGTGGTCCACAAACGTAAGTTTGGATTAGATCTAACGTCTGTTTGGTTCGCTCTAGATTCCCTGTGAAAAGAGATCTGGTCATCTTTCCTTTGAGACAGGATTCGCAAGTCGGAAGTTCATATAGTTCTGTATCTCAAGAGCCTTAAAAGAAACTAACTTTTGGATACTACACTTGGAGATATGTCCAAGTCTAGCGTGTCCAAGTGGTGGATTGTTATTATCATATTTTCTTTTCTTTGATTGAATGTGCATGACAATTAGTAGGTTGAAGGGAATAAAGACCATCTATCAAAGTACCACTAACATAAATACAACCATTTTTAATTATGTAAAGATCCATATGAAATGGAAAAACAAAAACCATCATTGTCTAACAAAGGAATAGAAATAATGTTTTTTTATTATTGTTGGTGGGTATAAACAATCCTTTAAAACTAAAATAGAATTCCCTATCACTAATTTCACATCTCATATAGCCTCTGCAGCAACCCTTGCTCCGTTTTCAAAATGCAGGATCCTTTCCCCGGGCTTAAGTGTTTTTACTTCTCCCACCACCTGCAAATCATTGCAAATATGAGAATCAGCTGTGGTGTCTAACACCCATGATGCACAGTTAATAGAAATATTAACTTCAATAAATAAAATACCTTGGGCTACCGTCTTCAGGTAGTCTAGGCAGTTCCTTTTCCAGTGCCCTACTTTCTTGCAGTGGAAACATTCATCTCCTGGGCTTTTGCGCTTTTTATTGATAACCTTGGTGATCGCTTTAGAAGATAACACCTTCTTCTTCTTTTTACCTTTCTTAGGCTTTGCAGCCTTCGATTCATGAGCGATCATCACAGGTTTCTCCTTCTTACGGGTTGATTATGCTGTAACCAACAAATTGGTCAGCTCGTGGAGAGCAAGTTCTCTCTTGCATGTTGAAGTTCAACACGAACTGATCGAACGAGCGAGGCAGAGTATGGAGGAGAAGGTCAGTGCTAAGATCAGTGTTCAAATCCACGTCCAATCGCCCCAATTTTTCAATCAGGTTGATGAAACACAGACATTGATCCTTGACACTGCTTCACTCAGCCATCTTGAGATTAAATAACTCATTGGTTGTAGCGAATCTTGCGGTATGAGACTTCTCTCCAAACATCTGTTGGAGGTGGAGAAGTATATCTCGAGCAAGAGGCATCTTGTCATGCTGTTTTTGCAGCTCATTTGACATTGAAGCTAGCATGAGGCAACGAACCTGAAGATCGTCATCAACTCTTTGCATGGGCAGTTCGTTGTTCCTCAATAGCTCTTGCTGCAGGTGCAGCAGGCATAGGTGTGTCGAGAACATAGCTCCGATGCTTGGAGTCCAGGACTATCCTCTAGTTTCTTAGCCAATCGACAAAGTTTGATCCATTCAATTTATTAGCGTTGAGGATGACAGATAATGGATTTTTAGACATTGTTAGATAATCTACAAATGAAAAGAAGACAACATTTTAGTTGACTGATCTATGCTTAATACTTATAATTAACGAATTTTGGTTTTGATTTCGATAAAGTTCTCCCAATATTTTGTCAAAACAATTACCCCTTTAATTGCTCGGGAAATTTTATTTCCTGGTAGGTCTTGTCGTCCCAGCAGACATTAATTGCACCCACAACTCATGGACATGCGATTAATTCTCTAGGTAGGTATACTATTACAAATTGTGTCACTACACACTATTTAAGCTATTTTGCCTTGATTTTGCGCTTATCTGGCATTGGTACATCATGAGTATTACTACTCGTTAACCAACAGGTGATTGGTCTAGTGGAAGGGACTAGTCACTACACATTAGCGGACTCAGGTTCGAATCCCTGTTGGGAGAGGTACCCACATTAATGTGCCCAACCCCCTCGAAATGGATTAAACCCTTGGGAAACCAAATAAAAATCAATCTTGATGCGCAACGAGCCCGCTCATTAAATCCCCGTAACTGATTACCGATCGATATTCATGTCCCGACCAGTCCTCATCCTTGTTGAGTTAATTAGAAACAAGAGTCAAGGAATTTTGCGTACTGTCCCTTTCTTCGACTCGGGTGCTAGACTCTGGATCACCTTAATCAATACGTAGACAGCCTACGCTAGTTCTTATTGATGGAAGGCTTGGATCTTTAAAACTTTATTTTAATGTACCTAATATGACTTAATATTTAATTCATGAGGGGTTTTTCAGGTTCGAAAGTTCATGCTAACTCTCCTCGAGATCTCACCGTATAAGTCATTACACAACCTCAAGCTATTTTTTGAGGGGTTCTGGCAGCAGAGTACTCATGTTGATTCCTCTGGAGTTGAAATACTCTTCAACAGTAGAGTTTGTAAATTCAGTGTCCCTATCTGATCTGATCTTCAGTATCTATAAGCTCTTTTCATTCTAGATCAATACCTCAGATTAGTAAGATGTTCCTACTTCAAGTATATCTTGTAAAGTCATCCACAACAACTAGGTTACCATTGCAAATATGATCAATAGGACCAAACAAATCCATGTGAAGTAGCTCCAAAATTCTGGTTGAAGATTGGTGCTTTTTGCTTTTGAATGAAGACTTGATTTGTTTACCCTTCTGACATGTGTCACACAACTTGTCTTTGCTCATGACTATTTTTTAAATTCCTTCTACCAAGTTGTTCTTGATTAATATGTTGATGGTCTTGAAATTCACATGATTCATTTTTTTGTGCCATAGCCAACTAACTTCACTTGGTGTAGGAGCCACCAAACAAACATTAGAATTCCTGTCCACAGAATTCCAGTCAACTATATAGATATTTCCTTGTCTTCTTCCAGATAATATCACCTTCTTGGTAACTTGCTCTACACACTTATCCGATGAGAAGATAATAGAGAATCTCTTGTCACAAAATTGACTTATGCTCAGCAGATTGTACTTTAGGCTTTTAATATAAGAGACGTCAGATATCTCAATGTTTCTTTTTATAAGCTTTCCACATGCCACAATCTTTCCTTCTTCGTTGTCTCCAAAATGTAACTTATGGACCGTCCACGGCAGCAACATCAGTCAGTTCATCTATATCTCCACACATGTGCCTTGAACATCCACTGTCCATGTACGATTTCTTCTTTACTTTACTCCTACTCCTAATCCTAACTTACAAAACAAAATAAAATTGTTTTAGGCACCCTTTATTGAGAGGGTCCTGAAGGATTAGTGACACCAAGATTTTGAAGTTTTAGGCTTCTTAGGCTTTGTGGAGTTTGATGGAGCATGAGCTACTCTGGATGCATCATAAGTTTCAGCAGATACATTGTTATGATAATCATTATGATAAGAGTAATGCTCAAAAGTAGGATACGGTGCATGATAAGCAGGGCAAGCATGCATCAGATGATGAGCATGGTATGCAGCATAGTAAGATGAAATTGAGGTGCATGATAAAATGATGGATAAACAGTTTGCACATAATGAGATTCATTTCCATACCAAGCATTTTCATTTTTATGATTCTTGTGCTTCTTTGGTTTACTCTTAGCTTGCTCATTAACATACGACTTAGTTTTACTACTAGTCTGATTGGTTTACTCTTAACAACAAACTTCTTCAGACTACTCTGTTGTTTTGCTCAACCAGTCTGTTTTTCAATTTTAGGCTATTTACCCTTTTTAGAAATAGGATATTTCTTTTCTTTTTTCCCTGTTTCTAGTGAAGTGGGCTTAGCTGTCTGAACATACAAGATGACTTTATTATTGTCAGCATATATAAATTTTCAGTATGGTTTAGTTCTAAACTTTCTTTTTCTAAAGGCAGTTTCTGTAAACTAGACATGTGATCCGATGCGACAGAAGACTTATCATGAGACTCTATGACTTTCTCAAGTTCCATTATTTCACACTTATAGACTTCACATTTAGCTTTAAGAGATTTATTCTCTTGCCCAAGCTTTTTATACTAAGCTGATTCTTGTGGTTTTTGAACCTTAAGTCTTAGTGATGTATTTTGCTCTTTCAGCATAGTCATTTCTTCCTTAAGCTTAGCAAATGCAGTAACAACACTAGAGTTATTAATCATCATTTGCTCAAATAAACTAAACAACTCATTTTAATTTTTAGAAAAGGTTACCTCATTATCAGAGTTATCTGATTCTTTGGCCATTAGATAGAGTAGTGCTGGTATCTCATCTTCAGTAGAGTCATCTTCTGACATCTCTGAATTTGAATCAGAAGAGTAGATGACTGCTATCTTTTGAGCTTCAGCCAACATCACCTTGCTTTTGTTATGTCTATTTTCTTTTCTAATTTTCTTTTCTTCCTCTGTATACTTCTTAACTTTAGGATATGGGCAGTCTTTAATGAAATGTCCCATTTTCCAATAATTATGGCACATTAGTTTGGATTTATAATTATTCTTAGATGAGAATGAGAGATAGGGTTAGAAGTAGAAGCATTGTTGAATATGTTCTTCATTTTTCTCTTATATAACTTTTTGAAGCCTTTCAGCAACAACACAACGTCGCCAACAATGTACTCCTTTTTGTTGAGCAGCATGGTCTCATCAGATGAGTACATTTCTTTGGTTTTTCCAGCTGAACTTCTGGGTTTGTCTGCAGCAACCAGGGCAGAAGTGGGACTAGAAGTTGAGGTTTCTTCTATACCCATCCTCGACAGTTTATACTCGTACGCCTTGAGTACCGAAAACAGCTCTGTAAGAAAGATTTTCTACAGATCCCTTGATTCTTCCATTGTTGTAATCTTCATATTGAACTTGGGAGGTAGTGCCTTCAAAACTTTGACAGTGATCTCTTTATAAGTGAAGGTTTTTCCCAACTTTAACATTTTATTTAACGACCTTGTAAACCTTGTATCCATCTGATCAATGGTTTCTCCGAACTTCATTTTGAAGTTCTCTAACTTCTCAAGAGCAATGCTTAAATTGTGCTCTTTGATAACATCATTTCCTTCGCTCATGTGGCAAAATTGTCCAACATTTCTTTTGTTGTTTTACGGTATTTGACCTTGTCAAACCTGTCATTGTTTTAGGCTGTGGTTATGATAAACCTTCCAACTTTAGCGAGATTGTTCAGCTTTATTTCTTCGACTGTCATCTCTTCCAGCTCTTTGTCAACCACCATCTCTTGGTTATTGACTTTGAGTGTTTTTGTGATTTTGAAAGGACCCTTGGTTATGCACGTGTACATATTGTCATTGTCAGCAGCAAGAAAAATTTCCATGCATATTTTCCAGTCCTCAAAACTCATACCGTCGATGTGGGGAACATGGCTGATACAGTCCATTTTTCAAAAAATTTTATTTTTCAAAATATGCTCTTTTGAAAACTTTTGAAAAACACACACTAGGATTCAAACGAACCACCTGCTCTGATACCACTTGTTGGTCCCAAGTGATCATATGAGGTCTAAAGAGGGAGGGAGGGAGGGGTGAATAGACCTCTGAATCTTTTAAAATTTCTCCAACTTTTCTTATCAGCAGAGTAAGCTGACCGAAACTTGTGAGACTACTTCGTTGATTGTGCACTTAACTTAATCAGTAGAGTTGGCCACTCGTCTGATTTACTTATCTGTTTCAAATTTAATCAAAGTTTGAAACTAGTATGCAGCGGCTTTATCAAATGTTTTTCAAACAAGTTATTTTCTTACTAAAAGATTTTATCCCCGGTTTTTAAAGCTCCTTTTAAAATCTTTTGTCTGTTCAAATTGTTTGTATGCTTTTGGAAATATTCAAGTAAAAATGCAAGTAATCAAACACAGAGAACTTTTATAGTGGTTATATAGACAAGAATGTCTTTTAGTCCGCTCTTATAAATCACGAAGACTTATGTTATACTAGAAACAATAAGTAACCTAGTACACTCTTCTTACGATTTTACAACAAATGATAAAGCCACAAGTTCGTTATAGGGAATCAAAAAGAAAACCTATACTATGAATTTTATCACTCACAAAGATGGATATACACTTCGCACAACACTCTCAGTTTACAGAAATCACTCAGATTTTGTGTTTAGCTTGTTTTTTCAACTCGGTTTTGTCGACAGATGACTTACCTGATAATGTTCTATTCTTGAGTTTTGAGACTTGAAAAATTTGCTCGTTTGATTTCTCTCTCAGTTGTTGTGTTGTCTCTAACTCTTGAATCACGAACTATTTATACTAGAGGGTTTGAATTCTGCCTTTTGAAGTAAGACAAAATTCAACGCTCCCCGATTACTGGTCCCCATTTTCTGGAATGGCTCTCTGCAACAATTCATTGTACACTATGTTGTACTTCTTCTTAGTCGCATTTAATACACTCTGCTGATCTGAGACTTTTCTTCAATCATTTATCTTTAATACCCTTCTCTTAAAGCATTTATTACTCCAGGTGCAATTATTACCGCCGGAGAGACTTTCTGCACTTCCACTCTTCTGATGAACACTCTGTTGATTCAAACCGAACTCATCTGATTTGATTCTGCTGAAATTCACCAGTCTAATTTCGAACCCAACATAAGATCAGTAGTTTTCTGGACCAAATATTTAACCCTTCTGATTTGTACTTGTTTCATTGGTTAAATATTTTCAGAGGTTTACTAAGCTTCCATTGGAAATCATCAAAACCTCCCTTCACTTCTTCATCTTCATCCAACAATGATATTTTTAGTACATCACTTTTATAATAGTTTTACTTATCTGACTGGTAACTTGTCTGTTAACAATATATCACTAGTGAAAACCAATAGCTAGTGATCTTCCTTTGTTGTTTGTCAATCTAGCAAGAGTATTCTTAAGGTCTACAAGAATTAAGAACAAATCATATAATAATATAACTTCAACTAAATGTCATTGAAGATGTCATCTTTAATCAGGAGTACCGCTAGTCTTACACGTTCCTCCTAAGTTCAAGAATATATCAATCACCTAGTATGTTGAGAGTTAGTCTTGATGGTTACTTAACTGTTGAAAGATTAGTAAGATGATGAACCCCAGTCTTCTGATAGGTTCCCCCTCAGCTTATGAATCCAAATTCATCAAGTCTGTTTCCACTCTTAGAGTAGAAAATCTTGCATCAATCAATGGATTAGTGAAAATGTTAGCTATTTGTTTGTCAATATGAACATACTCTATTATGACATTTCATTTCTCAACATGGTCTCTTATGAAGTGATGTTTGATCTCAATATGCTTAGTACTTGAATGACTTGTAGTGTTCTGAATAAGTGAAATTGCACTTATATTGTCACAGTAAATAGAATTCCACTGATTTTGATATTGTAATCTTCTAGTTGATACTTGAACAAAAGTATATGTGCACAACATGCTACAACAACTATGTATTCAGCTTCAGCAGTAGATATGGATATTGAAGTCTGATTCTTACTCATCCATGTGATGAGACGGCTACCTAAAAATTGACAAATAGTTGTAATACTATTCCTATCAATTTTGCAGCCAGCAAGGTCAGAATCTAAATATTCAATAAGTTTAAATCCTGATTCCCTTGTATACAATAATCCCTATTCTTGAGTGTCATTAAGATACTTCCTTATCCTTTTGGCAGCTAAGTATGAGAAGGCTACCTAGAAGATTGACAAGTACCTGTAGTACTCTACTTGTGCATTTACAACAAATGATGAAGCCACAAGTTCGCTTCAGGTGATCACAAAGAAATTCTATACTCTGAAGTAATATCACTCACTTTGATGAATATCTACTTCTCACAACACCCAAATTTATGAGTATGATCTTTTTCTTTGACTAGCTTTGTCAACAGATGACTCGGCTGATAGTGTTCTGTTCTTGAGTTTTTGAGACATTGAAAATTTGCTCGATGAATTCTCTTTCAATTATTTTGTGTTGTCTCTAACTCTTGAATGTAGAACTATTAGAATTATAGTTTAATTTGAATATGTTTATCAAGTAGAGCATTTCAACTCGAATTTGGTTTCTTGTAACCTATAACTACTACCATTAATGAATAACCACCTGTGCTATATATTTCTTCTCCCTCTAATAGAGTAAACCCTCACCCATCCTTATTCTTCTTTAAATAATTTTTATATTTCTACTATTCTCCTTTATTTGAAATGGTTGGATGTTCCAAAGAAGACCTCAAAATAGGTTTTTGATTTACTCGTGTAAATAGTCAAATTTTCAGTTATATTAACGGTCTTGGTTGGACTTTTGTTAAAAATGTTTATTTAAGTTCAATTTTAGGTCTATGGTTTTGAGCTGTACTAAGAAAAATCAAGATTGAGATTGTTCTTGCAAAATTAATGTTGAATCTTGTTAAGTTTGCAAAAGAATGATTTGTTGTTGTTTTTAAATCCTTAAATTGTGTTCTTTGAAAATGTTCGAATTCATCCCACAACGGTATACTACTCTTATGTCTTAATTTTTATTCATTGATCCGCTACTTACGTACAAGCACAAAGTTGTATGAGACATCAAAACTTATCCTGACATTGTGCCACATCTCGAATAATATAATGTTCAATTTCTAACCCATTGTTTGCTCTGAATTTTGTCTGGCTTGCATCAATGTGCAATTAGCTCGATGCAATAGACTCGATATAAAATAAAATGAGTTCGGAGCGTGCCAATGTTTGTGCGTGCAAACATAATGGTTTAAAATGGACATAATATGATGAATATGTAACATTAATCAATGTCCTAACAAAGTTCTGATTTCTAACCAATTGATTGTGGCAGAGTAGGCAAACTCTACCCCTAATTCTTTTACATGTCTTTCTGGCTGCATGACTTAACAATTTATGATAATTTTTATTGAAATGGCAAACTTTATAACCAACCAATAGCTCACTCGATATATCAAAAGATTTACATAAAAAGTAATTATTGAGCTGATTATCAAGCAACTTAAAACATGTCAACTTTATCATTTTAATTTAACACTCGAACTAATCACATTAACAATTTAACATCAAAGACATATTAAAATCACTTAATCAAAACAAACTTTGTAAAAGAAATCAAGAGATGAAGGCAAAATACTTCAATATATGAAATAAACAAGATAGATGAAATACACGTAATCTAGCCTAACACATTTCCCTGAATTACAAGTATTGGAGGTAGCAAAACAATCAGCAACAGGAAATGAAATTGAAGATAAATTGAGTGAAGAAAAGGAGATAAAGGAAGGAATTTTCCCAAATTGATTTAGGGATTAGGTCAACAAAATTAAGGCGGTGTAATCTCTGTTAGCCGTTAGTGTTTATTAGTTATTTTATTTTATTGCTTTTCCCTTTTTTACCCCTGCTGGTAGTTGTATATATTGATAGGTTGTTAACCTTATTTGTACACACAAATTCATTCTCTTATTTTCAGATTAATATACACGAAGTATTATTTCCTCAATTCTCTCTATAATCAAGTTTACATATACATATTACACATATTCAATATTAACATGGTATGAGCAAATTGATATCATCTTCCGCTGCAAAACTCCAGAATTCTTCAACAACTTGTTCCAGTTTTATTCATCATCTGCTACACAGATTCATAGTCTATCATCCAGATTTCCAATTTTTCATCAATCTCCTAATTTCATGTTTTTATCCCTTTAAATTTTTTTCCCTTACATTCTATCACATTCATCCCTTCCTTCAGTTTCCAGATCACCTTCTCCACTTTCTTGATCATATTTCACATCAAGAAAATCTCATTTTTTTTCTTTTCTCAAATTACAGATCACACAATACACTTTCTTTCACATTCTTGATCATCTTTTACTTCAAGAAAACTCAATATTCATCACTCCTCACACTATGAGTTCAGATCCACAAGATTCCTCCACTACCACATCAACCCCCATCTCTTCCAGCCCGTTCTATCTGCACCCTGCAGATGGACCAGGCATCACATTAGTGTCTGAAAAATTGGATGAGACAAACTATCAATCATGGAATAGAGAAATGATTATTTCTCTTACGGTTAAAAACAAGTTGGGATTCATTGATGGCACAATAACAAGACCTACAGATGATCCAGTAATGGCCAATTATTGGGACAGGAGCAACACAGTAGTCCTCAGTTGGCTATTCAATTCCCTCACTAAAGACATCAAACGCACAGTTCACTATCACACAATTGCCATAGATGTTTGGACAGACTTAAAGAACAGATATGAAGTAGCAAGTGGTCCACACATGTTCTCTTTAAAAAGAGCCTTGATGAATTTACAGCAACAAAATTTGTCAGTCAATGCTTATTTCTCCAAATTGAAAATCATATGGGATGAATTGACTAATTTCAGGCCTAAATGCACATGTGGAAATCTTGATGAATATTTTGAAAAGGAATACCTACTTACTTTCCATATGGGCCTTCAAGAATCACTTTCCCACACAAAAAGCCAGCTTCTTTTGATGGATCCCCTACCTACAGTAACTAAAGCTTACTCATTGGCTTTTCAAGAAGAAACCCAACGAAACATCAATTCCTACTCTAACACATCAGATTCCTCATCCTCTATGGCCTTCTCAAACAGATCTGCCACTTCTACTCCTCCATACAGTGACAGAAATAGTGTCCTACAAGCCAGCAGTGTGGCTAGCATTTATTGTAATAAATAAGGAACTATTCAATTTTGATTAATAAATGCACTTTATTAAATGGTCATCTTTATCTTATGTAATAATGATCTACGCATAAGGATAGAAGTCCTTAGATCACAGGGCTATGGGACAACCCGTGGACTGATCTCCAAGGCCGTGATCTAGAACATATTCAAGAGTCGTAGAATCCAATCGAGATAGGACATCGTTGGATTCGGTTAGGCTCTCACTATTGTGTATACTCCGTGAACTGAAGAACGCTGGGGTCCACGAGCGTGACTGGGATAGTCGATACACAAAAGTGAGTGGCTTGCTGGGATGGCAAGCACACTGAATACCCCAATTAGGAAATGACTCACCATGGAAGCGGTCGCATATCGGGGTTGAAGTTATTCCAATTTGCAATAGTATACGAGGAACGATCCCTAACTACTTGAGGTGATAGGGTTTATCTGGTGCGAGAACGTTCATGCTTTGATATGAGTTTCGACTGACTGGAGATCACCAGAAGGTCTCTGTGAACTCATGTTATGCAGATTCATATCATCAACAAATGATGCATTGACCCGACTTGATAGGTTGGGAAATTCTCCTATGAATTTCTGTGAGAAATTAATTCTGATAAAATCATTGGACAAGGTATCTGACGACTTTATGTAAGTAGCTCATAAAGATCAAGTCAAAGAAAATTTATTTCGAGACCAGAATACATAAGGTCAAGACAAAATAAAAGGGAGACCGATGAAAGACCATACCCTTAAGTCTCGACTGGGAGATTGATCGATGAAGAGATTATGTCGTATATGGAAATTGTAAATGAGTTAAAAGGTTCACTGAATTAATTCACCAGTTATTGGGCTCCATGGGCTTGTGGCTGGACATCGACCGTGGAGTATGGGAGAATTCCCAAATTAGCAGGGGTGCTTGTAACGCCCCCAAAATTTCGAACCCGTTTGATTGGATTTTTAATCCAAATTTATGTGCTACTTTTTATTTTCAAAGTTAAAATTAATTTGAACTTAAATAATTTATGGGGCAAAAATGCACTTTACCGAAACTTCAGGGGGCAAAGGGAAAATTTCGCCCCATACTTGATTGCAGCTAATAGGAGAGCCTTTATAGCTCTCCTATCCTGCCATAGGGAGTGGCCAAGCATGCCTCTTGGTTAGAGAGATTTCTCTATCCAAGATGAACATGCATTGGCTTGTTTTATGGGAAGTAATTATATCTCCCATCTTCCCAAGGTGTATTTAAACACCTTTCTCCTCATTTCAGATTTCTCTCCACTCATTTTACACCTTAGAGTTCATAGTTAAGTTAGAATAAGAGAGAAAATAAGGGAGAGAAAAGAGACAACACATTTAGAAAGATAAATTTCGGGTATACTCAGCACAGCCTCGGTTTTCCGACCATTCCGCCTTCGTCCACCGTTGGATCATGCCCAAATTTTGTATGGAGGTTCTACACACATGGATCTACATATTGACCGTTCGGATCGTCGTTTGGAACTTCCGATGTGAATCAACAGCCGTTAGAAAATGGTGAAAAGTAAGGATTTGAGGGCCTTTTTATGAACCACCACCGGAGCCGCCACCACTGCCACCGGAGCCGCCACCACCACCTTCGGAGTTCTGGAGATGAAGAGAGTTTCACCCCCTTCGTTGTTTTGGGTAAAAAGACATACATGCATGTGTTCTTTAGTCTTTGTGATATTACTTTCTTCTCTTTAAAATATATGTTGAAGAAGTTTAGTTTGTCCTTGTGATAAGTTGTTGAGTTCATATGTAATATTTAGTGTGACTTGCTTTGGTTTTGTTTAAATATTTCTTATATGTTTGGATCTTGACTTCTTTTTGTGAGAAAGTTGATGTTTTTATTTTTCTCAAAACTTTGGGGGTATTTTTGAAAATTTTAAAAGTTGAAAGGTTAAGGGCTGTAATTTTTATTGGGAGTAAGATGGACTGAAAATCTAAATTTTTGTTTGATGTTTGGTATAAAGTTATTTGAAAAGCATTTGTTTTAAAGTTTGCTTTGAGATTCTTGCAAAAATGGAGTTTTTGAAACTTTTGGGGTTATTTTTGTAAATCTGAAAACAAGGGGTCAAATGCGCTGTTTTGTCACTGTTTTTACATGGTTCTTTTATAAAATCTTGATTTATTGATTTGAAGTAGTGGTTTATTCATTTTAGTTTTTAGATTGAATATTTGTAAATTTTTCGAAGAAAGTTCATAATTAAAGAACTTTTTGTTTCGTTTGTGAAAAGTTATTAAAACTTATTTTTAATCTTAGTTTTATAGTGAAAATTATGCTTGATTATTTTTAAATATTTCTTAAATGCGTGGATCTTAAATTATTTTTTAAGAAAATTGGTTTGGTTAAGTTTTCAAAACTATGAGGGTGTTTTCGAAAAGTTTTAAACTTGTGGGGTTTTTAAAGCTTTGATTTTTGAAGTAAAATGATACTTAATACTTTCATTTGATTTTCGATATGAGTTTAGTTAAAAATATTTTGATTTAAAGTTTGTTGCAAATTTTTCGGAAAAATGGATGTTTATAAAAGTTTAGGGGTTGATTTGTAAATCTGAAAAATGAAGGTAAAAATTTGCTGTTTTGGCGCTGTTGTATTTAAGTAGTATTTTGAGTTTTGAAAATAATTACTTTTAAGTGGAGTTGATGTCGAAAGTTCTATGCAATTTTGTGAGATGTGTTAGTAGGAAATCCTTGTGTAGGATTTTCATTAGTTATGTTTCTAAGTCGTATACGTACTTGCTCAGGTTTCGGATACGCTTCATTTGTGGAGTTTTAGTCGCTATACTAAGCGACAAAGGTGAGCGCTGTGTGTTTAATTTGTATGTCGGTCCGATGTGCTTGTAGATCGAGTCCAAACATGCACTTAGGCTCTTAATAATCAAAGCATGAATTTTATTCTAACTTTTCTTGCATGTCGTCACGAATAGGTTGACTTATTAGGTCAACATTTCTCGCATGAAATCACTTAGCATTTGAACATGATTATCCAAATACATGCTACATCCGAATCTATTAGTTGCGAATATATTTTTCGAAATTATCATGATACCCAAAATTTCATTTGATAAGTTATTAAATGTTGATAATATGTTGATATGTTTGATATGTTATGTTCCGTTTGTTTCCGACTATATGTTTCCGTTTGTTTTCGATTTTGTGTGGGCCCCCCTTTTTATTGGTATATGGACCCGATGCCAACTTGGCCGGCAAGGGCCGGTAGGATTGTCACGGTTACCCGTAGGCCTGTCCTTACAACCCAAGTGGGGAGGAACACTTGGGGAGTAAGGACGAACTCCGGCAAAGACATGTCGATGCATTTTTGATAGTAAGGTCGCTCCTTACTTGGTGAGTTTGGATGGACTTTGATCAGACTGAGGATGGAGGGTAAGTGGAGGACGGCATCAGCAAATTCTTGGTTATGTGAATTTCGTGTTTCTTCCGTCTTGAATATATGTTTATTTGCTTGATAACATGCTTATGTTATATAATATGTTGCATCCACACATCACCATGCAATTCGCACATAGCCTCACTAAGTTGGACGATCAACTTATGCGTTCTATGTTTCACTCTTTTCAGTTTCAGGTGCTCTGAAAATTTATAGTCGGGTTGCGGTTAGGTCATCACGGTTGCGGTCCCACCCTAGTATTCGGGAGAGTAGTAATATTTTGTGATCAATTTATGCTCTTTTTCAATTTTGATTAAAACCTTGTTTAGAATGTTTGATTTGTTAAAGTTGATTTATATTTTTGTCAAAGATTCAAGAATTTCATAAATTACTTAATTATCTCTCTCGGTTGATTTTGTTCAAATATTTTGATATATTTCGTTTTAAATAGCTTCCGCTTTAAAACCTTTTAGTTCATCGTTTAAAAAAAAAAAAAAGGGCTTCGATGTTTTTAACGCTACTTTTTCAAAATAACAATAATTTTTCGACCGTTTTCCGACGGACCCGCGGAGCCGGGCCGTCACAGATGGTATCAGAGCTTCGGCTCAAGGCCAGGATAGGATCCTCGGATTTGTACTGAGGGGTTAGTAAGGTGGGACTCACCGTCATGATTTTAGGGTGTCTACGCACATTGGGTAGTTCACGTTTAGGACAAGACCGCAACCGAAACCATATGTTTAGTACGTCTCCATGGTGTTAATGGTTATTTTTGCTTGATTCTGTGTTTTCTTGATTAGTTGTTTTGTAGTTGGTATCCCGATTATTCGAACTTTATTGTTGATATTAATGTCTGGTTATAATTGTATATGTCTGTGTTCCGTGATTTTACTTAAATTTTGAAATATTTGAATCAAGTGACGTTTCCTGAAGTACATATAGAATGACTAAAATGGCCCTAATCCTTTTGAATTCCATTATCGAGTTTACCTTACTCAAAACTCATAATTCCGATCCTAAATGTATCCATCTCCAAATTGATCTCTCGACTTCAGTAAGCTTTCTTGAGCTTATTTTTGCTATAATTAATTGTTTCGCCCTTATTCTAGTGTTGATACTTATTCATTTTGAACTTGTGATCCCTAGATATCTTTTCTTTATCGTTTTGGCGAATCAAATTGTTAAGTAAGCAATCTTTCTTTCAATAGACAAAATATCATTCCAATTTCGTTGACACAAGTCTTGTGTTCTAACTCGTCTATTACATGTTTCTTGCATTCAACTATGAATCACTTTTGATAGCGAGTAACTTCATTTTCAATTCTAAAACTATCCTATGTTCATATCCAATCTCTTTATTTCCGCTCGTGTTATTCTGAAGTTTCTAAATGCGATTGCCCGATTGTGTCTTTTCCTTCACATTCTGTAATTTATCGTAAATTATTCTTCAATCATTTTAGCCTCATTCTTGAAATGGCTTCTTCAAGTCGTGCCCTTAGTTACCTTTAATCTGACTCTTTGACTGTTTTCCTTCAGAGCTTATCGACACTCTCAATTAACATGTCTTTTTCTATTGGGGATTGACTTCTTGTATCCCTTTAAGCTTTTATTTCGATCCCTTATATTTGTACTTGTTCAGAGTTTACCCCTCCCTATTTCATGAGATACTTTCTCGTATCGACTTCGTAAACCAAAATTATTTATTTTTGTCGGATTCTGTTATTGTTATTGTTCCTTGTCCTTCTTTTTCCCGAGCCTATTTATTCCTTTATGATCATTTTGAAATTATCCATATGCTTTCATGTTACTCTTTTCGTTCTATTCGATTATACAATCTTCTAAATTTCCTAAAGGAATTGAATTGTCTCGGTTTCTTTTTGAACTTCATGTTTTCATTTGTCCATTCATAAATTGTTGTTCCTTTGCCTATTTCATTCCTTATTGCAAGCCGCATAAATCAGTTCAATTTATTCTCAATTCCTTTTGAACTTTAGACTTACCTTCTGTTGCTTTGAACTTATTTTTAATTCCCGTCTCGTTCAATTTGATCGTTTCGATGTTCTCATATTTCACTATCGACTTTTACTTGTTTTCTATTGCAGCTTGTTGTAATCATTATTGAAATGATCTTCGAATCTCGCCATTTATCTTGACTTGCTTTTCAAATGACCAAACACACTTTAATGTTTTTGGTTATTATTGTCATGAGACTTGTTTCGACATTCTGTTATCCTTACCGATATCCTTGCTTTGATCTTCTTTTTACTTGCACCGTTTGAAATGGTGAGGCTCATCCCTTTCGTTATTTTTATCGGTGCACCTTAATTGTTCACCATGTCACTTATATCAAACTATTCATTTGGTTATCTTTATTATCGATATTTCAGTCCTTTTCCAATCTTCGTTGATTCTTCTTTATGTTGCCATTGCTAATTCTTATCTTGTCATCTGGAGCATCTTGATTCGATCATCTTTTCTAATCCTTATCGTGTTTCTTCATTTGACTCATTTTGTTCCTTGCGAGAATCCCAAGTCAAATGTCATTCAGTACCTTTTGAATTCTCTGGGCCAAACTAAACTATATATTCTTATGTGAGTAGTTTTTCTTTTGAGAAGAATCTTAATCCGCGGCATAGGAGTTGGAATTATCGTTGTATCTCATTCTGCCGCATCATGATTATGCGTAACGTATATGGCACGGCCA
The DNA here is from genome assembly GCA_003313485.2 of Penstemon barbatus. Lineage (NCBI taxonomy): Eukaryota > Viridiplantae > Streptophyta > Magnoliopsida > Lamiales > Plantaginaceae > Penstemon > Penstemon barbatus. The sequence continues at coordinate 44,280,553 of CM064884.1, read as the reverse complement.
GAGTATAAAAAGGCGACTTGGGAGTTAGAGAAAAGATACGTCAGAGTTTTGAAATGCCTAATGTACGAGAGAACATTTCCGCACACTCGTTTTAATCAAGAAGGCTGCAGATTCTATAGGAAAATGTTTTATGACGCACACAGAGTTATGAAGAAACGTTTCGGGAGCAAGAAAATAAGATACGTCGGCGTTAACCTTACCATGCGAATCTCAAGAACGAATTTGGGGACCAAATTCTTTTAAGGGGGGAGGATTGTAACGCCCCCAAAATTTCGAACCCGTTTGATTGGATTTTTAATCCAAATTTATGTGCTACTTTTTATTTTCAAAGTTAAAATTAATTTGAACTTAAATAATTTATGGGGCAAAAATGCACTTTACCGAAACTTCAGGGGGCAAAGGGAAAATTTCGCCCCATACTTGATTGCAGCTAATAGGAGAGCCTTTATAGCTCTCCTATCCTGCCATAGGGAGTGGCCAAGCATGCCTCTTGGTTAGAGAGATTTCTCTATCCAAGATGAACATGCATTGGCTTGTTTTATGGGAAGTAATTATATCTCCCATCTTCCCAAGGTGTATTTAAACACCTTTCTCCTCATTTCAGATTTCTCTCCACTCATTTTACACCTTAGAGTTCATAGTTAAGTTAGAATAAGAGAGAAAATAAGGGAGAGAAAAGAGACAACACATTTAGAAAGATAAATTTCGGGTATACTCAGCACAGCCTCGGTTTTCCGACCATTCCGCCTTCGTCCACCGTTGGATCATGCCCAAATTTTTTATGGAGGTTCAACACACATGGATCTACATATTGACCGTTCGGATCGTCGTTTGGAACTTCCGAAGTGAATCAACAGCCGTTAGAAAAATGGTGAAAAGTAAGGATTTGAGGGCCTTTTTATGAACCACCACCGGAGCCGCCACCACTGCCACCGGAGCCGCCACCACCACCTTCGGAGTTCTGGAGATGAAGAGAGTTTCACCCCCTTCGTTGTTTTGGGTAAAAAGACATACATGCATGTGTTCTTTAGTCTTTGTGATATTACTTTCTTCTCTTTAAAATATATGTTGAAGAAGTTTAGTTGTCCTTGTGATAAGTTGTTGAGTTCATATGTAATATTTAGTGTGACTTGCTTTGGTTTTTTTTAAATATTTCTTATATGTTTGGATCTTGACTTCTTTTTGTGAGAAAGTTGATGTTTTTATTTTTCTCAAAACTTTGGGGGTATTTTTGAAAATTTTAAAAGTTGAAAGGTTAAGGGCTGCAATTTTTATTGGGAGTAAGATGGACTGAAAATCTAAATTTTTGTTTGATGTTTGGTATAAAGTTATTTGAAAAGCATTTGTTTTAAAGTTTGCTTTGAGATTCTTGCAAAAATGGAGTTTTTGAAACTTTTGGGGTTATTTTTGTAAATCTGAAAACAAGGGGTCAAATGCGCTGTTTTGTCACTGTTTTTACATGGTTCTTTTATAAAATCTTGATTTATTGATTTGAAGTAGTGGTTTATTCATTTTAGTTTTTAGATTGAATATTTGTAAATTTTTCGAAGAAAGTTCATAATTAAAGAACTTTTTGTTTCGTTTGTGAAAAGTTATTAAAACTTATTTTTAATCTTAGTTTTATAGTGAAAATTATGCTTGATTATTTTTAAATATTTCTTAAATGCGTGGATCTTAAATTATTTTTTAAGAAAATTGGTTTGGTTAAGTTTTCAAAACTATGAGGGTGTTTTCGAAAAGTTTTAAACTTGTGGGGTTTTTAAAGCTTTGATTTTTGAAGTAAAATGATACTTAATACTTTCATTTGATTTTCGATATGAGTTTAGTTAAAAATATTTTGATTTAAAGTTTGTTGCAAATTTTTCGGAAAAATGGATGTTTATAAAAGTTTAGGGGTTGATTTGTAAATCTGAAAAATGAAGGTAAAAATTTGCTGTTTTGGCGCTGTTGTATTTAAGTAGTATTTTGAGTTTTGAAAATAATTACTTTTAAGTGGAGTTGATGTCGAAAGTTCTATGCAATTTTGTGAGATGTGTTAGTAGGAAATCCTTGTGTAGGATTTTCATTAGTTATGTTTCTAAGTCGTATACGTACTTGCTCAGGTTTCGGATACGCTTCATTTGTGGAGTTTTAGTCGCTATACTAAGCGACAAAGGTGAGCGCTGTGTGTTTAATTTGTATGTCGGTCCGATGTGCTTGTAGATCGAGTCCAAACATGCACTTAGGCTCTTAATAATCAAAGCATGAATTTTATTCTAACTTTTCTTGCATGTCGTCACGAATAGGTTGACTTATTAGGTCAACATTTCTCGCATGAAATCACTTAGCATTTGAACATGATTATCCAAATACATGCTACATCCGAATCTATTAGTTGCGAATATATTTTTCGAAATTATCATGATACCCAAAATTTCATTTGATAAGTTATTAAATGTTGATAATATGTTGATATGTTTGATATGTTATGTTCCGTTTGTTTCCGACTATATGTTTCCGTTTGTTTTCGATTTTGTGTGGGCCCCCTTTTTATTGGTATATGGACCCGATGCCAACTTGGCCGGCAAGGGCCGGTAGGATTGTCACGGTTACCCGTAGGCCTGTCCTTACAACCCAAGTGGGGAGGAACACTTGGGGAGTAAGGACGAACTCCGGCAAAGACATGTCGATGCATTTTTGATAGTAAGGTCGCTCCTTACTTGGTGAGTTTGGATGGACTTTGATCAGACTGAGGATGGAGGGTAAGTGGAGGACGGCATCAGCAAATTCTTGGTTATGTGAATTTCGTGTTTCTTCCGTCTTGAATATATGTTTATTTGCTTGATAACATGCTTATGTTATATAATATGTTGCATCCACACATCACCATGCAATTCGCACATAGCCTCACTAAGTTGGACGATCAACTTATGCATTCTATGTTTCACTCTTTTCAGTTTCAGGTGCTCTGAAAATTTATAGTCGGGTTGCGGTTAGGTCATCACGGTTGCGGTCCCACCCTAGTATTCGGGAGAGTAGTAATATTTTGTGATCGATTTATGCTCTTTTTCAATTTTGATTAAAACCTTGTTTAGAATGTTTGATTTGTTAAAGTTGATTTATATTTTTGTCAAAGATTCAAGAATTTCATAAATTACTTAATTATCTCTCTCGGTTGATTTTGTTCAAATATTTTGATATATTTCGTTTTAAATAGCTTCCGCTTTAAAACCTTTTAGTTCATCGTTTAAAAAAAAAAAAAAAAGGGTTTCGATGTTTTTAACGCTACTTTTTCAAAATAACAATAATTTTTCGATCGTTTTCCGACGGACCCGCGGAGCCGGGCCGTCACAGTGCTGATTTTGGAATGATCAATTGACAGAGTGTTCGATTGATTTAGAGTATATGTTACTCGAATAATTAAATAATATTTAATTATAACCCACGGCCAATTATGTGGTGAACCTACGGGGGCATACACAATACACATGAAGCGAAAGCGAGGAAAAGAGAACAACCGAGCTGGGACGACTGGGTCAATAATCAACTGGGTCGATTAAAGTGTGTTGGTCGACTGGGTCGACCCAATTGGAGCTAAATAGGATCCAATTGGAATTGGATCAAGATCATAAATTAAATTGGAATTTAAATCGTGAATTAATTAATTAAGTTCGATTTAATTAATTAAAGAAAAAATTAATTAAATAGACTTGGAGTCTAATTTAATTAATTGGGCTATTTAATTGGGAGATTAAATAAAGTCTGGTCAAATTAATTAACTATGCCATGAATTAATTAGGAAGACTTGGTCTTCTAATTAAAGTGGGACATGGCCATGTAGGAGAATTAAAGTCCTAATCCTAATAGGACTAGGTTAATGAGATACCTATAAATAGGGGACTTGATGTTATATCTCATACACAACTCTAAGAGCAAAAACTGAGCAAAGAAAATTCTCTCTCCCTCTCCCTACACACTAGATCGGCCGAACATATCTTCCACTTTGGAAGAATTTTTCATTTTCGATTTTAGTTCCAAAGTCGTTCTTACATCCTAGATATTAATATACCCTATGTTCTAGTCGATTAGGATATATTAATTTTTGTGATATTGTGGTGTATCAACTCGTAGAGGCGCAACACGTGGGGCGCTAGTAGCAGGACTTTGGATCGACACACCTGAGGGAAAAAACGCAACTTTGCTGAGCTACTTGGATTTGCAAGGAGACAGGTATAATTTGGATTTAATTATCCTTGTCGTTTTAATATTCATATATATACACCTAGGGTAGTATCCTGGCAAGATTCCGTAAGAGGTCCTATAAAATTTTAAATTCCGCTGTGCCTAGGGCTGTTTATCTTACCGAATCCCAACAGTGGTATCAGAGCCAGGTCTAGGCTTTGTATATATATGATTTGCAAATTCTGTGAATTAAATCATATGTTTGATTTATGTGGCTAGTTCTTTAACTTTGCATGTTTTAGGACTGTATAGTTTAACTTGGAGTTAATGAGTAATTTTGATTCAAGATTTTTATCATGTGAGTTTTAATTTTGGATTGTGATTTCATTATTAGATCTGCTTATTTAAATCATGGGTAATTGAACAACACAAAAAAAAAATTTGAATCCAACCGCGGCTGGGCGGCCACCGCGTGCTGCTGCCCACGGCAGCGTGCGAACAACACGCTTGCCGCGCGAGCAGCTCACGGCAGCAGCCTACGGGCTGCCAGCCGTGTGCTGCCACGCGCGGACTTCGTGGCCGCACCTGTGTTGTCCACATGGCAGTCTTCGATTGGCCTCGACTGGTTAATTATGGTTGGACTCTAATTCTGCCTATTTTAGAAATTATGAAAATTTTAGAATTTTAGAAGATTAGGAAACTTGGAGTTTTTTGGATAAGGTAGTAATCTTGTTAGATTTAATCACTACCTTAATTAAACTAATCTAGACAAAATTGGATTATCTTGAGAATCTTGGAGATTGTAATATTTGGGAAACTTAGAGTTTTGGATAAGGTATGAATATTAGAGATTTGGTCTACCTTAATTAACCAATTTAATCAAGATAAGGTTTGTAGATTACTTAGAACTCAAGTAAGAGTTAATTAATCTTAGAGATTAATTGTTAATTCAAAATTAATTAACTAAGATAATTTTTTGTGAATTAAAGTTAAAAGAGTCGGTAAATTTACATTTATGCCCTTATGTGAATTTATGCATGTACTTAAGTGTATATGTGGATTTGTCGATTTTTCCCTTAAAGCCCTGTGTAGTTTTTTGTTTATTTCTTTTATGGGTTGTAAATTAAATGGGCCTGGTTGGTGCCCTTGCTTGCGCAAATAAATGTAATAGAATTGGACCATTTAAATTTGTAAGCTAGGCTTGGAGCTGAGAAGACCTCATGAAGACTTGGAGATCCACATGGATCAACTCTACAACACATCTTCATAAAGGACAAGAAAGAATTAAACATTAATTTTATAAATTATCTTATAAGATTAATGTACGTAATTAAATTTTCTGACATTTTGAGAAAATATATGTTAGAATAAGTAATCTTTGGTACAGTTATCATTCTCCTACACATGCACTTCAATTTTGTTTTGAGTGAAAAAAAATGTTATTTATATTATCAAAAACCATCATTGTACTATTTTATCATAAAAAAACCCCTCCCAAGTCAAAATAATTTTCTTATGATAATTTTTGCTATTAAAAAAGCGAACACATAATAGTTTTTGGTAATAAAAATTACACAAGGACAATTTTGCCATAGATAAAATACACGGGGGTACTTTTACATTTATCTCATAAAAATATATATGAATCATGTGTTCCATAACTCATTTAGTATAATTAAAAAGAAAACCTCATTTAGTGTATATTTGTTCACGATCAAAATTTTCATTGTTTTGAAAACTTCAAAATGTTTCTATTATTTAATAAATGGAAAGAAAATAAGGTGTAATTTTGAAATTCTTTATAAGCTATATGAGACTCTTATATTTCTTTTAAATTTGATAATTTTTTCCTAGTATTTTCAAAACATTTCAGAATTTTTTTCCCAAAAACTACTCCATATTTGAACGAAATATGAACCAAAAAACGAAATTTTGAACCATGTACTTGTTATTTCATAATTTTGGTCCAATTGACACGAAATACAGAATAATATATTGAAACAATGTGGCAAAATTTCAAAAATAGTCCTCAAACCTTGGGGTTCTTTTAAAAATAGTCCTCTAACTATATTAAATACATATTTAGTCCTTTAACTATCACACAACTTTAATTTTAGTCCTATGCATAACAAATTTTGTCCTATAACTTTTAATAATTTTTAATTTTCGTCTTGTAGAAATCTCATCCTCTAATTTGAATAAGTTTCAATTTTGGTCTTGCAATTACAAACTTTTCCTCGGCAATAGGAACAAATTGTAACTGTAGGAGGGCAATTGAAATTTATGGAAAGCTAGAGGACCAAAATTAGAACTAAAATTGAAATTTGGTGAAAGTTAAAAGACTAAATTTACGTGCACAATAGTTACAGGATACTTTTTAATAAACCACAAAGTTACAGGACCATTATTGAAATTTTGCCAAATAATTACTTTTAGAGTTTTAGTTAGGACTCTTCAAATTCTGGTTTCAGCTGCTGCATCCCTAGATCCAAAATCTGAACGATTTCTTTATTCTTTCTTTTCTTTTTAATCCAAATACTAGCAATCGTTGGTTCATTAGCCATAGTGTAATTCAGAATTTCAGAAAATAAAACCAAAATTTTGATTTCTTACCATCTAAATTAATCAACTAACGTTCTTCCTCTAGATTCCTTGCGGTGGTTGTTTAACTCAGGTAGTGTTCTGCCTCTTTTATACCACGTCTCTCATCTTTCTCTCAACATCTCCGATTCAATTCTATCTCAACATCTCCTGTGCAAGAAAAAAAATTAACAAGCAGAGTATCAACTACATTTTAACTTTGTATTGGAACAACTTTGAGGTATTTAATCCATTATTCTTTTCATTTTGTTATTATTGTTCTCTTTCTGTAATCTTCACATAATGAGATATCAAGAGAAGATATCAAGAGAAGATATCAAGAGAAGGAACTCTTTAGATTATGAGTCCTACTGCAAGGTTAATTAAATATGTTGATGTCACTTCTTTGAAAACCAGTAACTTTCAATTTTCGTGCAATTACTTCAAGAGATGAATTATATATTCAAAGTTGATTATTGGATGAAACCTAAAATAATTAACATGGTGAAACTATTTTGGAATCAATTTGATTTCCATGCCTTTAAAATTTATCATTTTGTTTAGATAAATTTTACATAATTGTAAATGTGTTTGGTGTAGTATGAATTAATTAGTTAGTTCATGTCTTGATATTGAACTTAATTAATTAGTCGTATATGTACTATGTAAACATTGTGAATAGAATTGAACTATTAAGTGCCAGTTTTCGAGTTAGAGAATGATATAGGTAGTAAAATCATAGAAGTATTATTTATTAATTATACTGTGTTGTTTAATTTTCTATATGTGCTTCTTTCTACCCCTTATATGATATGTAACAGTAAATTCCTTTGAAGTTCATTACTGAGTAATGGTTTTAATAATGATAGACATTATATTACATAAAATAAGAAATGGTTTATAGTTAAGAGAAAAAGTGGACTAGAACTATAGTTTTAGTAAAGTTGCTTCTTTTGTGTAGTCAAAATTACATCTATGGTTAGAGAACTCAGGAGTAAAATTGTATTTATCTTCCTGTTTTTATGCTATAGCTGTTTTCTTTGTTCTCTATTATTCTATGTATTACTCAAGTCCATGACCTCAATTTGATCTCTAAGCCTTAGAATCTTCCAGCAAGGCTGTCAATTTTGTTTTGTTCCCTTTTGATTGAAATATGTTGTGTTCAGATGTTACTTTTTCAAATTTTCAGATACCATATATGTTTATGGTATATTTTCTTTTTGTTATAGACAATTTTTGGAACTAAAATTTACTTCTTAATACAAAATACATTGACTGACATGTTGAGTTTAGTTGTAAAACTTGAAAAACTTTTTTGTGATCAGAATTTTATGTTTCATAGTCCAAATATTCAGTAACTTTTTGTACTTCTTACATATTGACTGATTTTATTAATGTCCTCTAATAATATATAGATCTTCTATGCTAATGCAAATCATTTTATTTAATTTACATATATTTTCTCTTTATTTCCTTAGGAACTAGCAATGGACAAAAGTTGGATATCACTTGATAATAGAACACTTCCAGATTATGAAAAAGGAGTTCAAGAGTTCTTAGAGTTCGCCTATTCTTCAATTGAACCACATGAAAAGATCAGATGCCCTTGTGTTAGATGCAACAATGTTTATTTTCACAATCGAGATCATGTAGAAGCTGATTTGTTTGAACATGGATTTATCAAGCATTACATTTCTTGGGTGTTACATGGTGAGGAATTTGTTGACTCTAGTATTGAGGACTTAGATTCTGATGATGAAGATAGTGAACTTGAGGATGAGCATTGTTCAAAGAAAAAAAAATCAGCAAACATGCAAGATATGCTAGAAGATTATTATGAAGTAGCAAAGAGAAATGCTTGGAATGGACACGATTCTAGTGGGGAAAATAACCATGAGAGTAATGAAAATGAAGTGCCGAATTCAGAATCAGAAAATTTCATGAAGATGTTGAGAGATGCAGATCAACCATTATATCCGGAATGTGATAGTTTTAGCAAGCTCTCTTTCATTCTTACTCTAATGCACTTGAAGATCCTTAACAGATGGAGTAACAAGTCATTTTCTATGTTTCTTGAAGTATTGAGGAAAGCAATTCCTAGTGGCAAGAAGCTACCTAAGTCATATTATGAGGCCAAACAAGTAATTAGAAGTCTTGGTCTGCATTACAAAAAGATCCATGCATGTGTGAACGACTGCATACTATTCAGGAATGAATATGAAAAGGAAGAGCAATGCCCAATTTGTTTTTCTCCTCGTTATAAATTCAGCGAGGTTAACAATGACGTAAATGGCCATAAAAAGCGTAGCAAGATCCCCCAAAAGGTTCTTCGCTATTTTCCATTGAAGCATAGATTGCAAAGGTTGTTCATATCTAAAAAAACTGCTTTGGATATGAGATGGCACAAGGAAAGGCGTACTGATGATGGGGTGTTAAGTCATCCAGCAGATGCTAAAGAATGGAAAGATTTTGATAGAACACATGAATCTTTTGCAGAGGATCCTCGTAATGTTAGACTCAAGCTAGCGACAGATGGATTTAATCCCTTTTCAAACATGAGCACATCTCATAGTACATGGCCTATCATTCTTTTGCCCTACAACCTACCCCCATGGAAGTGTTTGAAGTCTCCTTTTTTCATATTATCCATGATAATTCCAGGTCCAAGGTCTCCGGGAAATGACATAGATGTATATTTGGAACCATTGATTGAAGAACTAATTGACTTATGGGGTCCAGGCGTTGAGACTTATGATGCATCCACGGGTACTAGTTTCTTCTTATGAGCGGCGGTTTTATGGACAATTAATGATTTACCTGCATATGCCTTTATATCGGGATGGTCCACTAAAGGATATTTGGCATGTCCGATATGTAATAAGGAAACATGTAGCTTCTGGTTAAAGAATGGAAAAAAAGTATGCTATATGAGACATCGGCGTTTCTTGCCACTTGATCATAAATGGCGAGACGTTAAAGGTGCTTTTGATGGTACAAAAGAACATCAAGACAAACCAATGCATTTGTCCGGGGATGATGCTTGATCAATTATCTGTCATTCAACCAGTGACATTTGGAAAGACTCAACCTAAAAAGAGAAAGCGCAATGAAGAATTAAACTGGAAGAAGAGTAGCATATTTTTCAAGCTTCCTTATTGGAGAACTCTCAAGTTGCGACATAACTTAGATGTCATGCACATAGAGAAAAATGTGTGTGACAATATTTTGGGCACACTATTAGATATTAAGGGAAAAACCAAGGACAATGTTGAAGCTCGTTTTGATCTGCAAGAACTTGGGATAAGACATCAATTACACCCTAAATTATATGGGAATTCATATGTGATTCCCCCAGCATGTCATACATTATCCACGGCTGAGAAGAAAAAAATGTGTGAATTCTTAGCCTCAGTGAAGTTTCCAGATGGCTACGCTTCGAACTTGTAAAAGTGGGTAAAAGTTAAAGAGTGTCGTCTTATAGGGATGAAAACTCATGATTGTCATGTAATATTGCAAAAGTTGCTGCCAATATCAATACGTGGAATGTTAAATGATAATGTATGTGATGCAATCCATGAATTAAGTGAGTTTTTTACAGAGTTGTGCTCAAAAGCTCTAAAACCAGAAGAACTGGAGAATCTTGAGAGTAAAATATCTCTAACGCTATGCAAGTTTGAAAGAATCTTTCCACCATCATTTTTTGATATCATGATACATTTACCTATTCATCTTGCACGAGAGGCAATGCATGGGACAATAAAATTATGGGTGACCAGTGTCTAACTAATTTTGATGAGCATGGTTGACTATGAATTGTTGTATTAAATTTGATAAGTTTATAAATTAATTTTAAGTCTACTGATATTGAATTTGAATAAGGTTCAATTTAAAATAAATATATTAATAGTTACAATTATTTTAGTGTAATTTTTGTCAAAGAAAATAAAAACTTTTAAAGAGTGCATTAAGTGTAAATACCACTTTTGATCGTTCTTATGTACTTTTCTTTACATTTTGGCCATCCTTATGTTTTTCTATATATTTTAATCCCCAGTATTTATTATTTGTTTCTTATACAAATAGCGAGACACTGAAACGGGAGAGGAGCCTACACGTACAGCCTCATGGAAGAAAACCCATTTTAGTAAGAAGAAGAATGATTGGGTCGACCCAGAATCAGGCCAAGTTTATGTAAGTCAGTCAAAGTAATTTATGTCATAACTTCACTGTTCTTCTATGCTAAAAACTTATTTGGCAGGATCAAATAAATAGACTACAAAATCCGGTTGATGGCGATGACAAAGAACCGATGAGTGAGGATGAAGCTTTAATTGAAGCACTTGGGCCAGAAAAGTCAAGTCGATTACGTGGTTGTGGAGATGGACTGAAGCCACCTTCTAAAAAAGGACAAAGAATCGATGAGGAGCTAGAAAAGGAGAATGAGGAATTGAAGAAGAGAGCCGAAGAAGATAAAGAATGCATGAAAGAGATGGCCCTGCGAATTGAAGCCCTGGAATCCCAATCCAACAATCAAGAGACTCAAGTCCAAGCTCAAGTCCAAGCTTACCTTAAAGCTCAATTTCCTGCTCTCTTTCAAAGTTTAGGGGAAGCTAGCCAAACTCATCCACCACAAACTAATGTGAGTCGTGACTAACTTAATATATCATTTTATAGGTTTTAGTTTCATATAATTATACTATCCTTGTTAGTTAAAGTCATACTACGAGGTTTTATATCTTGCTAAGAGATTTAACTACTTCCATGTCTATGGTGTTATGACACTTGGTGAATCAAATATTTTAGTTTATTGCACACGGAAAGGTTATTAAAGCAGATGTTTTTACTTGGTGATCATTGGATTCTTTTTTCCTATAAGTTTCTTTGGTTCCTATAAGTTTCTTTGGTGAATGCTAGCAATATATTTCTGTCTATTATTGGTAGGATTTTAATATCTAGTTATTGGGTAACTTATGAGAAAGTAGATTAATTGTATGACCATTTATTTAATTAATTGTTTCATCGTCTTTACTTTTGTAAAATTTGTCTAGACTAATAATTGTTTATCGATTTATCACTCTATGTAGGTGTGAAGAGCAAGGAAGGATTTTCCATGTAGAGACTATTGATTGTAGTAACTAGATATTAGTACTTCCTTTATGTTTTCTTTTCTTGTTTTCTAGGGTGTTGCTTAGTATTTTCATTATGTCATCTTTTCTTTCTATGGTGTTGCTTTGGCAAACAAGTACTTAGTTTTGAATTCTATTGATTGTTAATATTATGGAAATATTTTAGTTTTGATTAAATTAATGTATTAATTTTTCTAGTTTGTGTATGTATTTCACTCCGTTCATTGAGAAACTTTGATAATTCATTTGAACTTACTCAAATCGAAGTAGATACCAATGAAAAATTACATGCATTGCTCTTAGCATCATATAATGTCGTCACAAATCTATTATTTATTGATTATTTTGTTCAGAAATAATAATTAATTAGCCACAATATTTTTTGTCACAATATTATTTATTTATTTAATATTTAGATATTGTTAAAATAAATTAGTCACAAAATTGTTGTCACTAATGTATTTACTATTTGTTATTTAGTTTAGAAATTAAATAAATAATTTGTTATTTATAAATTTATAGTGACAACTTGGGACTCCTGGTGACAACAATAATCCCCATTAGTGATAATGGAGTCGTTACTATTTGATGTGTTTTTAGTGACAAAATATTTTGTTGATGCTACAACATCGTGCTATAGTGACGATTTTAATAGTTGTGGCTAAAACTTTTAGCAACACCACTTGTAGCAACAACGTAGCGGCAACTCAAATTATTGTCGCTAGAATCTTTTGTGACAACTTTTATACATATAGTGACAAAATATGTCGCGACTAAAACGTACATTTTTTGTAGTGATATAGGATGGGCAATCGATCAATCATATCCTGCTAGGTGATGTATGTTTACTTATATTCTTTGATGTATGTCTTGCATGCTTAGAATAGATCACGTAAACAAGATAAAGCATAATCTGATGAGACCTCGCACAAGAAAACTTGAAAACCTCCAATTGAACTTAAAATTCAATTATAATATTAAATCGAATAATGGGCGCATATGAATAGTATCTATGGTCCAAGCCTATCCAATTACTAGGTCTTAGGCATATTGTATGAATATATCTCGATGTCTCACGAGTCATGGGTCGAGCTATAGGAAGATGATATGTCTATTGCCTCGATGCATGAGTTTAGTGCCAAGGGAGGGGATAGCAAGGTTTTAGGCGCTGTCTCAAGTCGTGGGGCGTCTAGGATTGAACTATTTCTCTCCACGAGTATTGGACATGATTTAACGCTAGTAAGTATGGATGTCTCACGAGTCGTGGGTCCATATCGAAAAACGCGGCTAAATGAACTTAAGGGTTAGCTGAGAAGTTTAACCGACGACGTAGTCGACCACCAAGTGAATCAAATAGTATGGCCAACGAGTCGTGGGTACTAGGAGATTGCATTTGGGCCTTAAGCCCGCTAGGATATTTTTAAATCCCGAAACTTATGTGGGGGCATAAGATAAAATAGTGGGAGTAATTTACAAATAAAACCCATGTTTGTAAATTGTGCATTTTAAATTAATCTTTCGCGTATTTATTTCTTCTATCGTCGTTTTATAGATATGATGTCAAAAGAGCATAGAGCACTTAGAGATTTGTCCATCTCATCACTTGAACACAATATTTTAACTGGACCCAACTTGCATTTCTGGATGCATCATTTGAATGGACTGTTTGAAGCTGAAAACATATCATATGTTTGGTCTGTGCCACCACCCATCACTATTTCACATGATGTTCCTGATGAGCTCCGAAAAAGCATCACCAAATGGAAATTGGATGATGGCTTAGCTCGTGAATACATGTTGGAATATATGTCACTTGATCTGCGTTTGCAACATGAGCATATGGCATCCGCAAAAGAGATTCTCTCGAATCTCAAATTCCTTTATGGGATTAGAGATGGTCGTCGCAGATTCGCGATCACGAGGGAACTCTTGCAAGCAAGAAAGAGAAGGGAAACTCCTGTCGGAATCCACGTACACAAAATGATTCGACTTCTGTCTGAACTCGATGATATGGGTGTCGTGATGGACAATGATTTTCGAGTGGATCTTATTCTACAATCTCTTCCTAGATCATATGACCGATTTATCGCGGACTTGAATCTCCAAAGGCGAGAGATCACTGTGCATGTCCTGCGACAAATGCTCGAGGAACACGAAGCTTCTTTTGGAAAGAAAGCGAGGGTTGGCGAAAGGACTGGGCGGCGTTCAAAGCCAAAACAAATGGAAACCAGAGCTCTTACTGCACGAGGTCAAGGGAAAGGATTAAGCTCGAACCTATGGAGAGTTCGAACATGTATATTCCTTGTTGACGTTAATTTTACAATTAACTGTGCATCTTTGGTGTTAAACACTGACTGGAGTTCTCATCTTTGTAATGATTTACAGGTGATGGGAGTAACAAGGCAACTGGAGCCTGAGGATTGGATCCTTGGATAAGGCAATGGAGCTAGAGCTGCTACCAGCAAAAGTAGATTTAGGTGGTTTGATAAAAGTCATTAGGAATTTTTCATTTATGTACCTGGTTTTAGTGAAAAACTTTTATTCATGTTTTTGGATAATGATGTTTTTAATAAAAGCTCATGTTTTTCCGTTTTTCATATGGTACATTGAAATATTGACAAAAAGGAAACAAGATAATGAAATATCTGCACAATTATGGCACGCAAGACTTAGACATATATCTAAGTCAAGGATTCAAAAGTTAGCATCATCTGGCGCGATTGAAATCAATCGCATTGATGAAATGCCAACTTGTGAACCATGTCTAAAGGGTAAAATGGCTAAGTTGCCCTTTAAGGGAAACCCTGAGCGAGCCAACCAAACATTGGACTTAATACATACTGAAGTATGTGGACCACTAAGAAAAATTGCCCGAGGTGGCTATGACTACTTCATTACTTTCACTGACGACTACAGTCGTTATGGATATGTGTTCTTGTTGAAACACAAGTCTGAAGCCTTTGAGCGATTCAAAGAATTCAAGATGGAAGTAGAGAATCGACTTGGTCATACGATAAAGGCTCTTCATTCTGACCGAGGTGGAGAATTTCTTAGTAACGAATTTATGAATTATCTTGTAGAGCATGGAATACTATCGCAGTGGACTCCTCCTGCAACACCCCAATTAAATGGAGTTGCAGAGAGAAGGACTCGAACTTTGATGGACATGGTTCGATCCATGATGAGTGCCACTGACCTTCCTCTTTCATTTTGGGGACATGCCCTCCTCAGGGCAACGAAGATATTAAACATGGTACCTTCTAAATCCGTAGAAAATACACCATACAAATTATGGTTTGGCAAGGCACCCTCATACGCATTCATGCGCATATGGGGATTTCCCGCTTACGTTAAAAAGCTAGTGGGAGATAAATTGGAAACTAAATCCACTCTGTGCAAATTCGTGGGATATCCGAAAACTCAATAGGATACGAGTTCTACGATCCTACAAGATAAACTACGTTCGTCTCAAGGAACGCACACTTCTTAGAGAAGGATTTCTTGGTGGACAAGAAAGAAAACAACGTAGAACTGGATGAGGTCACAGAAGCTGAAAAGGCCGAAGAGGTCGATCAAGCTGACCCGTCACCACAGGCAGTGGGAGAACAAGAGCATGAAAGTGCACCAGAAAGTACACCGATACTTCGTAGGTCCGAAAGACAACGTAGAGAACCCGAGAGGTACTACGGTCTGCTGCATGAGACTGGACAGTCTCTAACCGACCCAAGGACTTACGAAGAGGTTATGCTAGACATAGACTCGGGAAAGTGGCGCGAAGCCATGGAATCCGAATTGGACTCCATGAACTCAAACAAGGTCTGGGCCTTGGTAGATCCACCAGTGGGAGTGACTCCCGTAGGGTTGCAAGTGGATCTATAAGCAAAAGCTTGGAGTGAACGGAGAGGTAATAACCTACAAGGCGCGACTATTGGCAAAAGGATACACGCAAAGGCCAGGAATCGACTTTGAGGAGACCTTATCATCCGCCGCAATGCCTAAATCCATTCGAATCTTGCTGGCCATAGCTGCGTGGTATAACTACGAGATATGGCAGACGGATGTAAAGACTGCCTTTCTCAATGGGGACAATGACAAAGAGATCTACATGGAGCAACCAAAAAAGGATATGCATCCAAAGGAGATGAACACAAGGTGTGCAAACTCCAGAGGTCCATTTATGGACTGAAGAAAGCTTCCCGAAGTTGGAACATCCGTTTCGATGAAACAATCCAAACTTTTGGATTCATCAAGAACGTGTTCGAACCTTGCGTGTACAAGAAGATCAGTGGGAGTACAGTTGAAGTTTTGGTGCTTTACGTTGACGACATTCTTCTCATTGGAAACAATGTAAAAGTATTGTCCGAAACTAAAGCATGGTTATCTACACAATTCTCAAGGAAGGATTTGGGAGAAGCATCATTTGTACTAGGTATAAGGATCTACCGAGATAGATCAAAAGGACTGCTGGGCCTCTCCCAATCCCAGTACATAGATAAAATCTTGAAGAGATTTAATATGGAAGAATCCAAGAGAGGATTGCTTCCAATGAGACATGGAATTGCACTCTCTAAGTCTATGGCCCCAAAGACGCCTGAAGAGAGAAGCAATATGTCTCGAGTACCATATGCATCCGCAATAGGAAGCATAATGTATGGTATGTTATGTACTAGACCAGACGTAGCGTACGCTTTAAGCGTTACAAGTCGCTACCAGTCTGATCCAGGTGAGCAGCACTGGATAGCCGTAAAGGCAATTCTGAAGTACCTGAGAAGGACTAAGGAATTATTCTTGGTATACGGTGGTGGAGAATTGAAGTTGGAAGGCTATACAGACTCGAGCTTCCAATGTGATGTAGATGACTTCAAGTCGACATCTGGATACGTGTTCTGCTCAATGGTGGTGCGGTTAGCTGGAAGAGCTCCAAGCAAGAAACTACCGCAAATTCAACCACCGAAGCAGAATACATTGCTGCGTGTGATGTAACAAAGGAAGGTGTTTGGATGAGGAACTTCATCCAGGAATTGGATGCAATACCTAGCATCGCTGAGCCCATTACTATTTTCTGCAATAATAATGGGGCAATAGTGCAAGCAAATGAGCCGAGATCTCATAAAAAATCCAAGCACGTACAAAGACGATACCACGTGATAAGAGATATCATTGGTAGAGGAGACATTAAGATGGAACGTGACGACCAAGAAGATAATACCGCGGACCCGCTAACGAAGCCTCTGCCTCAAAAGGCATTTGAGAAACATCTGCTTAAGATGGGACTCAAGAACATAAAAGACTGGCTTTATGACAAGTGGGAGATTGATAGAAATAGTGTCCTACAAGCCAGCTGTATGGCTAGCATTTATTGTAATAAATAAGGAACTATTCAATTACGATTAATAAATGCACTTTATTAAATGGTCATCTTTATCTTATGTAATAATTATCTACGCATAAGGATAGAAGTCCTAAGATCACAGGGCTATGGAACAACTCGTGGACTGATCTCCAAGGTCGTGATCTAGAACATATTCAAGAGTAGTAGAACCCAATCGAGATAGGACATCGTTGGATTCGGTTAGACTCTCACTATTGTGTCTACTCCGATGAACTGGAGAACGATGGGGTCCACGAGCGTGACTGGGATAGTCGATACACATAAGTGAGTGGCTTGCTGGGATGGCAAGCGCAATGAATACCCCAATTAGGAAATGACTCACCATGGAAGCGGTAGTCGCATATCGGGGTTGAAGTTATTCCAATTTTCAATAGTATACGAGGAACGATCCCTAACTACTTGAGGTGATACGGTTTATCTGGTGCGAGAACGTTCATGCTTTGATATGAGTTCCGACCGACTGGAGATCACCAGAAGGTCTCTGTGAACTCATGTTGGGTATGGAGGAACTCGTACGCAGATTCATATCATCAACAAAGGATCCATTGACCCGACTTGATAGGTTGGGAAATTCTCCTATGGATTTCTGTGAGAAATTAATTCTGATAAAATCCTTGACCAAGGTATCTGATGACTTTATGTAAGTAGCTCATAAAGATCAAGTCAAAAGAATTTATTTCGAGACCAGAATACATAAGGTCAAGACAAAATAAAAGGGAGACCGATGAAAGACCATACCCTTAAGTCTCGACTGGGAGATTGATCGATGGAGAGATTATGTCGTATATGGAAATTGTAAATGAGTTAAAAGGTTCACTGAATTAATTCACCAGTGATTGGGCTCCATGGGCTTGTTGCTGGACATCGACCGTGGAGTGTAGGAGAATTCCCAAATTAGCAGGGTGCTGATTTTGGAATGATCAATCGACAGAGTGTTCGACTGATTTAGAGTATATGTTACTCGAATAATTAAATAATATTTAATTATAACCCACGGCCAATTATGTGGTGAACCTACGGGGGCATACACAATACATGAAGCGAAAGCGAGGAAAAGAGAACAATCGAGTCGACTAGATCGAATGGGTCAATAATCAACTGGGTCGATTAAAGTGGGTGGGTCGACTGGTCGACCCAATTGGAGCTAAATAGGATCCAATTGGAATTGGATCAAGATCATAAATTAAATTGGAATTTAATTTGTGAATTAATTAATTAATGGAAAAATTAATTAAATAGACTTGAAGTCTAATTTAATTAATTGGGAGAGTAGTTAATTAATTGGGCTATTTAATTAGGAGATTAAATAAAGCCTGGTCAAATTAATTAACTAGGCCATTAATTATTTAGGAAGACTTGGTCTTCTAATTAAAGTGGGTCATGGCCCATGTAGGAGAATTAAAGTCATAATCTAATAGGACTAGGTTAATGAGATACCTATAAATAGGGGACTTGATGTCATATCTCATACACAACTCTAAGAGCAAAAACTTAGCAAAGAAAATTCTCTCTCCCTCTCCCTACACACTAGATCGGCTGAACCTATCTTCCACTTTGGAAGAATTTTTTGTTTTCGATTTTAGTTCCAAAGTCGTTCTTAAATCTTGGATATTAATATACCCTATGTTCTAGTCGATTAGGATATATTAATTTTCGTGATATTGTGGTGTATCAACTCGTAGAGGCGCAACACGTGGGGCGCTAGTAGCAGGACTTTGGATCGACACACCTGAGGGAGAAAACGTAACTTTGCTGAGCTACTTGGATTTGCAAGGAGACAGGTATAATTTGGATCTAATTATCCTTGTCATTTTAATATTCATATATATACACTTAGGGTAGTATCCTGGCACGATTCCGTAAGAGGTCCTATTAATTTTAAATTCCGCTGTGCCTAGGGCTGTTTATCTTACCGAATCCCAACATACAAACCACCTAACCCAAATACCCAGTATAGACCACCTCCCATTCCATCTCAACAACCATTCAGACCATCTTACAGACCTTCTTACAGGCAGAATTACTCAACTCAAACACAAAGACCAGGACGACATTGTCAACAGGCTGGTCATACTATGGAAGCCTGTTTTAAAATTCATGGTTACCCTCCAGGATTTAAACCAAACCCACCCAGAAATCAGTTTCCCACCAACACTACAGTAAACAATATCAACACAGAACCCCCCATTCAACCATCCAACCTTCAAGATTTTATTCATACCCTGTCACCTGAACATGTCACACAGTTATCATCTATTCTCTCAAATCAGATCAATGGTTCTCAAAGTGGTTCAACAGCTAACACTCCACAACACTCTCATCCACCTAGTCCTTCACCACACACAGGTATTTGTTCTTCTACAATCTCCTATCAATCTCACTCATTTACTGGCTCCTGGATCCTTGACTCAGGAGCATCTCACCACATTTGTAATAATTTACATTATTTTACTAACATCTCTGCTGCCTATGATACTAACATCATGCTACCAAATAATTCTATTATTCCTGCATACTTTAAAGGCACTGTCATAATTAATGAATTCATTACTTTACACAATGTTCTATATGTGCCTAGTTTTAAATACAATCTTCTCTCAGTAGGGTCACTCTTACATTCCTCAGACTATTTCATTACTTTTAAGAAATACCATTTTTTCATTCAGGACCAGATATCTTTGAAGATGATTGGCAAGGGTGACCTAGATGGACTCTACCTAATGCATCACAACATTCCCACTGCTTCAGTTTAATGTAATAAAGTGTCATATTCTACATGGCACTCTAGATTAGGCCATCCTTCCTCAGATAGATTACATAGGTTACAAAATATGTTAGATATATCTAGTGCTACTGATTTTCTTAAAGTTCCTTGTGATATATGTCCTATGGCTAAACAGAAAACTCTATCATATATTTCTAATAATAATATGTCTCTTTATGCTTTTGATCTCATACATTGTGATGTATGGGGTCCTTATAGAACCCCCCTTCATACTGGACATAAGTTTTTTCTTACATTAGTTGATGATTACAGTAGGTTCACTTGGGTGTTTTTAATGCAACATAAATCTGATGTCAAACACATTATCCCTAAATTTATCACATTCATCATGAATCAATTCAATACTACAATAAAAACTTTCAGAAGTGACAATGCTCAGGAGTTACTTTTTACAAATTTATTTTCTCAATTAGGCATATTTCATCAATTTTCATGCATTGAAGCACCACAGCAAAATGTTGTGTTTGAACGCAAGCATCAGCATATTTTAAATATAGCAAGAGCATTATACTTTCAATCTAAAATTCCTATTATCTACTGGTATTAGGTCAATTAAATTAAGGCGGTGTAATCTCTATTAACCATTAGTGTTTATTAGTTATTTTATTTTATTGCTTTTCCCTTTTTTACCCCTGCTGGTAGTTGTATATATAGATAGGTTGTTAACCTTATTTGTACACACAAATTCATTCTCTTATTTTCAGATTAATATACACGAAGTATTATTTCCTCAATTCTCTCCATAATCAAGTTTACATATACCTATTACACATATTCAATATTAACAACAAGCATGAAAGTATGTCGCAAACTAGAACACATATGTTGGCATCATCGTGCCAAACGAGCTGATAGATTCTTTAGTTTGTGAAGATTAACTCCTTCACAGGCAGGGAACTGCCATGTGAGCTTATATGCAATAATGATCAAGTTGACGTTAGAGTAACATTGATAACAGATGGCTACCATAGATGGATCGCCCAAGTTTGGCAGGTGGCTACCAATCGTGCTCCTAACTAGCAGGTGGCCACTAACAAGGGAATCTGTCGAGTAGGTGGCCACTCGACAGATAGTTATCGGACAGATGACTGCCAGACAACAAATTCATCAAGCAGGGGCTACTTGATAAATAAATCATGTCAGTACGTGAGCACTTACACGAGAGGTTGCAGCTCACAACTAGCTTCAGGTGCGGTGTCACCGATGTAGAGAAGTATTGTGCACGATTCGGTGAGGACTAAGTTGTATGATTGATTGAATGTGTCATCCTTTTGATATTTATAGGCCTCGTGACGATTATTCTCCTGATGTTGAATTCCCACTTCTCCCTTTTCCGACATGATCTCCACTACTTTGGCAGTTGTTTCCACGTTTAATCTTCATGTTCTTTTGGTGGTTTGAGCTCTTCAAATGTGCCGCATTTTCCCTTGACAAATACTTTCAGTACATGTGTAACAACTTTTGAGATATTTTGGAGTTGGTTAACCTTAATCCTTATCTATTATTTATTTTCCTACTTTAATTACGTGGCCACTACCTGCCTTTATTAAATTATTAATCTAGTTAATCACATGATTAAAACCAGCCTTTGGGCCATGTCTCACGACTGGGCCATTAATTCAATAACTAGGCATTTAAAAAAATTGGCCTTCTTAATTAATTGGACTGGACTCATTAATAATATCACGCCCGTTAATTATTATGGCCCAACTGCTCCACTACTCCCTTGAGTATCGAGTCAACCACATTCTCTCGGGCCATTATTGGCCTGATAATCATAAAAAATATTTTGGGTATAACACACACAAATTTTCGGTCAATTTCTTATCACAAGTTTTTAATCTGTAGACACGTAATGTTAATTGAAAAAAAACATATAATTGAAAACTTATAACTAAATATGCATAACATTTCTATGTTTCGAAACTAATGCATACTATTATCTTCATATGTTAGCTGGAATATATTATTAATACATAAAAAAAGAAAAGAACAATCTCGGTTTGTGTGTTTTTTATATCCTTGATAACATTTTGTATCGAGATAATTGCAATTGTGGTACCAAACTATACATCAATTCTCACTTGTGGTACCATAAAAATCGAGGCCGACACATTTGGTACCACCGTTAAATTTTGACGTTAACTGATGACGTGGCAGTTACGTTTTATTGCAGAATTGATACCACTACTTATATGAACTGACAATTATACCCCTAACTTTTTA
The DNA here is from genome assembly GCA_003313485.2 of Penstemon barbatus. NCBI lineage: Eukaryota > Viridiplantae > Streptophyta > Magnoliopsida > Lamiales > Plantaginaceae > Penstemon > Penstemon barbatus. The sequence goes on along the minus strand of CM064884.1, from coordinate 44,258,283 downwards.
AGTTGTTAAAATAGCCCCACATCTTCAAATTTACTGACAATTTTAGTCCACATTGTTGCCCAATTTCAAAATTGACTCGAATAAAACACTTGCGGACCAATTTAGAGATTTTACTTAATATATTTACATATGTATTTAACTAATTCAATTTATAAATAATATTAACAAACCAAATAATACATTAACATAAATTCAATAAAATATTAATTAAATCGAAAATTTATATAATGATATGAATATATTTAATATTTATTAAAAAATAAATTATATATTATTAATAAAATAATTATAATTTAAAAAAAAGAAACATTCTCCTACCTCCTACCCCCAACCCCATCCCCCCTAACCACCCCCCCTCCGCACCCAAATCTCAGGCCGCCGTCTGCCTGGGGTCGTCGGTCCCAGACCGCAGTGGCCTGGGATCGTCGCGGTCTGAGACTGGCGATCCCAGGCCGGCAGCGGCCTGGGATCTGGGTGGGGGGGAGGGGGTTGGTTAGGAGGGGATGGGGTTGGGGTAGGAGAATATTTTTTTTTAAATTATAATTATTTTATTAATAATATATAATTTATTTTTTTAATAAATATTAAATATATTCATATCGTTATACAAATTTTAGATTCAATTAATATTTTATCGAATTTATGTTAATGTATTATTTGGTTTGTTAATATTATTTATAAATTAAATTAGTTAAATACATATGTGAATATATTAAGTAAAATCTCTAAATTGGTCCGCAAGTGTTTTATTCGAGCCAATTTTGAAATTGGGCAACAATGTGGACTAAAATTGTCAGTAAATTTGAAGATATGGGGCTATTTTGATAACTTGAAAAGTTAGAGGTATAATTGTCAGCCAATATAAGTAGTGGTATCAATTCTGCAATAAAACTTAGCTGTTACGTCATCAATTAACGTTCAATTTTAACGGTGGTACCAAATGTGATTCAATTTCTTAAATTGTAAATATGTCGACCTCGATTTTTATGGTACCATAAGTGAGAATCGGTATATAGTTTGATACCACAAGTACAATTCTCTCATTTTGTATCTCTAATTAGATTTTACATCAAAACGGCCTTATAATTCTCAAACTAACTAGATTAAAACATTTAAGGGTGAGTTTAGCCAGCGGTTGTAGCTCTTAAAAGCACTTATAGATTTCTATTGTGATTTTGAAGTGTTTGGCCAATATTATTAAAATTACTTCTGCTTAATCGTGATTTTCATGGTGTTTGGCCCCTAGGATCCTAATCACTTTTGGGATCTCGAAAAACAAAAAATCAACTTATTTTAGAAGCTACTAAAGTGTTACTTTTGCAAAAGCTATTATACAAAAGCAATTATTCTATAATTAATTTTTATTATATTCATTTATTACCAAAATCAATTTTAGTAAAATTAATTCTCCTATAATTGATTTTCAAATCGCTAGGCCAAACTCACCCTTAGGACCTGTTTGTTTGGTGTTTGGGAAATTAGTTTTAGAGAGTAGTGGAGGTTTATGAAATAATTTCGATTTTCGTAATGTTGTTTGTTTGGGTTTTGAAAGAATGGTTTGAGAAATAAAATAGGTATAGGTTTTTTTGGAAGAGTTAGGTTGTAGGTGTAAGACTTTATGTCAAATCATGTTTGTTGTGAGATAAATTGTGTAAGAGATAGGTTACTTTATGTCAAATCAGAGTAGAGTTTGTATATGATTTGTTTAGAGATAAAAAAATTATTGTTTGTTTGGGTTTTGAGGAGAGTAGTTTGAGAATATTGAGAGATGAAAAATTTATTTCAGAAAATAAAAAAAAAAACATGTTTGTATGGCATTTCCCAAACACGAAATTTTTTTGAGAAACGCCAAACAAACAGGCCCTTAGTGGGCTTGCATTTAAATTGCATTGTTACACTTTGACTCAGTGGTTGCACAACCACTCAATGACATGTAAATTGTTTTATAGTCCAAGTAGGGGTTTACGCGGTGCGGTCTAGTGCGATTTTATATTCGTCCAAACCCAACTCAATATTTGCGGGTTTTTATTAGTCTAGTCCAAACCCAACCCAATAAGGCTTGAAATTGCACTTTGCGGTCCATTCGGGTTGGGGCAGGATTTGCGGTCTCAAAACTCTTAACTTTAATGTATTTTTGTTATTTGATAACTTTAATGTAAATAGTTATTTTATAAATTTCGTAGGAAATATATGTAGATAATGCAAAATATCAACTAACAAGATATGATCTTCAGCGGATACATAATTTAAAGAAAACTAAAAATAATCCCAAACACTAGGTTAACAAATTTTCATTAATAATCCCAAACTAAAAATAGCTAGAAAAATTATGTTATAGCTAAGAAGTCTGAAACTTATTCCATGACTTATTTTGCATCTTGACTTGTCTTGAAAAATATCAAACTTATTCCTGTAAAGATAAATTGCACATATCAAATCCCCAAGCATAAAACCTACAATAAATATCATTAAATTAGTAATATCAAACTCTTAAAGTAGGTAGAGCATACAAGAAAAGAAAATGTACTTACCTTTCTTTGTAAAGCTTAATCTTCAACATTATGTATTGTACATGTACTTGAAGCAGAAAACTCTAAAAGAATTAAAATATGTAAAGAAAGTAAACTTATATTATGATTAAGAATATGAACTCAAATTTAGAAAAGAGCTATGGATGCAATAAATTGATGTACCTTCTTGCATTTCTTCGTACTTCTCTATTTTTTCCATCGCATCCACAAGATCAATTGGTTTAGAACGCAACCAACTTTGAGCACATTGTTGATTTGAGATGGGTGGGTACGCCCATTCGGACTAACCCGACCCGACCCGATCCATTAATTTGAAAAGAGAGAATTGGAGGAAGTGGTTATTTGTAACCACCCCATTAGGAAGTTAACCTCCCTTAGTGGGAGATTAACTTCCCACTTAATGCAAGTTGGGGAAGCACACGGCTTCCCCACACAACAAGAAAACAGAGAAGTCCATGACTTCTCCAATTTGAAAGAAGAGAGAAACTTCTCTCTTAAGCTCTTTTTCTCTCCTATTTTTCCTACGTACAAATATATATAATAAGTATATATTTCACATGATAAAAGGAGTTATATGCATATATATTCCGGGTAATATATATATATATATATATATATATATATATATATATATATATATATATATACACATATCATCAACAATAATTGGGGCATTTGGATTGTGAATTATGGCTCATTTCCGTACGTGATTTGTGTCTTGATCGGGAGCACCAAAACGTGAGAGCATCGGTGATTCAACCACGGTTAGATCGATGGCAAAGAAGGATTCTCTCCGGATCACCCACTTCAAGCAACCGGCGATTATCCGATCCGATTCAAGTAAGTAAGTTTACGGTTGATTCGGATTTAAAACCCAACATTGGTATCAGAGCCATTGTTGGTTGAGTTCCTTTGCTATATGGTGTTTGAAAGCATGTTTAGTTTTAGTAATTTCATGAAATTTGAAATTATGTCCATACTTGACCTTTAATGGCAGTTTGTGATTTGCACGTTAGAATGGTATGAAATTTTTACAGGAGCATGGTTTTAAGTTCTTGAATGCAACTGTATTTTTTCGGATTTTTTCGTTGAGAAATATGTTCTGAAAAATTATTGATTGAATTATCTGCTGAAACTTTAAATGAAAATTCACGATTCAATACTTGGATTCATGTGACGTGCTACATACCATTATAATCCTCTTGAAATTATCTTTCCAGCCATGTATGGAAATCTGTTTTTGGATTAGAAATGAGAAAGATATGGTCAATTCAAGTTTCTGCCATATATGTCTAAATTGTTTGACATTTTATTTGCGGATTTAAATGTGCTTATTATTTTGGTCCGAAAATTTGTACATAGCATGCTTACATGTTATTTATCATCTCTGCAAAATTTCATGCTCATTGGATATGTAAAAATTGAGATATGATTTTTTGTTTATTATTTGGCCGAAATTTGTTTAATTTTCTGCGGATTATATGTTGCGGCTTATAAGATGATTCATGTACCGTTAGAGAGATCTCGTTGAGAGGTTTCTAACCATATATAGTATGCGTAATTCAGACTTATAACGAAGGAGATATTACCAATCGAAGTTCATGTCGCATTTCTTCAAGTTGCTGGAAATTTGAAGAACATTTACTTTGTTCATACCCACTCTCGATCGCGGCTGTTGGTTGCTCAAACAAGTACTTCCAAAGGTCAAAATGAAAAACCGAGTTCGCCATAGGAATCAGAAGGCCCGAAAACGTTGGGGTAGCCAGAAGCGTTTCGTAGGGAAACGCCGTTAGGACAGCGCGTGTGTCACACGCGCCACGCAAGCGCGTGAAGGTGTTGATTTGGTCAACAGCCCAGTCAGCACACACATGGCAGCCAGCTAGGCACCACACGTATGCTCAGCACAATGTGCATATCCACGTGGCATGATATGTCAAAAGTCACGTCAGCGATTGTACTGCATGGCAGTGTCACGCAAGTGCAGCGTATTCCGGTCTCCGTTTTTGGCCCGAAAAATTCTATGAGTTCAGAATTTTATTTCTGATTGTTTGGTGAATTTAAATTAATTTTCAGAATGTAAAATATTTTTCTTGATTTTTGATGCTTGGAAAATATTCTGAAATGAAAAATTATTTTTCTTTGAAGGAAAATTTTGAAATTTTTATGTTGGTCCAGAAAAATATTTTTGAGGAAATGGCTAGCAAGTGGGAGTGTTTGGAAACACTTTAAGCTAATTTCAATTTTCTAATGCATGTAGAAAATGATCTAAAATCATTTTATATCAATAAAATTTTTGTTTTTTACTTTTGAAAATTCTGAAAATATTTTCAAAAGTTTGACTTCAAAAGGAAGTACTTCAACACTTATTTATGACGTTCTAATAATTTTATTTTTCTAAATTGGAAATTTTGTTTTTCCATTAATTTTTTGTGCTTGTAAGCAAAAAATAAGTGTAAAATATTCTTTTATGATCATGAGTTAAGTTATTTTGATTAGCTTATGAGCTTAATCTAATATTTAACTCAATTTAGTTTGAGAACGTGACGTATGCCGGGCTTAGTGGGAGAGCGACAATATGAATAAGAAATCGAACCTCTTTTGCAATTTATGCAAGTTGCAGAATGTTAGTAATTCTAATGAAAGTTTATGCACACTTTCGAGTTTCGTGGTCAAGGACATGAAACGTTAAAATTGATGCAATAGGGACTCTTCTTTAGCCGAGGGCTAAGAGAAGAACACTGTACGATTGAATTACATCTTAATGGAATGAATCTGTCGTTTATCTAATTGGTTGAAAAACGACGTAATAAATTTCCCTCTTGAAATTTAAAATTTGTCTTACGAACTATTTGAAGGAAAATATTTTGAATAATTTTTTTTTTATCTCTCTCCTAAAAGTTTTTGATAACTTTAAAACTTTTTCCAAGAATCTGAGTTTTTCACTCAATCTTCTTTTAAGTAAGACAAGTATCGTTAGTTTTTGTCCCTTGAGGCTTTGACATTAGAATCTTCGAAGGTGATTCTTAATTGATCACATGATTAAGTTTATGTGATATTACTTCGATGCGTGTTTGATATACGCTTATCTCCTTATGTGCACTTTATTGGGTCGTGTTAAGATGTAACACGATGCACATTAAATATTTGTAAGTACTTTGAATTAAGTACTCGAGTGGGAGTTCCTAGGTTGGAAGAATTTAAGTAATTCTCACCTGGAACTACTAGATTTTATACTAAGGGATTGAATTAGTGATAATGATCATTTGGATATGGGAGATGATTGGGCCACGTAGTGACCCTTTCGATTTTGTACCTTATGGGATTTAAAACGAGTTCAGTTTGCTATGTATAAAATCACCTATACTTAGATGGGCTAAAATGATATCTTTATATTGACAGATCATGGCAATAGATTCTAATTAGATGAGTACTTGCAAAAGTACTCATTGACAAAGGTGCAACACTTTGTCGATGTTGATTTAGAATTTGAGTAGGAATATGTGATGTTATAGAAAACATATATCAAGTCATTAAAGACCTGTTGTGGTCTTCTTACTAGAGAAAGAGATCATAGACTTTCTTCATGTCTTTTGACATGATTCCGCTCTAGTCTTGAAATTATGGCATCGTAGAACGTTATCCTTAGGGAGCAGTATAGAAATACTACTCTAACAAGGTAGACGTTGGACTTTTAAAGTTTGACCAATTGGACAAATACTTTTGTCTAGTATGTTGTATACTTATGAGAGTAAAGTCAAACTTAATGAATGATTAAAAGTCAAGTCATAATTCTTTTCTTTTGAGTTATTGAATTCAAGTTCGATTCAGTCTCGTTCCATTTTACGGACCATTCAATGGTCGTGTTGATTTACATATCTGTAAAACGACTTTCTCAAATGGCAAGTATTTCATTGTACTTCTTAAAAAGTTATTTGGTGTTTCTAGACCAAAAACTGAAGTCTTTGTGACAAAATCTATTTTTAACGGGGCACAGGCTCTAAGAAAAATAAAACTAGATTAATAGAGACAATGAAATAAAGGAGACTGGAGATAATTCTAGTTGGAAGAACAATCACTGCCGGATTTTGATAATCTGAAACGGCATGGGACTATAAGTGCTTGATTTACCATATTTTGGTTCTTTCACTCGTCAATGGATGAAGTTGAAAGGGTAGCACTCAATAACACTGTTATAATTATTGTTTTCTCGAAAGCACGTTACTAACCTTATCCTATGTGGACAATAGGTTTATGGTAACTAATAATTGAAAAGTGTTTGCACCCTCACTCAAGTTTATTAAGTTACATTTGTGTACCTTCGGGAAACTAAACTTGACTGTGGATTTTGTTCTTGAATTAAATTTAGACTTGAACTCATCGTTGACTTGATTAGTATCATTTTGAGTGATACTTAAATGTTCTAGACATTTAACGATAGTTTGAAGTGTCATTCTTGACTAAACTTTTCAATTGCATAGTTGATTGTTGTTGTACAATCAACACCTGATGCATCACAAAATATGTTAAATGCATATTTGTTTAGGTCATTTTGGGCTAGTGGAAACACTTAATCAATGAGAAGACTTTTTCAAGTCGTTTCTAAAAATTGATTTGCCCTTGCACCGTTTCAATTGAAACAAGACATCAGAACTATTTCGTTAGGCCGTTGAAGTTAAACTTCCATTTTGATCAATTCTAGTGATTTAATATTAGTGAAGGTTGGATGAATCCGTCATTTCATTGCTTTTATAAGGATATTACATTCCTTGATTATTTTTATTTTGATCTCTGTAAAATTAAAATACTTCAGTGTTTTTGAAATTCAAGAGAATCAAATGTATCGATGAACATAAGGTTCTGATACTAGCCAAGGATATGAATATCTACACGATCATTTCGTGATCCATGTAATGAAACATCTGAGTATCAGTTACTTCTAACACTCTTATATGTATAATTGTGTTAAGGGAAGTAACTCAATTTATTGAATAGGATGGGATTCAATGCATCTCAAGTTAACCCCTTGAATTTCCATGTGGAAATTTTTGTTAACATTGAATGCATATTTTGTGAACCTTCAATAATAGTAATTTTCAACATCTAAAAGCTAGGGTCAGATGACGATTTGACCTAAGCTACCTTAGACAATGTGATCAAGTAGTTGAGTTTGTCTTAACATTATTTCTAATGTGTTTAGAAACATGATTATGAAAGAAAATATATCTTTGGAGGATATATAATGTCTAATGGTTTATGTTCTTGAATGAACAATGAGATGGAAGTAAAATTCTTATTAAATCAAGAAATACAATCTTCGAAAGATGTATTTACTAGATAAACTGAACTTTGTGTATTTGAACGTGTTAGTGTAAACCGGTTCAAGAGATAGTTATTCATTTAACTTATCACTTGGAAGTGATTATCCAAAATTGCTTCTTTTGAGTGGGAGCAATTTATGTTCTACTGGATCCATTCAAATGAAAGGACTACACCTGAACCGTAACTTGTTTCAAATACTGAAAGATGTTCTCCTATCTGATGGGTGAGATACGTTAAACGAATGGAAGGAAGACTTAGTTATCTGCCTATAATTTAAACCTTTTTTTGTATTGGTTGATTTTTCAAAGAGGCACATGGTTTCTTACCTGTATCTTACTTTAGTCAAAATTTAGATATGGAAGTATTCCAAATGAATAAAAGACTATTAATCTGAAAAGTTGAGATATCAAAGTTCTCGAACTTGAAATCTTTGAGCTTTAAGATTATTTTAGGCAATAAGAGATTGTCTGAACAATCACGTTGTCTTTTATCTTGATGGATGAATAACATTGCCTTTTGTCTTAAGTTATTATTAGGAATACTGGATTCCATTTCTTAATGTTTGAGTTATACCCTATTTGTTGGGATAACTTCGAGTATAAATGACCGTTTTGAAAATGGTCGTCCTTAATTATTTTTGAATGAATTGAGGACTTGTAGGTAGAAAACTTGGTGAAATTCATTGAATTTTATAAGTGGTCAATCGTCGCTTGAATAATTCTGAATTTAATTCCTACTGATACTCTAATAGTAAGAGGTAGAATTATGATTCTTGAAATGTGCACTTTGAGTGAAATGTCTAGATCACGATTCCGATCTTGATGGAATCATCAATTGGTTTGAAACTAATTGCCTACTCTGATTTATGTTGTGCCATGGATCTGGTCAATAATTATAAGTCAAATCATTTGTATGATTTATAGACTTTAATGAAAATGTTATCGAGAAACCTTTATTATACTGCAATTTATCTCTTAAGCATAATGAGACATGTTTATCTATGTGTACAATTGTTGTAAAATTGATGGCACATACGCAGTATGGATAGTTGTTTGGTCAAGAGGTATTTATTACTTCTTCGGGAAGGTACAGAGCTACATTCAAGTTGTGTTGACATTTATGTTGCGAAACACATTTATAACTTGCAATATAGATACTGTTTTAGTGAGACCAAACACTTAAATAAAATTGAGAAGTTTTGTGGAGATATCTTTACAAAGTTAATAGAAAACTTTGTAGTTAGCATCTACGTACAATAAATGGTTGAGTTTCTTGTACTAAGACCATAACTGGAGATTCTTACGTGGGTTGCCTAGCAATCTCTAGAGTTGCGTAGATTTTTATCTAATTGAACTTGGAAGTTCATAAGATCAAGCCCATAAGTTATGTGACATTTGAATGCTTGTATACATGATTTGGAAATCATACATTCAATGTCCCAAGATATGTCGGACAAGTAGAGATTGGCTCTCTCACACGAGCAATTGCCTTTGACGTTGAGAACGTGCAGAGATGAGATTGTTTTTATCCTTGTAAAGAGCGCAAGATAAAACCAGGATCGCCTTGATTATAATCGATTTAAGATTACTGTTTTGATTAAAGTAATCACAGTCTTGCATGAGTGCAAGATCAGAACGGTATCGATTTCTTAATTAAGATGAGATTACTTTTGTATATACAAGTAATCGAAGAAGAATGGATTCCCACCATCCATTAAACTTGTCGAATGGCCAGATGTGAATTTTCTCGAGTTAATTCTTTATCGAGGATAAGGATAGAATTCAGGTAAAGTGTAGATGTACACTTGTACTAGGATCTGTACTGTGTTGTTTAAAAGACATACACTTCACGAAATGAAGTAAACTACAGTAGCACGTGTTTCATACCACGTGTGCCTTAGTGACCATTGGGAAATGAGTGAAAGATCCCTGCTCACTCATTGTGTGAGGCCCAAAGGTTTATTGCAACCTCAATAGGTACCCTTATGACTTTCGACCGTTTCTCGAGATCTTACCAAGGTGTTGCTACTTTAGCACGTCACTAATAGCCATGAATCATACGGCGATGCGGTCCGTGTCTAGGAAAGCTGCCGAAGTAAGATCGAAAGATTCAGGTAGGAAAGGAAGACTTTATGAAGCTAACACACGCTGCTTGAATTCAAAGCTGGCCAGCCAATATGTCGAACTTGAGAGTTTGAGACATGATTGTGAATACAAGTGAGTGGTGGAGTGAAGTATGCTCTTTTGTTGTTTTGAGGGATCAGAGATACTTCGGTTAGTGAAATGAGGTTTGGGGTATAGCGAATCCTGATGTCCTCGTGTTTTGTGTATAAGAGTTGTTATATACCCTAACAGGTGTATGACACTTAATGCTCTTGCGCTCGCCGGTCACACGATCCACTTGTCTGTATGAAGTTGATGAGTATGTTGTTGAAGTCACTGTAGACTCGGTTTAGCCCTCATGTGCGAGTGGGAGATGTTGATTTGAGATGGCTGGGTACGCCCATTCAAGCTAACCCGACCCGATCCATTAATTTGAAAAAAGGGAATTGGAGGGAGTGGTTATTTGTAATCACCCCATTAGGAAGTTAACCTCCCTTAGTGGGAGATTAACTTCCCACTTAATGGAAGTTGGGGAAGCACACGGCTTCCCCACACAACAAGAAAACAGAGAAGTCCATGACCTCTCCAATTTGAAAGAAGAGAGAAACTTCTCTCTTAAGCTCTTTTTCTCTCCTATTTTTCCTACGTACAAATATATATAATAAGTATATATTTCACATGATAAAAGGAGTTACATGCATATATATTCCGGGTAATATATATATACACATATCATCAACAATAATTGGGGCATTTGGATTGTGAATTATGGCTCATTTCCGTACGTGATTTGTGTCTTGATCGGGAGCACCAAAACGTGAGAGCATCGGTGATTCAACCACGGTTAGATCGATGGCAAAGAAGGATTCTCTCCGGATCACCCACTTCAAGCAACCGGCGATTATCCGATCCGATTCAAGTAAGTAAGTTTACGGTTGATTCGGATTAGAAACCCAACACACATATGAGGGCCTGTATAGTTTTTGGATCTAAAGAACTTCTGAAAGGATCAAATATTCGACCACTAGTTCTAAATGCTTGTTTAGAAAAAACTGTGGATACTGGAATTGCCAAAACATCCCTGGCTATTCGTGAAAGAATTGGGTATCTTGAGGAATTACATTTCCACCAATTTAAGATATCAAAAGCACCCTCTCTTTTCTCATGAGGTTCTCCAAAATATTGTGATAATTCTGAGACATTTCTCTTATCATCAACTTGTTCCAAATGTTTGTCAAATCCAGACTCTATGAACTTCATCACATCTCCAACTTCGTCAACTTCCATATTATTTGTAGTTAAACTTAGAGTATCACTTCTAGCTTTTGAGCCATGAGATTCACATATCCCCATATAATGATAATAAAGGTCATTTAATGAATTTTCAACATTCCTTACAAATTATATTCCCTTCAAACTCCCAGACCCATGCATGAGATTTAAACAATATGTTACATACTTCATCTTATAACAAAGATTGAGTACAACAACAATAAACAACAATTCATTCATATTCTTGACATTTGACCAATATTTGTCGAACTTTTCTCTCATTTTTGTAGCCATTCTTTTCAAGAAAATATCATTACTCTTACCCAAAGTATCAATATTAGCATAGATGCTCACCATTTCATGAAAGAAAAGATTTGATGTAACAAATGAGCTTCCAGAAATTTTTAAAGTAACTAAATAAAATGATTTCAAGAACTTCACAAAATGTCGACATCTATCCAATCTTGAAACCTAGGGGGCCAATTATTTTCTTTCCTTTTCCTCTCCACTTCTCAATATCAACGCATCCTTCAACGTCATCATAATTATCAAAGTAAAATACATAAGCATTATCCTCCCTCTCTAGCCTCTTAAAGGCCCATTCAAACTTTTGTTCATGTTCTAACATTAAGTAGGTGGAATTCCACCTAGTGTCTATGTCAAGACATACAAGGTGCTTTGATTCAATCTTTTCCATTTCTACGCATTTTTTGAAAGCTTGAGACCTAGAAGGAGAAGACCTAACATATTTAACTGCATTGTGAATCCTCACAATGGATTTGCTTTGTTCATTTAAGCCATCTTTTACAATCAAATTCACAATATGTGCACAACACCTCACATGCAAGAAGTTTCAAGTATTGTTTCTTTCCACATTGTATTTCTCTTCAAGTAATCAACTGTAAGATCGTTTGACGATGCATTATCATCTGTAAGAGTTAAAACCTTATCAATGTCCCATTCCATTAGACACTCCTCTATAACTTTGTCTTTCATATTGCCTTTGTGATTCTCAACAACTAGAAAGTTTAAAATTCTCTTTTGCAATTTCCAATCATCATCAATCCAATGAGCTGTGAGGCACATATAATTTAAATTTTGGACTGATGTCCATGTATCAGTGGTAAGACACACACGTTGAGATTTTAAACACTTCTTCGATGCCTTCTTTTCGTCCTCATACAATTTCATGCAATCTCTAGCAACAGTAATGCGACCAGGGACAATAAATCTAGGTTCTAAAGCTTGAGAATAAGTTTTAAAACCTTCCCCTTCTACAATTCTAAAAGGCTACTCATCAATTTTCACCATCTTAGCTAAAGATTTTCTAATTCCTTCAATATCCAATTTCTTCAGTTTACCCAATGTATTTTCAATTTCTCCCTTGGCAAAAGTCAGTAATTGGCTTCTGAGATTTGTCTTTTCTGTAAGGATATTTTATACATTTATTTTCTAAGTGTCTCCACAAACTTGTAGTACCATTATTGTGCGAATCGGCAGCACAATCTTTTTTACAATAGTTACAAGATGCCCTAGGTGGATCACTTCCCTCTATTATGGTGAAATGTTGCAAAATTTGAGACGTAACATTCTTATTAGGCCTATTGGGTTGACACTTCTTCCGCTTTTGAGGTACTTGAGGAGGTTTATCATCTACATTTGTTTTAGGAATTGATGAAGGTTTCACAAGATTACCTTTACTAGTTGAAGGAGAACCATAAGTTTGTTGAGTGAAAGTTGATTTTTTTTACTTTGATTCACTGCGGGAGAGGAGATTTCGACCCCCTTTCCCTTATCAATCATCTGTAAATATATAAACAACAAAAAAATATTTTTATATATATAAACAACAAAAAAAGTAATTGCTACTTTAGCCTAAACAACATACATCTACGTATTCAAATAAAAAAACATTTATTAGGCAAATATAAATTTGAAAAGAAAAAAAAAATCAAACAATAAACAAAGAGAAAATACCTTCAAGATGATGTGGGTGTTTATGCTCCAAACGAAATTTTTGTACTTTTTGTTCTTTTGCAAGGGAAAACTTTTTTAGATCATCTTTTAGTTTTTTTTTTTTTTTTTATTTCACTTGGGAAAGAAGAAAAAACGTGAGGCTAAAGAAAGGTTAAGGTAGTAGGGTTTTCTTTAGTATAGATGTTGGGATTTAAGTTATGGATTGAGATTAGTTAGTTAAAGTATATAATTTGGACTATATTTCTCATTGTTTAAATAGTAGGACTAAATTAAATTAAATTATATATATAGTGTGGTCGGATGCGGTTTATGATGTTTAAAAATGTACAAAATCAAATCCGATTGCGATTTGCGATCTTTTTTTCAAGAAGCCCAATATCAACCAATCCAACTTTTGACCCGCAAATTGCGATCGGTTTGGGTTGAGTCGATCGAATGGGGTGGTTTCGCGGTTTCGTTGAACACCCTTAAGTCCAAGGGAGCTTGTGCCATTTTAGGTACCCATAATTCTTCCAATGGGTAGCATTAATTTTAAGCTGATTTATAGGAGACCCAAGTCTTTCATAATTGGAGATAAAGATAGTATTTGGTTTGTCCAACAACGTTATAATAAATAAAGGTAAAATTATAAAAAAGTTCCCAAACTAATTAGTGATTTTAAATTTCATCCCAAGTTATATCACTAATTTTATATTTTTTTGGAATATCGTCCCACTTGCCACATGGATGCTTACATGTCATGATGTGGTAAATTTTATCATAAACAATTATATAAGATTGCAGAATTCATCCCAAACTAATTATAAATTTTGATTTTTTGTCCCAAACTATATTAGTTTGCCGAATTTCGTCTCACAATTTGTCATTTGATATGAATTTCGTCTCACAATTTGTCACAATTGAGTCATTTTGAAAAATACTTTTATCTAAAAGATTATATTGGAAAAAATTCTCAAATTACACTAGAAGTTTTCTCTATAATATTCCTATAATTAAATAGAATAAAATATATTTATTAGAAGTTACATAAATGAATTAAATTACTTACCTAAAATGGAGTTATATAAAGTATTATTCAGATTTTGGCCTCTTATAGTAATTCATCAAACTACAATAGAAGTTTTCTCTATAGTATTCCTATAATTAAAGAGAATAAAATATATTCCTCTCTCAAAAAAAAAAAAAAAAAAAAAAAAAAAAAAAATGAGAATAAAATATATTTATTAGAGGTTACATAAATGAATTAAATTACTTACCTAGTATGTCAGATTAGAAAGGTAATTTCTTCTTTTTACAAAGAATGTCTCTGGACAAATATCAATTCGTAGATAATTTATAATAATGACCTAAATCTAAACTTATCTACTAGATTCAAATATATTATTCGGCCTCAATCTATCTTAGATTTCACAACTATTATGTATATTAACCACACTAAAACCTCATTTCTAAAAGAAGATAATGAGACAAATTTCGATATTTGAACATATATATATATATATATATATATATATATATATATATATATATATATATATATACATACCTGATGTTCTGGAGTTCTAAAGAGCATTAACCTTATAAATAGCAATCATTACTTTCCGTAGAAAAATTAGATTGACAACCATGAGGTTTATTATATAGAATGGAACCTTTGGTAGTGATTTAACCGGATTTCGTCGGGTTAATTGAATATCAGTGAATTTGTGATATCGGGGGGGGGGGGTTCTCGATATTTGTATATATTTTATAGGGCTCCGTTACTTTATTCCGGATGGATCGTTTACAAAGAAAAGCAATATTGAAGAACAAGAAGTAAAACCACAAACAAAGCTAAAAACACACCGATATGGAGATCAAAAGCTATGAATAATATTGAATCTTATTCAGTTGTGCTGTAGTAAGCAGTGTATAATCATGTATTCTTGGAGTTGAGGGATTCCGTAGTTGTCTAATACAATGATTAACTAGGTATTTATACAATGCTAAACCTAGCGTTACAAGGAAACATAGTCCTAATAGGACTCGGCCCAAATATCCTTCATGGGTCCGGAGTTTCGTCTTTTGATCAAAGAGAGCTGTACTCGGCCTGGTCGATGAGATGATCTTTAAACAGCCTGATTTCGTCGATCAGATCTCAATGTCTTTAGTCGATGGTACAGTGTGTAGGGTGCGAAATAGCCCCCATCAGTACTCCCTCACTTCTTCGAGCGTATAGATAATAGAAGCTCGTAGAAGTAGATAGATCTTTACGACTGTTTGTTTTCTATGAATGGAGCCTCGTTAAAAACCTTACTTAAGAAAAAACCCTGTGGGAAAAAATCTTAAATAAGGAAAAGAGTGCTTCATATCATAGATAGTCGTTTT
>CM064884.1:43961298-44064688 GCA_003313485.2 Penstemon barbatus | reverse complement strand
CGACAGACCCATTCCCCATCCCCACATACATTACTTCCTAGTAAATGTAAGCGGTGGCGGAGCTAGACAGTTATTCTAGGAGGGACGGATTTTTTTTTATAGCCAACAAATAAAAGGGAAAATGTTCAACCTGGGTTTGGAACCCTGCCTGTCATAACAATTATGCAAAGACCTAACCAGTGAAACCATTGAAGTTACTTATAATTATAATTAGATAAGTTATATATATAATATTGTAAAAATTTCTTGGGGGAGCGATCCCCCCAGCTTCTTAATAGCTCCGCCACTGAATAAGTATGGCAATTTTTATCCAACCCGAGAATTTTTATGACTGGATAACACTTTTAAAATAATGATCAATAATCAACATAACAAATATAATATATATTTGTTTAATCCGTGGATTTTATTAATTGATTAATTAGCCATAATTTGATCAAATTAACCCGATTTATGTAAGCAAGGATTTTTCAATCAAATTAGAACACATCTTCAATTTGAGTATAAATACCCGAGCTCCGAGTTGTCTCATTAAAATGACATTGGACGATTGTCTTTCGATATCTACATCGCCCATGAATATCGTACAGTCCAACGAAAGCTTAGCACATACTGCAGCCGTGGCAAACACCGTGCTGGCCGGCGCCTGTGGCAGCTAAAATACTTTGCCGGCCCATGCGTTTGGCAAGCATCGCTTGAGCCATGGCGTTGTTTATTTTGTGTGCGCCGCCGTGGTTTAGATCTTCTCTCTTCAGGTAAATTTGTGGCCTTCTCCGTCACCATTCTTGAAATAATCTGTCAGCTTTGGGCGAAATATAAGGAGTCTCACGTCCCACATAATCCCTTAGCGCCGTGGCAAGCTCAGTCTACATGATATATATACATGTATACGATTTTTAATTATTTTTAAAAATAAATTTAATCTTGTAACTATAACTCGATGATATACTTTAGCCATTTAAAGAATCAGGGTCTGTTTGTTTGGTGTTTGGGAAAGTAGTTTGAGAGAGTAGTGGAGGTTTGTGAAATAATCTCGATTTGCGTAATGTTGTTTGTTTGAGTTTTGAGAGAGTTGTTTGAGAAATAAACTAGTTGTAGGTTATTTTTGGAAGAATTGGATGTAGGTGTAAGATGTGTAAGACTTTATGTCAAATCATGTTTGTTGTGAGTAAGAAATATGTTACTTTATGTCAAATCATAGTAGAGTTTGTATATGTTTTGTTTAAAGATAAGAAAAATAGTTGTTTGTTTAGGTTTTGAGAGAGTAATTTGAAAAATTGAGAGATGAAAAAATTTATTTCAAAAAATAAAAAACATGTTTGTTTGGCATTTCCCAAACACTAAAATTTTTTGGGAAATGCCAAACAAACAGGCCCTCAAACTTTTAGTTTACGTCTTGTAATTTTAGTAAAAAAAAACACAAATTTAATGGTCATGTAGGCTGTAGCCCGCACTTGATATATTGTGCTGAAATTATGAGTTCTGGCCCAAAATATGACGAAAATCTCAAAAAATTTAAAATTTAAAATTTAATCACATAACATAATTGAAAATCCAAATTTAAAAGGACAAAAAAGTTAGTAAGCAATAATCACGAGACTACTTTTGTAATTTTCCCATGTCAGGAATAATTAATGCGTATTTTTAACGTACTATGTACTAGTACTAAATCATTACATGTATATATAAGGTAAATTAATTAGTTTCTTTTTCTCCCCATATATAATTTCAAATTATTTTTCCTTGTAGTCAAATTCTAAAAAGTTCGAAGTTCATATCATGTTTAGCCACAAGTACGTTAATTGAGCAAAAAAAATTCCTACAATAAGTAAAAAAGACCCTCTGACAAATATATTTTTGTTCCATTTAGTTTTGAGTCTTTTAACGCAGATTTTAGGTAATTGTTCAAAAGTGAATTTTTGTGTTAATCGTTATTGTATGTGATGAGGAGTAGTTTTTGTTCTAAAAGATATTAAGACTATATATTATAGTAATGATCAATTTCTTCATTTATAAAACTAACATAAGAATTGCATTTGTAAATAAGTATTTCTTAAACTAAAAAGATCTCGATATACTTATTAATTAAAATTTGCTAATTAAACATGTACGAATTTAAAAAAAGAGAGGAAAAAATTGGAGAGTATATTATTATTGGCGAAACCTGAAATTCAGAATCATGGAGGATCAAACTGAATTCAGCTACAAGCATGTTCAAACAAGTCACTAGTATTTCAGGCACAAAAGCTCCCCCGAACCTTCCGAATTTTCCCGTAGTACTAATAAGTGTGTCGTCCGTCTGTTCTACCTCGGATCGTGTCGGAACATGTTTTAGTCCGATACTATTATCACTTGTGTTACGACGGCTCACCATCGAGCATAATGTTAAACTTCTATTTTTATTTATCGGTTCTAAATTCAGTATTTTAGTTGAGAATACTTTTGGTTTACAAAATGAAGATTGTTTTGTGTGATACAAGGTGGGCTGTAGAGAAATTTTTGTACGTGTAGGCCATGAATATATATATATATTTTTTTTAATAATTATGTATTGATCTTTTTTCTTCTTCTTAATTTCTGGGATTACATGGAGTGGAGATTTATATAGAGGTATAGATAGGGTGAGAGAACAAGATAAAATGAAAAACATGAGGGATTTTGATTTGAACCATGTTTTGTGTGGTCTGAATTTGTTTGGTTCTCGTGGCTATGTCGGGTACATATAAGATTAGGTGTTTGTAATGGTCTAAAAGAAATCTTTATGGAACGTGTTTTCATATCGCCGAATTGACATGCTTCTTCTCGGGTCAACAAAATTTACTACTTAACTACTTATTCAGATTTCCTATCATTATCAATGTTATTAAAAACCGGACCGGACCGACCGGTCCGACCGGTTGGACCGCGAACGGAGGCTGGTCCGGTTCGGTTTACTCTCTAAAACCACTTGTTTCAAAACCCAGTTTGAAACGGTCCGAAACCGCCGAACCGGTATGGACCGGTTGTGAATTTTCTTTTTTTTTTTTAAATTTTTTTAATGTTAAAAATTCTTGTAAAAGTTGGGATTTGAAACACCTAACCTTTAGAGTGAAACATGACTTCCTTACCATTTGAGCTACATTACTTTTGTTGAACTTTTAGTACAAATTAAAATTTATAAATTATAAAAACTTGTAGCCAAATTTATTTATAAATTAGATAATTAACTCAAATAAATATTTTACACATTATGAATGAAAATTAATACTCAAATAATAAATTCTAATAATTTATTCTATAAAATTTTTATTTTCAATATTATTTTTAGGATAAAGAGTCAAATCAATATAATATGCAAGTTTGACTTTGAATATTAGACTTTTATACATAACCATATTTTAAAATTTATGAATTTATTAGATTGTTGTATTTTTAACTTACACATTTAAATTTTTATAAAGAAATATAATCATTTATATGAGCATACAAATTAGTACCATATTACCGTTATGATATAAGTTAGATAAATATTATATGATTTAATTTTAGTATAATATAACAAATTTTATATTTTTAATCAATTATAGGATATTATATAAATTTTACGCACATTACATATACTTTAAAATTAAATATATTTATTATATTATTATGACGTCATCCGATCCGACCAGTGGTCCGATCGATTCGACCAGTAAAACCAGGAACCAGTCGGCTCACCGGTTCACTGTTCGGTCCGGTTCTGAAAACATTGATCATTATCCATATTTAATATACAATAAAATATGTCAATTCGTCCATTTTATCAAACTATGAAAATTATCATCGTACGATAAATAGGATTGGAATTTAATATAATAACACAAGATCAAGTGTGTTATTTATAAATCTAACTCAAATAGCCAAAATACCAACAACCGAGTAACTTAGTAAAGAGATTAATCTTCATAACATGGAAAAAGTAAAATTCGAATTTTATTGATAGATATTCCTACGTTAATATGTTTCACACAACTTAAATAAGTGAGTTTAATTTAAAACCTGAATGTAAAATAAATAAATAGATAAACATGTTATAAAACTTAGGATGAAAGTATGAACAAATTGTAGTAAATAAAGTAATATATAGAGAAGACTCATCAACTCTTTTTTTTCATTTCAAGTTGTGGTTTTTCTCTAAATCTCTACTCACCAAGTGATGGATGAAACCCATCTATTTATACAAGTTCAAGACATCTATACATAGACACATGTCTTCTAGGTGTCTTCCATGCAATTGTGCTACATGGCTATGTTAACATGTTAAACACTTGCATATATCAAGAGATTTCCACATAGATGTGTGCTTTGCCACACTTCTTCATGTCTTGCCACATAGCATATGAAATGCCACACTTAATCTTGTCTTGACACATAAATGGGGTATGTGTTGTCTCCTTATGCAACCAAGTGCAAAAGTATTGTCTTGACATTATGTAACTTGAAGTGTAAATTGCAATGGGCATCCACAGCTTGTATATATTTCATAACACTCCCCTTGGATGTCCATTGCTTCAGGAGTATGCCTCGTTAAAACCTTGTCAAGAAAAACCCATTGGGACAAAAATTTGAACGAAGGAAAAAGAGTACATATCCGGAAAGGGGCTTTAAGCGTGTAACACTGCCTCGTTAAAACCTTGCCAAGAAAAATCCAGTGGGATAAAAACTTGGACGAAGGAAAAAGAGTACAGTGTAAGTGTCATTAATTACACGCTCCCTGATGCCGACATAAGATCCACAAGTCGTCGCATTCCAATGTTGTAAACCATCTTCCTGAATGTTGTAGTCGGCAATGCTTTAGTGAATAAATCGGCAAAGTTGTTACATGACTGAATCTGAAGAACGTCTATATCACCATTTTTCTGAAGCTCGTGGGTAAAGAAAAACTTTGGTGATATTGTGCTTCGTTCTGTCTCCTTTGATATATCCATTTTTAATTTGAGCAATACATGCGGCATTGTCTTCATATAATGATGTCGGTATATTCTTGTTGAAGGCAATCCACAAGATGCTTGGATATTTGAACCATTGATCTCAGCCATAAGCATTCTCAACTTGCTTCATGCAATGCCAAAATTTCAGCATGATTGGAAGAAATGGCTGCTAGAGTTTGTTTAACAGATCGCCATGATATTGCGGCGCCACCACAAGTGAATACATATCCACTTTGTGATCTACCTTTGTGTGGATCAGAAAGATAACCGGCATCTGTATAACCTGCTACATGTGCATCGGCATCTCTAGAGTAAAATAGACCCAAGTCTATTGTCCCACGAAGATAGCGCAATATGTGTATAACTCCATTCCAATGTCTTCGTGTTGGTGCGGAGCTATACCTTGCCAGTAAGTTAACCGAGAAGGCTATATCAGGTCTCATACAATTTGCAAGATACATCAAGGCTCCAATTGCACTTAGATAAGGTACTTCAGGACCAAGCAATTCTTCATTTTCCTCTCGAGGACGGAAAGGATCTTTCTTTATATCCAAAGAACGAACAACCATGGGACTGCTCAATGGATGAGCTTTGTCCATATAAAATCTCTTCAAGATTTTTTCTGTATATGCCGATTGATGATAATAAAGATTCCAGTTGATAAATGTTCGATCTGCAGGCCGAGACAAAATTTTGTTTTTCCGAGATTTTTCATCTCGAATTCTTTCATTAAATAGTTTGCGGTCTTTATGAGCTCTTCAGGAGTCCCACAAGATTTAAATCGTCCACATATACGCAATAATAGAGAAACCATTCTCAAATCTTTTAATGAAAACACATGGACAAATTGGATTGTTAACAAATCCTTCTTTTATGAGATAATCACTGAGTCGGTTATACCACATCCGGCCAGACTGTTTTAATCCGTACAGGGATCGTTGTAATTTAATTGAATACAATCCATGAGACCTTTGATTATGAGATCCTTCAGGGATTTTTAATCCTTCAGGGATTTTCATATATATATATTCACTATCGAGTGATCCATATAAATATGCGGTAACCACATCCATGAGATGCATGTCCAGTCCTTCAGAGACTGCAAAGCTAATCAAATACCGCAACGTGATTACATCAATCACAGGGGAATATGTTTCATCATAATCAATTCCAGGTCCTTGTGAGAATCCTTGTGCAACAAGTCGTGCCTTATATCTCACAATCTCATTTTTCTCATTTTATTTTCGTACAAATACCCATTTGTACCCGACCGGTTGCACGTTTTCGGGCGCTTGCGAACTATCGGTCCAAAAACTTTGCGATTTTCTAGCGAGTTCAGCTCAGCTTGAATCGCATCTTTCATTTTGGCCAATCATTTCTATGTCGACATTCATCAACCGATATCGGTTCGGGATCTTGTTGGTCCAAGTGGTCAGATGAGGTCTAGAGGGGGGGGGGGGTGAATAGACCTCTGAAAATTTTTGAACTTAAAAACTTTTCAGTGTTCTGTCAGCAGACTAAGCTGATGAAGAACAGATGACTATGCTGATCGTGAACAAATCTTGAACAGCAGAGTGACCACTCTTCTTACAATTACTTAGCTGTTTTTCAGCAAACAGTTTTTCAAAGAGTATACTTGCAGCGGATTGTTTTAAAGTGTTTTCCACAAGTAGACTAAGTTCTTAAAAGATTTTATCTTCAGTTTTACAAACTCCTTTTTAAAATCTTTTAAATAATTCAAAGTGTTTAAATATGCAAACTTTAAATATGCAAGAAAACTTGAATGCAAGATAACACGAAGAATTTTTATAGTGGTTATATGGATAAAAATTCTTTAGTCCACTCTTCCAGATCACTCAGATTCTGGGTTATACTATAATCACAAAGATTACAATATTTCTCCACTTATACCTAGACAACTAATGAAAAGGCTATAAGCTCACAATAGGAATTCACAAAGAAAACCTATCCTCTAAAGTAGAATCACTCACAAAGATGGATTCTCACTTCGCACAACACTCAGCTATTACCAAATCACTCAGATAATGTTTTTCTATTTTCTTCAACTTGGTTTCTGTCAACAGATGACTTCCACCAGACGAGTGAGATGTTCGAGCTTTTGAGACTTAGAAAATTTCTGCTTCAAAATCGAAATCTCTGATTGTTGTTGTGTGTCTCTCTCTTCGAACTTTGCTCTATTTATACTCGGATTTGAATTTATGACCGTTGAAGCAAATCAAGTCTTCAAATCCATCCTTCAGCTCTTTTGAAACGGCTCCCTGCAGCAATTCGTACAGTGTACAGTACTTTTCTGTCCATCACATTTAATGCTGCATTAAATGCACTCTGCTGATACGAGGATATCTTCAATCATTTGCCATTACTACCCTTCTCTTCCAGCATTTATTACACCAAGTGCATTTATTACCGTTGAACTGATCTCATGATCTCTTCCACTCTGCTGATCGAAGCAATCCTTCTGATAGGTACTCTGCTGATCAAATACTGAACTAATCTGATTTGACTCGGCTGATGACCTACCCTTCTGTTCGCTATTTCAGCAAGAGATCACTAGTCTTCTGGTCTTTGAACTTTGAACTCTTCTGATATCTTCTTTACTTGTTCAAAGATCCTTCTAAGGGAACTAAGCTTTCCATACTTAGCTGATTATGATGTTTTGGAAATCATCAAAACCTTCCCTTAATTTCTGACTTCTTTTATCTTCATCTTCATCCAACAATTTCCCCCTTTTTGATGATGACAAAACTTCAGCTAAGTACCTGTACCTAAACTAAAGTTTTGATCCTCAAAAATTTCTGAGATAGAAATAGTCTGTTGGATTAAAACTTGCAATTTTATAGATATTGAACTGATTACATATTACAAGTTTGTTCAGATGAATTGTAAAGAAAAATTACAAGGAGATTCATAGGTAAATAAACATGACTAATCTCCTAGCTTGTCTTCTTTATCTTCTTCAGCAGGTTTGGAAGTTCCAGCTTCCAATTTCTGCTTCAACAGCTCTAACTTCTTCTTTTTAGTGTCAGGATCAAGCTGTTCTTCAGCTGAGTCCATAGCAGCAGCTATCTCCTTATCAGATTTAGCCTTTGCTTCAGCTTCAGTTTCTTCAGCAGCTTCACCTTCTTCTTCTGTGATCTTTTCATCTGTTGATCTGCTTGTGCCTTCATTTGCTGCATCATTCCTATTATCATCATCAGCAGACTCTTCTAACACTTCTGTTCGTTCAGCATCATCTTCAGCTTCCAATACAAGAGAAGTTCCAACTCTTTTCTGTCCAAATATCCTCTCTTCCCCCTTTTTGTCATCATCAGCAGGGTTGATTTGATAGTTTGGTAAGATTGGAGTAATCAGAAGTGAATCACAGAGAAGCTTGATGTTCTCTTCCATGGCAGTTATTTGAGCTTGTTGTTTGAGTTGATTGGCCTTAACAGTTTTGACTTCCTTGAGCAAGTCTTCTCCTTGATCACCCAATTGAATTTGAGTTCCTACAATCCAATTTGATGAAGCAGTGAAGTCTTTCATCATATTTCCCATGACTTCATCTTCTGCTTGGAGGGCCGTTTCAACTGTTTGTTCAATCTGTCTCCAACCTTCAGTAGTGCTCTGAGTCCGTCTTCTAAGTATATCCATATCTTGACAGATGGATTTAACATTCTGAGCAGTGTCTTCTATCAGATCGGTTGGGACAGCAGCAGCTTTCTGATTTGGTTGTTTGACAGCAGCTAACACTTCTGCACCTAACTCTTCCTTCATATCCTTCAAAGATTTGATGATCAGTTGTTGGATGGAGTCCAACAGATTTGTCTGAGCACCTTGAGAGGTTGAAGGCATATTTGTTGTAGCAGGAAGTGTTTCTTTGATAAGTTGCTCTGTTGGTTGAGTTATTAATGCAAGGGACTGATCTGCTGGACTACCAGCAAGGCTTGGAGTGCTTTCCTTCTCCTTAGCTTGATCATCTCCTTCAGCAGCAACTTCTTTGTCCTTGATCTGATCTGCTGGAATATCTTCTTCTTTCTTTGAGTCATCAGCAGCATCAGACTTATCACCCTGTGCTTTATTCTGATCAGATGGGTCTGATGTACCCTCCTTTTGCTCTGGTTGATCAGAAGACTCTGCTTTTTCTTTATCAGCAGGGGATATAATCTTCTTGACAGTCTCAAATGTCTTCATCATTCCTTCATTGTCCACAGCTGACCTGTTAGAAATCCAAGTAAAATTGTCAAGAGGAATAAAAGTGGATGAGGGTTCCTCAGGCAGCTCTTCATAAGGTTTGATATTTGGCCCGTAGACAATGTGTTTGATGTTTGGAAGAGGGACCAATGAGCTTGGTTGTCCCCTTAACTTCCTTGATTTCTTTGCCCCAAGCTCCATTGCTTGAGCAATAGCCAACTTTATAGATCTTTCCTTGAGGTCTTCTGATTTATCATAATCCTCAGAAACAGATTCAAGGATCTTCCTTGCTTCGGCCTTGACTGTGTGACTTATCCTTAGCCTCAACCTGTCCAGAAAGAATTCTGAATCAAGTGCTTGAATTAAAGATCCAGTCTCTAGCCACTTCAATACCCAGACTTCTTCAGCAGTGAAGCCTTTCCACTTGGCCATCTCAGCAGGGCTCTTTGTCAGTCTGAATTCTCTCCATCTGTTGTATCTGATCTTTTCAGCATGGAAGAGTGTCAGACGGTTGATCCTTTCATTTTCAGCATCTAGCCTCTTGAGGAATTCTTCAAAGATAGCAGGATCATCCCTGACGATCTCTAAAGCTAATCTGATTTCCTCTCTTCTCTTTGGCTTTATCTTTGGTGCAGGCATAGCTGGTATTGGTTTGTTTGGATCCCTCTGTTCACCAATACTTAGCCCACCAGTGTGCTGATTTCCATGAGCATCCTTGATGCTTGCTTCAATAACAGCAGCCAGTTCTGCTGCCTCAACAGCTTCTCTCTGCTCTTGAGTCATCTTGCTGGCCTCTTCTTCCAGCCTTTTTAACTCTAGACTTTTCAGCCTATCTTCTTCTGCCTTTTCTGCAGCTAATCTTTGCTTTTCAGCAGCATCTTGTCTTTTCTTTTCTGCAGCAGTCAAATAAGTTGCAATTTTCCCAGTCCTTTTTCTCCTTGATTCAGGACTTTCAATTGCTTGAAGAGGGGTTGCAGCAACGGGAGTAGGGTGCAACAGGAGTGCACTTCCTTCAACATTTGTACTTGTCTGCTGTGTTTCTTTAATTTCAGCAGATAGTGCAGCTGATGAGTCTTCTGTTGACACTCCAACTTTGGAAACAACTTCAGCTTCAGCAGCAGCGACTTCAGTAGCTTTGACAGCAGGTTCTTCAATGATTAACGGCCTTTCTGCTTCTGCTGTTGTTTCTCTAACAGTTGCAACAGGCTCTTCAGAGAAGGTGATATTTCTCTTAGCCTTTGACTTTTTAATCCTTTTGGCAGGGGGGTTGGCAGCAGGAGGTCCCCTTGCCTCACTTCTTTTTCTCAACCTTTTTAACCTCTGAAGAGGAATTCCTTCCTCAGACTCTGTTCTTTCAGGAGAAGAGTCAGTCCTCATCTGCTCAATCTCCTTAGTAAAATCTTCAATCTCTTTTTCTGAAACTTCATCCTCAGGAAGTGCTGAAACAGCCTCAACAGCAGACTGTGCTGTTGGCTCAGCAGGTTGACTAGTCTGACCTTCCTTCTTGCTTTTCTTAGAAGGGGTCTTTTTGGATTTTCCAGTGGCCTTTCTTTTTGGTTGAGCCACCAGTTGTTTTACTGGTTCATACAGTTTAAACTCCTTGCTTGCATGAGTAATCTTTCCACCACCCATAGGGCATTGCAAGGATGCAAACAGATTACTGAGTAGGATGGCATGAGAGAGCCTTTTATCACTCAGTAGCTCATAAACGTGAGCAGCCTAGTTAACTTTCTGACCGTAGTAGATACACACCATTGTGTAGTATCTTCTCCTGGGTAACCCATCCAGTGAGCTTGTATAGCTTTCCAGTACTTTCGCAATGATGTCTGCGAACCTTTGATACTCATCTTTCAACTGAGTTTTCATTAGGGTTCCAGTCATCTTTTCTCCCTTCTTCGCACAAATTGCCCAAAATTCATCCTCCTTTTCTGACCCTAAGCTGGTCACATCTCCTCCCTTATCTGATAGCTTGTAAATTTCACTAAGAACAGCAGCAGAGATAGCAATTTTCTTACCACCGATGACAGCAGTCATCACAGTTTCATCATCGTTGAATTCCCTGGTCGTATAGAAGTGATAAACGTCTTCTAAGTAGACCCTTTCTTCATGAGCTTCCAGGACTGGAACAAGTGATGCCTCTTGGATTTTCTTAAGAAGAGAGCGCATCAGATCAGTACCCGAAAAGTGAAACTTGCTGTAGTTTAGGTATCTTCCATCAATAATCTTATCCATCTCTGAGTTTAGTGAGCAGGAATCTGCAAAAGCAATATACTTTCGAAGCAGGAGAGTTTGAGAGTTAGAGAGTTTTGAGAGTGTTTGAGTGCGTAAGACGACTGCACTGTTTTAGATCGGACTTTATACGTTTCTATATTTTGGGTTATCGTGATTAATCTGAAACGTTGATCTAATCTGACAGTTTATTAATCGTGTGGATGGGAGTTGCGGATTTCAATTTTATTATTTTAATGTCAGATGGGCGGGAAACTCTATCGACACTAAT
This sequence comes from Penstemon barbatus, assembly GCA_003313485.2. NCBI lineage: Eukaryota > Viridiplantae > Streptophyta > Magnoliopsida > Lamiales > Plantaginaceae > Penstemon > Penstemon barbatus. Next base: position 44,053,045 of record CM064884.1, on the reverse strand, counting down.
TTGTTACTTATAAAAGCGCGTTTCTTATGATACGATTTATAACCATGCTTATATAAGATATCAGATGAGTAGAGTTCAACTTATCTGACAGACGAGTGATCTGTTATCTGATATTACTAGAGAATGCCAATAGCTAGTAATCTTCCTCTGCTGTTTGTCAATCCAGTAAGATAAAATAATCTTCAGTCTTCAAGAATTAAGAACAGATCTTCAGATAATATAACTTCCACTAACTGACATTAACAAATTTCATCTTTAGAAGTACCGCTAGTCTTACACGTTCCCCCTGTCTTTAAGAATCCATAAGCTAACTAGTCTGTTGAAAGTTAATCCTTGAATAGAATAACGGATAATTAAGCTGTTGAACTCCAGTCTTCTGATGAGTTCCCCCTCAGCTTATGCATCCAAATTGAGTAGTCCTAGCTCAGCTCTTAGAGTTGAGAACCTTACTTCACTTAAAGGTTTAGTGAAAATATCAGCAATTTGATTGTCAGTATGAACATACTCTATCATAACATTGCCTTTTTCCACATGATCTCTAATGAAGTGATGCTTGATCTCTATATGTTTAGTCCTTGAACGACTTGTAGTATTCTGAGTAAGTGAAATTGCACTTGTATTGTCACAGTAGATTGGAATTCCACTAATTTTGATATTGTAGTCTTCTAGTTGATGCTTCAACCAAAGTATCTGTGCACAGCAAGCTCCAGCAGCTATATATTCAGCTTCAGCAGTAGATATAGAAACTGAAGTTTGTTTCTTACTCATCCATGAGATCAGACGACTACCTAAGAACTGACAAGCACCTGTTGTGCTTTTTCTGTCAATCTTGCAGCCAGCAAGGTCTGAATCTGAATAACCAATAAGCTCAAATCCAGATTCTCTAGGATACCATAATCCCAATTCTTGAGTGCCTTTAACATATTTCAATATTCTCTTGGCAGCTAAGAGATGAGATTCCTTGGGGTTTGATTGAAATCTTGCACAGACTCCAACTGAGTACATTATGTCAGGTCTGCTTGCTGTTAGATATAACAGTGACCCTATAATGCCTCTATATTTGGTTATGTCCACTGATTTGCCATCTTCATCTTTATCCAAACGAAGATTTGTAGACATAGGAATAGTAGCAGTAGAGCTAGTTTCCATACCAAACTTCTTGAACAGATCTCTTGTGTATTTTGCTTGATTTATAAAGATTCCATCAGGCAGCTGTTTGACTTGTAAACCAAGAAAATAATTAAGTTCACCCATCATGCTCATTTCAAACTTATTCTGCATCAGCTTGGAGAACTTATCACACATCTGTTGGTTAGTTGAACCAAAAATAATATCGTCCACATATATTTGCACAATTAATATATGATTCTCCCATTCAATTGTGAACAAGGTTTTATCTACCTTACCTTTATGAAATCCTTTAATTAAAAGAAAATCAGATAGGGTATCATACCAAGCTCTTGGAGCCTGTTTCAGTCCATAAAGAGCTTTCTTCAGACGATATACTTTGTCCTCTTCTTGATAAGCTTCAAATCCAGGAGATTGTTCAACATATACCTCTTCTTGCAGTTCTCCATTGAGAAAAGCAGACTTCACATCCATCTGATAGACAGTGAAGTTCTTGTAAGCAGCATAGGCAAGAAACAGTCTGATTGCTTCAAGTCTTGCTACTGGTGCAAAAGTTTCATCAAAGTCAATTCCTTCTTCTTGACAATAACCCTTGGCTACTAGTCTTGCTTTGTTTCTGGTAACAATACCATCTTCATTCATCTTATTTCTGAAAACCCACTTAGTGCCAATTACTCTTTGATGACTTGGTCTAGGAACTAAGTACCAGACTTCATTCCTTTCAAATTGATTTAACTCTTCTTGCATAGCTTCTATCCAGAAGGAATCATTGAGAGCTTCTTCAATTTGCTTAGGCTCTATTTGAGATAGAAAAGTGACAAACATAGCATCTTGTGCAGCAGCTCTTCTTGTTTTCACTCTATCTAATGGATCACCAATCACTAACTCTGGTGGATGATTTCTGAGCCATCTGAGATCAGGTTGCAGGTCTGAATGTTGTCCTCTGTTTTGATCTTGCAACACTACTGTTGGAGTTGCAGTAGTAGTCTGTTGAACATTTGCAGTCTGTTGAACAGTCTCTGGTCTGTCAGCTGTTTGCAACTCGTCTGTTAGACAATCAGCACTGTGATTTTGAACAGCACTTGAGTTATCAGCTGAATTTAGATTAGGTAGTATGATGGGAACATATTCTTCTTTTCTTCCAATGTCTAACTTCTATAAATCAGTAGACAGATCTTGGTTAACACTTTGATTCTTTTCAGAAGATTGACTTGGCTCATCAAATACTACATGGATAGATTCTTCTATTAGTAATGTCCTTTTATTGAAAACTCTATAGGCTTTACTAACAGATGAGTATCCTACAAAAACAGCTTCGTCAGCCTTCTCTGCAAATGCAGTAAGGTGATTTTTCCCATTATTCAATACAAAACATTTACAACCAAAAATCTTAAAGTAATGAATGTTTGGTTTCCTGTTGTTCCAAACTTCATATGGAGTCTTGTTCTGATTTTTGTTGATCATACATCTGTTCTGGGTAAAGCATGTTGTATTTGTTGCTTCTGCCCAAAATCTTTGTGGCAGCTTAGCTTCAGCTATCATGGTTCTGACAGCTTCCTTCAGTGTTCTGTTTCTCCTTTCAGCAACACCATTTTGTTGAGGGGTTCTGGCAGCTGAGTACTCATGATGTATTCCTTTGATATTACAATACTCTTCAACAGTAGAGTTTGTAAACTCTGTCCCTCTATCTGATCTGATCTTCAATATTTTGATACTCTTCTCATTCTGGATCAGTTCCATCAGATTAGTAAGATGTTCCTTGGTTTCACTTTTCTTCTTCATGAAAATCACCCAAGTATATCTTGAATAATCATCCACAACAGCTAGGCAGTATTTCTTTCCACCATTGCTGACTGGATCAATGGGTCCAAATAAGTCCATATGTAGCAGCTCCAAGATTCTTTCAGAAGATTGGTGCTTCTTGCTTTTGAATGATGACTTGATTTGTTTACCCTTCTGACAAGCGTCACAGAGCTTATCTTTGCTCATGACTGTTTTTGGAATCCCTTCTACCAGATCATTCTTGATTAATCTGTTTATGGTCTTGAAGTTTAAATGATTCATCCTTTTGTGCCACAGCCAACTAACTTCACTTGGTGCAGATGCCACCAAACAAACACTTGAATTCTTGTCAGCAGAATCCCAGTCGACTATGTAGACATTCCCTTGTCGTCTTCCAGATAAAATTACCTTCTTTGTACCAATCTGTTCAACAAAGCACTTATCTGTTGAGAAGATGACTGAATATCCCTTGTCACAAAATTGACTTATGCTTAGCAGATTATATTTGAGGCCTTTGACATATGAGACGTCAGATATCTCTATGTTTCCTCTGATTAATCTTCCTTTAGCTTTAATCTTGCCTTCTTTGCTGTCCCCAAAAGTAACCTTTGGACCATCCACAGCAATTGCATCAGTCAGCTCATGTATGCTTCCACACATGTGTCTTGAACATCCACTGTCCAAGTACCAAATCTTCTCTACTTTACTCCTACTCCTAATCCTAACCTACAAAACAAAAATAAAATTGTTTTAGGTACCCTTATTGAGAGGGTCCTGAAGGATTAGTTCCACCTTTGACAACCCAAGATGTTGAAGTCTTAGGCTTCTTAGGTTTCTGAGTTTTCACAGGAGCATGAACAGTTTTATTTTCATCATAATTATCAGATAAGTCATGTTGATGATCAGTATGATAAGAATAGTGTTCATAAGCAGGGTAAGGTGCATGATAAGCAGGATATGCATGCATTGGATGAGCAGGATAAGGTGCATAGTAACTAGGAAATTGAGGTGCATGATACATAGGATGATATGCAGCAGGTTGCACAAAATATGACTCATTTCCATACCAAGCATTTTGATTTTTCTTGTTCTTATGCTTCTTTGGTTTACTTACAGCTTGCTCATTGACAGACGACTTAGTTTTCTCACTAGTCTGATTAGTTTTAACCTTATCAGAAGACTTCCTAGGACTCTTTTGTTTGGGTTTACTAGTCTGTTTTCCTACACTAGGCTCTTTGCTCTTTTTAGCCTTAGGAGATTTCTTCTCCTTTACCACTTTCTCAGATGAGGTAGGTTTAGAAGTTTGAACATACAGAATGACCTTACTATTGTCAGCAGAAATGAATTTTTCAGTATGATTCAATTCTAATTTATCCTTTTCTAAAGGTGTCTCCTGTTTACTAGATGTTGGCATGGATGCAACAGTTGACTTATCATGAGACTCGATAATTTTCTCAAGTTCCATGATTTTTCCTTTATGGACCTCACATTCAGCTTTCAGAGATTCATGCTCTTGCTCAAGCTGTTTATACTCAGCTGATTCTTTAGGCTTTTCAGCTTTAAGTTTCAGTGAGTTATTTTGCTCTTTTAGCAAGCTCATCTCTTCCTTAAGCTTAACAAATTCTCCAGCAATAGTAGTATTATTTAACATTATTTGCTCTAGAGAATCAAACAGTTCATTATTTGGAGGAGTTACCTCATCCTCGGAGTCATCAGATTCCTTAGCCATCAGGCAGAGGAGAGCAGGTTTCTCTTCATCAGAAGATTCTTCATCAGACGTGTCTGAATCTGAATCAGATGAGTAGACAGCAGCAAGCTTTTCTGCTTCAGCTACCATTGCTTTCCCTCTTTGATGCTTTCTTTCCTTTCTGATTCTCTTCTCTTCCTCAGTGTATTTCTCTGCTTTTGGATATGGACAGTCTCTAATGAAATGTCCCAATTTCCTGCAGTTATAACACATTAGTTTTGCTTTATAATCATCTTTTTCTTGAGAAGAAGAGTTAGGTTTAGAAGTAGAAGTAGCATGATTGTATTTGTTTTTCATCTTTCTCTTATAGAACTTCTTGAAGTTGTTCATCAATAATGCTACATCTCCAGCAGTGTACTCCTTCTTGTTGAGTAGTGATGCTTCATCAGATGAGTCCACATCTTGGCTTCTATGTGCTGGTTTCCTGGTATTTTCAGCAGCAACTAAGGCAGCTGTGGGTCCTGAAGTTGAGGTTTCTTCAATACCCATCCTAGGCAGTTTATACTCATAAGCCTTGAGTACAGAAAACAGCTCTGTAAGAGAGATCTTCCCCAGATCCCTTGATTCTTCCATTGCTGTCACCTTCATGTTGAACTTAGGAGGTAAGGCCTTCAGTACTCTGATGGTTATCTCCTTGTCTGTGAAGGTTTTTCCAAGCTTCAATACTTCATTTAATATTCTTGTAAACCTTGTGTCCATCTGATCAATGGTTTCAGAGGATTTCATCTTGAAGTTATCCAGCTTTTCTAGAGCAACACTTAGCTGATGCTCTTTTATGGCGTCGTTCCCTTCGCTCATATCTCTGACTTTGTCCCACATCTCTTTTGCAGATTTGCAATGTTTGATCTTGTCAAACCGATCATTGTCCAGGGCTTTAGTCATGATAAATCTTCCAATCTTGTCCAGGTTGAACAGCTTGATTTCTTCAGCTGTCATTTCATTCAAATCTTTCTCCACCACGGTATCAACTTCATTGATCTTTATCGTCTTGGTGAATTTGAATGGACCTTTTGTAATGCAAGTGAACATGTTGTCATTGTAGGCAGCGAGGAAAATCTCCATCCTGATTTTCCAGTCTTCGAAGGACATACCAGCAATGTGGGGAACATGGTTTATGCATTCCATTTTCAAAAAGTTTTGATTTTTCAAAAAGATGCTCTTTTGAAAAAGTTTTGAAAACCTTTGAAAAACACTTGGATCAAGCTCGTTGATCAGGCAGCTGATTCAAATGAACCACCTGCTCTGATACCACTTGTTGGTCCCAAGTGGTCAGATGAGGTCTAGAGGGGGGGGGGGGGGTGAATAGACCTCTTCAAAATTTTTGAACTTAAAAACTTTTCAGTGTTCTGTCAGCAGAATAAATGAACTGTGCAATTGCAGAGTAAAATCTCCAATCTGAAGATCGAAACTTCATTCTATGAGTCCTAGCAACAGCTTTCACCCTTTATATTTATTTCGATCTGAGGGGCATAGCAACGGCTTTCACCCTTAGTTGTTTTTATCGGTCATAGCAACAGCTTTCACCTGAGGGTCTTAGCAACAGCTTTCACCCTTTTTCATTTATTTCGATCTAAGGGGCATAGCAACGGCTTTCACCCTTAGTCGTTTTCATTGGTCATAGCAACAACTTTCACCTGAGGGTCTTAGCAACGGCTTTCACCCTTTTCATTTATTTCGATCTAAAGGGAATAGCAACGGCTTTCACCCTTAGTCGTTTTCATCGGTCATAGCAACAGCTTTTACCTGAGGGTCTTAGCAACATCTTTCACCCTTTTCATTTATTTCGATCTAAGGGGCATAGCAACGGCTTTCACCCTTAGTCGTTTTCATCGGTCATAGCAACAGCTTTCACCTGAGGGTCTTAGCAACAGCTTTCACCCTTTTCATTTATTTCGATCTAAGGGGCATAGCAACGGCTTTCACCCTTAGTCGTTTTCATCGGTCATAGCAACAGCTTTACCTGAGGGTCTTAGCAACAGCTTTCACCCTTTTCATTTATTTCGATCTAAGGGGCATAGCAACGGCTTTCACCCTTAGTCGTTTTTATAGATATGCATAGAGATGGGCCATAATAACTTTGAATATGATAAATTGATAAAGGTTGGCCATAATAAATTTCTCGAATATAACGAATTAATAATACTCCAAGCGAATAAATTCTCCATTGAATAGATAATCCTTTGTGATATAAGATAAGCGAAGACAAGACGAGATAACGAGATGGCGGATATTCCCGAAAATTGTGTATAGTTTTCTCTGTCTATAATAATGTATTCCCAAACCATGAATAAAACTTCCATACGTGAATAAGACGTCAATAAGATAGATAATCCTTTTGCCCCACATTTCCGAACCATGCTTCTTGTTAATTCCATATCAAGGGTAAATAAGATAGAGCTCGATTAGCATTTTTCCCGAATTATCTAGAGAAATCCTCCTACGTTGGTAGCTCTGACATCCGATCATAATCCAACTAGAACACTGCTCGGATAGATTGTCGGGCTCATTGTTAACTGAAATCTGAACCCCCGCAGCGTGGGATGGTTCTCCTTGGTTATATGTATTCCTCCTCGTAGTAGGCATTTTTCGATCTAACACCCAAATAAGGCCCCACGGTGGGCGCCAATTGATCTTACATGATTTCGTTACGTGATCGATATTAATGGAACAAATACAATAGAAACAATAAAATAGAAGAAAGATCAATGTATATGTATATTCCGAATGTAGGGATACAATTTACAGATATTGAGGGTCCTATTTGAGCATTATAGGATGCCGTACATGCTAGAGGGCGAAATACATATAAAAAGGCCGAGCTAATCTATCCGAGTTGTAGCTTCGAACGTAGTGCACCTGGGGAAGCCCCCCTTATCATAAATGCTTGGGGTATTTATAGCCGAGAATGAGGGTCGGCCTTTAGCTTTGGGCCTGGGATCGGCCCAACAGTAACATTTGATCATGGGCTGCATGAAATTGGATCCTGTTACCTTAGCTTCGTCCCGAGCTCGAGTCCGTACCTTTAGAGCCAAGATTCCGGTTTTTCAATCTTATATTGGTAACAGAAGGTGGGATCCAAAATATCCATCATCAAAACAAGCTTGTATTTTACTTGATTTATTATTTATAAATATAAGAGATAACACAAGGTTATACTTATATTGAAATGGAAGACAAACATTTCATTTAAAGTACAATTACTAATATAAATATCAATACTTACAAAACTCAAGCCATCTTATAAAAAAAAACAAAAAAAAAATTACCAAAAATCGCATATGCTAACTGCGATTTTTGGTAAAATTTTTATTTTATTTTATTTTTCATAAGTTCGTAAAAATGAAGAATCGCAGTTGTCAATTGCGATTTTTTGAAGAATCGCAGTTGGCAACTGCGATTTTCCACAAAAGGTAAATACTTTTCAGTTTAAGTAATTTTGGGAAATAATTTTATCTAAAGGCTATATTGGAAAAAAATTCAATTACTTTTCTCTATAATATTCCTATGATTAAAGAGAATCAAAAATATTTATTAGAGGTTTAATAAATGAATTAAATTATTACCTAATTAGTCAGATTAGTAAGGTAATTTCTCCTTTTTCCAAAGAATGTCTTTGAAAAAATATCAATTCATAAATTATTTATAATAATGACCTAAATCTAAACTTATCTATAAATAGCAATCACTACTTTCCGTAGAAAAATTAGACTGACAACCATGAGGTTTATTAGAATGGAACCTTTGGTAGCTATTGTGATGGTACTCATTTTTTTGCATATACAAATTCTGCAGCTGAAATTGTTCGACCGCCACCTGAAATTATTCAGCCCGATAAGGTCATAGATTTTTATGAATGTATGAAGCATTGCTTCGAAGTATGCTTTGAAATTTAGTATAATTGTTACAGGCCTTGTAATGACCACTGTCACCAAAATTACAGTCAATCGACTTATTCCTCCGCTGAACCACCGGTTTCGTTATGGGGGCAGAGAAATTAAGTTAGGCGAAGAGCGTAAAAGGGATAAAGGATCGAACGAAAACTGGAGAAATTTATGTTCATGCCATATATCAAAACAAAATAGGGGCAAGTTGCGACAATTGAAAAACAAGTCACATTTAATGTTTTTCATTTTTGTTTTAATTTATGTGGAGTTTATGGTTATCAATAAGGTCACTTTATGTAACCAAAACTACCTTTAATAGATTTTGAGGGTGCTAGTTATATTTTTACATTTTGAAGGGTGCAGAGTGATAATATCACATTAATTTGAGCTTGCAGAGTACCAATTGTGGAAAATACTGTCTCAAATTGGATAAGGCCAATCCAAAGCATTCACATGGCACAACCTAATACTCATAAATTACATTTAATTTTAAATTGTATTAAACTCATGCAATAATAATCAATCACAAAATAAGTATTTACTCAAAAAATTGATTTCATTCGCATTCAACCCCAACTGCATCTGACCACGTTTGACCAACGCCAATATACACCCACCCATCCATGTTAGGGCTGTCAATTGAGTCAGGCCTACCTGAAGCCCGATAATTCGACCAAATTAAAATTGGTCCGAACCCAAATATTTGTAAGTCGGGCCGAGTTTGAGCCATTATATCAAAATAAATCAATTTATGAGTTGAGCTTGAGCCATTATATCATAATTGTTTATATATTACGATTAATTATTTGGATTGAAGTTATATTGTTAATTACTTTTTTTTTAATTTAGATCAAGAAAACTTTGGAAAACGTTATATTGTAAATTCGCATATATGTTAGTATTTAATTTACGCAAGGCAAAAGTCAACACAATATGTCAATAAATCGGAGTCTTGGGACTTTAAAACTCTTTAGTTTGTTCATATAGATCAAACGTATCTTAAAAAATATGGACAAATCATGACTCGATATTTCACTTTAAACATTATTTAATGTTTTATATTATGGTGTACATGTATGGAATTTTTATATACTATTGTATTAGTAATAGAAATTTAGTCCTATGTGTTTCGATAATGTTAATTTTACATATGTCGAGCTAAATTTGCTTATATTAACAAACATGATATGAGCCCCATATAGGCTCAGAACCCAAAAAATTACATGGGTCGAGATTGAGCCAAATAAATCAGAAAATTTATGAGCCGAGTTTGAGCATATAGCTATGAAGCCCGACAATATTTGAGTTCTAGCCATTTAAAACTCAACTCACAGCCTAAAGTTCAGCACCGCCGCCTCTCACAGTACGCTGCAAAGCTGCTTCCGCCGTCAGCAAAGTCGTTCGTCAGGACAACCGTTAGTTTTTTATTAAAGTAGTACGCTGCACCCATCATGCAAGTGCCCACGTATTTACATGGTAAATTCATCAAGTAGCCATCTATTTGATGGGCTCGTTATCAGGTAACCATCTGCTTGATAGCTATCTGTCGAGTAGCCATCTACTTGATAGATGTCCTTTGCGTTGGCCACCCACTGGTCATGAGCCCGATTGGTAGCCACTTGCCAAGGTTGGGCTATCCATTGATGGCAGTCACCTGCTGTCAATGTTACCTTTACTTCAACAAGTGTGCACAATTTTTATATCAACTCTTCTGGTGGGTTTACCTGCCAATCAAGGAGTCATTGATCTAAGAATTGAGAGATTCATCAACTCATTTAGCAAACATATGCCAACATAATAGTCTTTTTGCTATTTTGCATACGCTTGAATATTTGTAAATAGGAAAAGTAGTTGTAGGCTAAGATCAATGTATTTCATTAATCAATATTATATTTAATTAATATATGGAAGCATTTGGCCCTTGTCTCTTGATTTTAGTAAAGTACGCTTTATATCAAAAAAATTTCACTGTCTAAATTGATACATGGTCAGTCTATTTAGTTCAGATTTTTGAAGTCAAGTTGACATAAGTTCTACTGATCAACAATTAACTCTATTACTAATTTACTTGTGAATCCACTGATGTGTCGAGCAGGCCATTAATTGGCTATGAGAGTTTGGCATTTCTTTAAAATTTATCGTAAATTTTTTAAGTCTTGCGGCCAGGCAGGGAAGGAAAAGAATCAGGGGTAGTGTTTGCCTATTTCGCCGCAATCAATTGATTAGAAGTCAGTCTTATCAGGACATTGAACTATATTTTACATGTGTATCAGTATGTCCATTTTTGAACCGTTATGTTTGCACGCACAAACATTGGCACGTCCGCACTCACCTTACATTATATAGAGTCAATTGTAAATCGAGGCAAGCCAATCAGAATTTTACGCAAACAGTACGCTATTAAAATAAATTAATAAATATAATATATAGTGAATAATACATGCGGTTCAAATTTAAGTAATTGCACTAATATTTTGGCCTCTTATAGTAACTCATCAAATTATGAATTTTTTTCCAATAGAGCCTTTTAGATAAAAGTATTTTTCAAAATGACTAAAACTTCCCTAAATGTACCATTTCTGAGAAATCGCAGTTGCCAACTGCGATTCTTCATTTTTATGAAATTATTAAAAAAAAAATTACCAAAACAACTGCGATTTTTGGCAAATATTATTTTTTGTTTGGGTTTTTTTTTGATAAAATGGCTTGAGTTTTGTAAGTATTTGATATTTATATTAGTAATAGTACTTTAAATGAAATGTTTGTCTTCCATTTGAGTATAAGTATGACATTGTGTTATCTCTTATATTTATAAATATTAAATTAAGTGTTTATTGCATTCTTATCAAGAATGTTTATATATAATCAGGTAAAATATATTTGTGCCCAAGACATTCATGTATTGCTCAAGTATTCTATTGGAGTATAATTATAATGCTAGAGTGTGACCAATTTTTTTCTGTGTTAATAATGTTTATTTGAGATGCTTTCTGGCACTATGTTTGTAATGATCCATGCAAATGTAAATGATTAACTTTTTACTATGTAGATGAGTGGTATGCAAATATTGTAAATGATTAACTTATTATGTTATCTTTTTACTATATAGATGGGTGGTATTATCTTTTCGCATGGATCATTACAAACATAGTGTCAGAAAGCATCTCAAATAAATATTATTAACACAAAAAATGGGTCACACTCTAGCAATATAATTATATTCCAATATCAATATTTGAACAATACATTGACGCTTTGGGCACAAATATATTTTACCTGATTATATATAAACATGCTTGATAAGAATGCTGTAGACACTTGATTTATTATTTATAAATATAAGAGATAACACAAAGTCATACTTATATTGAAATGGAAGATAAACATTTCATTTAAAGTACAATTACTAATATAAATATCAATACTTACAAAACTCAAGCCATCTTATAAAAAAAACCAAAAAAAAAAAAAAAATTAACAAAAATCGCAGATGCTAACTGCGATTTTTGGTAAAATTTTTATTTTATTTTAGTTTTCATAAGTTCGTAAATATGAAGAATCGCAGTTGTCAATTGCGATTTTTTGAAGAATCACAGTTGGCAACTACGATTTTTCACAAAAGGTATATACTTTTCAGTTTAAGTAATTTTGGGAAATACTTTTATCTAAAATACTATATTGAAAAAAAATTCAATTACTTTTCTCTATAATATTCCTGTGATTAAAGAGAATCAAAAATATTTATTAGAGGTTAAATAAACGAATTAAATTATTACCTAATTAGTCAGATTAGTAAGGTAATTTCTTCTTTATCCAAAGAATGTCTTTGAAAAAATATCAATTCATAAATTATTTATAATAATGACCTAAATCTAAACTTATCTATAAATAGCAATCACTACTTTCCGTAGAAAAATTAGATTGACAACCATGAGGTTTATTAGAATGGAACCTTTGGTAGCTATTGTGATGGTACTCATCTTTTTTGCATATACAAATTCTGCAGCTCATGAAATTGTTCGACCGCCACCTGAAATTATTCAGCCCGATAAGGTCATAGATTTTTATGAATGTATGAAGCATTGCTTCGAAGTGTGCTTTGAAATTCAGTATGATTGTTACAGGCCTTGTAATGACCACTGTCACCAAAATTACAGTCAATCGACTTATTCCACCGCTGAACCACCGGTTTCGTTATGGGGGCAGAGAAATTAAGTTAGGCGAAGAGCGTAAAAGGGATAAAGCATCGAACGAAAACTGGAGAAATTTATGTTCATGCCATATATCAAAACAAAATAGGGTAAAGTTGCGACAATTGAAAAACAAGTCACATTTAATGTTTTTCATTTTTCTTTTAATTTATATGGAGTTTATGGTAATCAATAAGGTCACTTTATGTAACCGAAACTTGCTTTAATAGATTTTGAGGGTGCTAGTTATATTTTTACATTTTGAAGGGTGCAGAGTGATAATATCACTTTAATCTGTGCTTGCAAAGTACCAATTGTGGAAAATACTGTCTAAAATTGGATAGGGCCAATCCAAAGCATTCACATGGCACAACCTAATACTAATAAAATACATTTTTTTTAAATTGTATTAAACTCACGCAATAATAATCAAACACAAAATAAGTATTTACTCAAATAATTGATTTCATTCGCATTCAACCCCAACTGCATCTGACCACGTTTGACCAACGCCAATATACACCCACCGGAAAAATAGCAATTTAGGTCCCCTAACTTTCACTAGTCCGCAGAATTAGGACACTTAATTTTCCAGGAAGCAATTTACGTCCATTAACTTTCACTAGTCCGCAGAATTAGGACACTTAATTTTTCAGCAAGCAATTTACGTCCCTTAACTTTCACTGGTATGCAGAATCAGTACACTTAATTTTTCAGCAAGCAATTTACGTCCCTTAACTTTCAGTGGTCCGCGGAATCAGGACACTTAATTTTTCAGCAAGCATTTTAGGTCCCTTAACTTTCACTGGTCCGCAGAATCAGGACACTTAATTTTTCGACAAGCAAAATACATCCTAACTTTTCTATACCCGCAATTTTACTCAATTTGACAAAACAAACACCCACTTGACAATCACTTAACAAACCGTCTACAACTATTTAACAACATCAATATTAATTCAAATCCCCAAATTAATTGTCCAGTTGGCATTTATGGAATTTTCAGCGAGTTGTGGACTAAAATTGAGGTCAAGTGGACTGAAATTGTAGATATAAAAAAGTTATAGATTTCGCAGACCAGTGAAAGTTAAGGGACGTAAAATGCTTGCTGAAAAATTAAGTATCTTGATTTTTCGGACCAATGAAAGTTAAGGGATGTAAAATGTTTGCTGAAAAATACATCCTAACTTTTCTATACCCGCGATTTTACTCCACTTGACAAAACAAACACCCACTTGACAATCACTTAACAAACCGTCTACACCCACTTGAATTAAGACTATTTAACAACATCAATATTAATTCAAGTGGGTGTAGACGGTATGTTAAGTGATTGTCAAGTGGGTGTTTGTTTTGTCAAGTGGAGTAAAATCGCGGGTATAGAAAAGTTAGGACGTATTTTTCAACAAACATTTTACATCCCTTAACTTTCATTGGTCCTCCACTTGAATTAATATTGATGCTGTTAAATAGTTGTAGACGGTTTGTTAAGTGATTGTCAAGTGGGTGTTTGTTTTGTCAAGTGGAGTAAAATCGCGGGTATAGAAAAGTTAGGATGTATTTTTCAGCAAGCATTTTACATCCCTTAACTTTCATTGGTCCGAAAAATCAAGATACTTAATTTTTCAACAAGCATTTTACGTCCCTTAACTTTCACTCTGCGAAATCCATAACTTTTTTATACCTACAATTTTAGTCCACTTGACCGCAATTTTAGTCCAAAACTCGCTGAAAATTCCATAATTGCCAACTAGACAATTAATTTGGGGATTTAAATTAATATTGATGTTGTTAAATAGTTGTAGACGGTTTATTAAGTGATTGTCAAGTGGGTGTTTGTTTTGTCAAATGGAGTAAAATTACGGGTATAGAAAAGTTAGGATGTATTTTGCTTGTCGAAAAATTAAGTGTCCTGATTCTGCGGACCAGTGACAGTTAAGGGACCTAAAATGCTTGCTGAAAAATTAAGTGTCCTGATTCCGCGGACCACTGAAAGTTAAGGGACGTAAATTGCTTGCTGAAAAATTAAGTGTCCTGATTCTGCATACCAGTGAAAGTTAAGGGACGTAAATTGCTTGCTGGAAAATTAAGTGTCCTAATTCTACGGACTAGTGAAAGTTAAGGGACGTATATTGCTTGCTGGAAAATTAAATGTCCTAATTCTGCAGACTAGTGAAAGTTAGGGGACCTAAATTGCTATTTTACCTACACCCACCCATCAAAGTTAGGGCTATCAATTGAGTTAGGCCTACCCGAAGCCCGATAGTTCGACCCGATTAAAATTGTTACGAACCCAAATATTTGTAAGTCTGGCCGAGTTTGAGCCATTATATCAAACTCGATCAATTTATGTGTTGAGCTTGAGCATAATACGGCTGAATCCGAATAAAACAAGAAAATATAATTGTTTATATATTACGATTAATTATTTGTATTGAAGTTATATTGTTAATTACTTTTTTTTTCAACTTAGATCAAGAAAACTTTGGAAAACGTTATATTGTAAATCCGCATATATGTTAGTATTTAATTTACGCAAGGCAAAAGTTAACACAACATGTCAATAAATCGGAGTCTTGGGACTTTAAAACTCTTTAGTTTGTTCATATAGATCAAACATATCTTAAAAAATATGGACAAATCATGACTCGATATTTCACTTTAAACATTATTTAATGTTTTATATTATGGTGTACATGTATGGAATTTTTATATACTATTGTATTAGTAATAGAAATTTAGTCCTATGTGTTTCGATAAGGTTAACTTTACATATGTCGAGCTAAATTTGCTTATATTAACAAACATGATATGAGCCCCATATAAGCTCAGAACCCAAAAAATTACATGGGTCGAGATTGAGCCAAATAAATTAGAAAATTTATGAGCCGAGTTTGCGCATATAGCTATGAAGCCCGACAATATCTGAGTTCTAGCCATTTAAAGCTCAACTCACAGCCTGAAGTTCAGCACCGCCGCCTCTCACAGTGCGCTACAAAGCTGCTTCCGCCGTCAGCAAAGCCGTTCCTCAGGACAACCGTTAGTTTTTTATTAAAGTAGTATGTTGCACCCATCATGCAAGTGTCCACGTATCTACTTGATGGGCTCGTTATCAGGTAACCATCTGCTTGATAGCTATCTGTCGAGTAGCCATCTGCTCGATAGATGTCCTTTTCGGTGGCCACCCGTTGGTCAGGAGCCCGATTGGTAGCCACTTGCCAAGGTTGGGCTATCCATTGATGGCAGTCACCTGCTGTCAATGTTACCTTTACTTCAACAAGTGTACACAATTTTTATATCAACTCTTCTGGTGGGTTTAGCTGCCAATCAAGGAGTCATTGATCAAGAATTGAGAGATTCATCAGCTCATTTGGCAAACATATGCCAACATAATAGTCTTTTTACTATGTTGCATACTCTTGAATATTTGTAAATAGGGAAAGTAGTTGTAGGCTAAGATCAATGTATTTCATTTATCAATATTATATTTAATTAATATATGGAAGCATTTGGCCCTTGTCTCTTGATTTTAGTAAAGTACGCTTTATATCAAATAATTTTCACTGTCTAAATTAATACATGGTCAGTCTATTTAGTTCAGATTTTTGAAGTCAAGTTGACATAAGTTATACTGATCGACAATTAACTCGATTACTAATTTACTTGTGAATCCATTGATGTATCGAGCAAGCCATTAATTGGCTATGAGAGTTTGGCATTTCTAGAAAATTTATCGTAAATTGTTTAAGTCTTGCGGTAAGGCAGGCATGGAAAAGAATCAGGGGTAGTGTTTGCCTATTCCGCCGCAATCAATTGATTAGAAGTCAGTCTTATCAGGACATTGAACTATATTTTACATTTATATCAGTATGTCCATTCTTGAACCATTATGTTTGCAAGCACAAATATTGGCATGTCCACACTCACCTTACATTATATAGAGTCAATTGTACATCGAGACAAGCCAATAAGAATTTTACGCAAACAGTACGCTATTAAAATAAATTAATAAATATAATATATAGTGAATAATACATGCGATTCAAATTTAAGTAATTGCACTAATATTTTGGCCTCTTATAGTAACTCATCAAATTATGAATTTTTTTTCCGATAGAGCCTTTTAGATAAAAGTATTTTTCAAAATGACTAAAACTTCCCTAAATGTACCTTTTCTTAAAAATGCAGTTGCCAACTGCGATTCTTCATTTTTATGAAATTATGAAAAAAAATTACCAAAACAACTGCGATTTTTGGCAAATATTATTTTTTGTTTGGGTTTTTTTTTTGATAAAATGGCTTGAGTTTTGTAAGTATTTGATATTTATATTAGTAATAGTACTTTAAATGAAATGTTTGTCTTCCATTTGAGTATAAGTATGACATTGTGTTATCTCTTATATTTATAAATATTAAATTAAGTGTTTATTGCATTCTTATCAAGAATGTTTATATATAATCAGGTAAAATATATTTGTGCCCAAGACATTCATGTATTGCTCAAGTATTCTATTGGAGTATAATTATAATGCTAGAGTGTGACCAATTTTTTTCTGTGTTAATAATGTTTATTTGAGATGCTTTCTGGCACTACGTTTGTAATGATCCATGCAAATGTAAATGATTAACTTTTTACTATGTAGATGAGTGGTGTGCAAATATTGTAAATGATTAACTTATTATGTTATCTTTTTACTATATAGATGGGTGGTATTATCTTTTCGCATGGATCATTACAAACATAGTGTCAGAAAGCATCTCAAATAAATATTATTAACACAAAAAATGGGTCACGCTCTAGCAATATAATTATATTCCAATATCAATATTTGAACAATACATTGACGCTTTGGGCACAAATATATTTTACCTGATTATATATAAACATGCTTGATAAGAATGCTGTAGACACTTGATTTATTATTTATAAATATAAGAGATAACACAAAGTCATACTTATATTGAAATGGAAGACAAACATTTCATTTAAAGTACAATTACTAATATAAATATCAATACTTACAAAACTCAAGCCATCTTATAAAAAAAACCAAAAAAAAAAAAAAAAATACCAAAAGTCGCAGATGCTAACTGCGATTTTTGGTAAAATTTTTATTTTATTTTAGTTTTTATAAGTTCGTAAATATGAAGAATCGCAGTTGTCAATTGCGATTTTTTGAAGAATCACAGTTGGCAACTACGATTTTTCACAAAAGGTATATACTTTTCAGTTTAAGTAATTTTGGGAAATACGTTTATCTAAAATACTATATTGAAAAAAAATTCAATTACTTTTCTCTATAATATTCCTGTGATTAAAGAGAATCAAAAATATTTATTAGAGGTTAAATAAATGAATTAAATTATTACCTAATTAGTCAGATTAGTAAGGTAATTTCTTCTTTATCCAAAGAATGTCTTTGAAAAAATATCAATTCATAAATTATTTATAATAATGACCTAAATCTAAACTTATCTATAAATAGCAATCACTACTTTCCGTAGAAAAATTAGATTGACAACCATGAGGTTTATTAGAATGGAACCTTTGGTAGCTATTGTGATGGTACTCATCTTTTTTGCATATACAAATTCTGCAGCTCAAGAAATTGTTCGACCGCCACCTGAAATTATTCAGCCCGATAAGGTCATAGATTTTTATGAATGTATGAAGCATTGCTTCGAAGTGTGCTTTGAAATTCAGTATGATTGTTACAGGCCTTGTAATGACCACTGTCACCAAAATTACAGTCAATCGACTTATTCCACCGCTGAACCACCGATTTCGTTATGGGGGCAGAGAAATTAAGTTAGGCGAAGAGCGTAAAAGGGATAAAGCATCGAACGAAAACTGGAGAAATTTATGTTCATGCCATATATCAAAACAAAATAGGGTAAAGTTGCGACAATTGAAAAACAAGTCACATTTAATGTTTTTCATTTTTCTTTTAATTTATATGGAGTTTATGGTAATCAATAAGGTCACTTTATGTAACCGAAACTTGCTTTAATAGATTTTGAGGGTGCTAGTTATATTTTTACATTTTGAAGGGTGCAGAGTGATAATATCACTTTAATCTGAGCTTGCAAAGTACCAATTGTGGAAAATACTGTCTCAAATTGGATAGGGCCAATCCAAAGCATTCACATGGCACAACCTAATACTAATAAAATACATTTTTTTAAATTGTATTAAACTCACGCAATAATAATCAAACACAAAATAAGTATTTACTCAAATAATTGATTTCATTCGCATTCAACCCCAACTGCATCTGACCACGTTTGACCAACGCCAATATACACCCACCGGAAAAATAGAAATTTAGGTCCCCTAACTTTCACTAGTCCGCAGAATTAGGACACTTAATTTTCCAGGAAGCAATTTACGTCCATTAACTTTCACTAGTCCGCAGAATTAGGACACTTAATTTTCCAGCAAGCAATTTACGTCCCTTAACTTTCACTGGTATGCAGAATCAGTACACTTAATTTTTCAGCAAGCAATTTACGTCCCTTAACTTTCAGTGGTCCGCGGAATCAGGACACTTAATTTTTCAGCAAGCATTTTAGGTCCCTTAACTTTCACTGGTCCGCGGAATCAGGACACTTAATTTTTCAGCAAGCATTTTAGGAATCAGGACACTTAATTTTTCGACAAGCAAAATACATCCTAACTTTTCTATACCCGCAATTTTACTCAATTTAACAAAACAAACACCCACTTGACAATCACTTAACAAACCGTCTTCAACTATTTAACAACATCAATATTAATTCAAATCCCCAAATTAATTGTCCAGTTGGCATTTATGGAATTTTCAGCGAGTTGTGGACTAAAATTGCGGTCAAGTGGACTGAAATTGTAGATATAAAAAAGTTATAGATTTCGCAGACCATTGAAAGTTAAGGGACGTAAAATGCTTGCTGAAAAATTAAGTATCTTGATTTTTCGGACCAATGAAAGTTAAGGGATGTAAAATGTTTGCTGAAAAATACATCCTAACTTTTCTATACCCGCGATTTTACTCCACTTGACAAAACAAACACCCACTTGACAATCACTTTACAAACCGTCTACACCCACTTGAATTAAGACTATTTAACAACATCAATATTAATTCAAGTGGGTGTAGACGGTATGTTTAGTGATTGTCAAGTGGGTGTTTGTTTTGTCAAGTGGAGTAAAATCGCGGGTATAGAAAAGTTAGGACGTATTTTTAAGCAAAAATTTTACATCCCTTAACTTTCATTGGTCCTCCACTTGAATTAATATTGATGCTGTTAAATAGTTGTAGACAGTTTGTTAAGTGATTGTCAAGTGGGTGTTTGTTTTGTCAAGTGGAGTAAAATCGCGGGTATAGAAAAGTTAGGATGTATTTTTCAGCAAGCATTTTACATCCCTTAACTTTCATTGGTCCGAAAAATCAAGATACTTAATTTTTCAACAAGCATTTTACGTCCCTTAACTTTCACTCTGCGAAATCCATAACCTTTTTATACCTACAATTTTAGTCCACTTGACCGCAACTTTAGTCCAAAACTCGCTGAAAATTCCATAATTGCCAACTAGACAATTAATTTGGGGATTTAAATTAATATTGATGTTGTTAAATAGTTGTAGACGGTTTATTAAGTGATTGTCAAGTGGGTGTTTGTTTTGTCAAATGGAGTAAAATTACGGGTATAGAAAGGTTAGGATGTATTTTGCTTGTCGAAAAATTAAGTGTCCTGATTCTGCGGACCAGTGACAGTTAAGGGACCTAAAATGCTTGCTGAAAAATTAAGTGTCCTGATTCCGCGGACCACTGAAAGTTAAGGGACGTAAATTGCTTGCTGAAAAATTAAGTGTCCTGATTCTGCATACCAGTGAAAGTTAAGGGACGTAAATTGCTTGCTGGAAAATTAAGTGTCCTAATTCTACGGACTAGTGAAAGTTAAGGGACGTATATTGCTTGCTGGAAAATTAAATGTCCTAATTCTGCAGACTAGTGAAAGTTAGGGGACCTAAATTGCTATTTTACCTACACCCACCCATCCAAGTTAGGGCTGTCAATTGAGTTAGGCCTACCCGAAGCCCGATAGTTCGACCCGATTAAAATTGTTACGAACCCAAATATTTGTAAGTCTGGCCTAGTTTGAGCCATTATATCAAACTCGATCAATTTATGTGTTGAGCTTGAGCATAATACGGCTGAATCCGAATAAAACCAGAAAATATAATTGTTTATATATTACGATTAATTATTTGTATTGAAGTTATATTGTTAATTACTTTTTTTTTCAACTTAGATCAAGAAAACTTTGGAAAACGTTATATTGTAAATCCGCATATATGTTAGTATTTAATTTACGCAAGGCAAAAGTTAACACAACATGTCAATAAATCGGAGTCTTGGGACTTTAAAACTCTTTAGTTTGTTCATATAGATCAAACATATCTTAAAAAATATGGACAAATCATGACTCGATATTTCACTTTAAACATTATTTAATGTTTTATATTATGGTGTACATGTATGGAATTTTTATATACTATTGTATTAGTAATAGAAATTTAGTCCTATGTGTTTCGATAAGGTTAACTTTA
Organism: Penstemon barbatus; assembly: GCA_003313485.2. NCBI lineage: Eukaryota > Viridiplantae > Streptophyta > Magnoliopsida > Lamiales > Plantaginaceae > Penstemon > Penstemon barbatus. The sequence continues at coordinate 44,031,724 of CM064884.1, read as the reverse complement.
CATATGTCGAGCTAAATTTGCTTATATTAACAAACATGATATGAGCCCCATATAAGCTCAGAACCCAAAAAATTACATGGGTCGAGATTGAGACAAATAAATTAGAAAATTTATGAGCCGAGTTTGCGCATATAGCTATGAAGCCCGACAATATCTGAGTTCTAGCCATTTAAAGCTCAACTCACAGCCTGAAGTTCAGCACCGCCGCCTCTCACAGTGCGCTGCAAAGCTGCTTCCGCCGTCAGCAAAGCCGTTCCTCAGGACAACCGTTAGTTTTTTATTAAAGTAGTATGTTGCACCCATCATGCAAGTGTCCACGTATCTACTTGATGGGCTCGTTATCAGGTAACCATCTGCTTGATAGCTATCTGTCGAGTAGCCATCTGCTTGATAGATGTCCTTTTCGGTGGCCACCCGTTGGTCAGGAGCCCGATTGGTAGCCACTTGCCAAGGTTGGGCTACCCATTGATGGCAGTCACCTGCTGTCAATGTTACCTTTACTTCAACAAGTGTGCTCAATTTTTATATCAACTCTTCTGGTGGGTTTAGCTGCCAATCAAGGAGTCATTGATCAAGAATTGAGAGATTCATCAGCTCATTTGGCAAACATATGCCAACATAATAGTCTTTTTGCTATGTTGCATACTCTTGAATATTTGTAAATAGGGAAAGTAGTTGTAGGCTAAGATCAATGTATTTCATTTATCAATATTATATTTAATTAATATATGAAAGCATTTGGCCCTTGTCTCTTGATTTTAGTAAAGTACGCTTTATATCAAATAATTTTCACTGTCTAAATTAATACATGGTCAGTCTATTTAGTTCAGATTTTTGAAGTCAAGTTGACATAAGTTATACTGATCGACAATTAACTCGATTACTAATTTACTTGTGAATCCATTGATGTGTCGAGCAGGCCATTAATTGGCTATGAGAGTTTGGCATTTCTAGAAAATTTATCGTAAATTGTTTAAGTCTTGCGACAAGGCAGGCATGGAAAAGAATCAGGGGTAGTGTTTGCCTATTCCGCCGCAATCAATTGATTAGAAGTCAGTCTTATCAGGACATTGAACTATATTTTACATTTATATCAGTATGTCCATTCTTGAACCATTATGTTTGCAAGCACAAATATTGGCACGTCCACACTCACCTTACATTATATAGAGTCAATTGTACATCGAGGCAAGCCAATCAGAATTTTACGCAAACAGTACGCTATTAAAATAAATTAATAAATATAATATATAGTGAATAATACATGCGATTCAAATTTAAGTAATTGCACTAATATTTTGGCCTCTTATAGTAACTCATCAAATTATGAATTTTTTTTCCGATAGAGCCTTTTAGATAAAAGTATTTTTCAAAATGACTAAAACTTCCCTAAATGTACCTTTTTCTTAAAAATTGCAGTTGCCAACTGCGATTCTTCATTTTTATGAAATTATGAAAAAAAAATTACCAAAACAACTGCGATTTTTGGCAAATATTATTTTTTGTTTGGGTTTTTTTTTTATAAAATGGCTTGAGTTTTGTAAGTATTTGATATTTATATTAGTAATAGTACTGTAAATGAAATGTTTGTCTTCCATTTGAGTATAAGTATGACATTGTGTTATCTCTTATATTTATAAATATTAAATTAAGTGTTAATTGCATTCTTATCAAGAATGTTTATATATAATCAGGTAAAATATATTTGTGCCCAAGACATTCATGTATTGCTCAAGTATTCTATTGGAGTATAATTATAATGCTAGAGTGTGACCAATTTTTTTCTGTGTTAATAATGTTTATTTGAGATGCTTTCTGGCACTATGTTTGTAATGATCCATGCAAATGTAAATGATTAACTTTTTACTATGTAGATGAGTGGTATGCAAATATTGTAAATGATTAACTTATTATGTTATCTTTTTACTATATAGATGGGTGGTATTATCTTTTCGCATGGATTATTACAAACATAGTGTCAGAAAGCATCTCAAATAAAAATTATTAACACAAAAAATGGGTCACGCTCTAGCAATATAATTATATCCCAATATCAATATTTGAACAATACATTGACGCTTTGGGCACAAATATATTTTACCTGATTATATATAAACATGCTTGATAAGAATGCTGTAGACACTTGATTTATTATTTATAAATATAAGAGATAACACAAAGTCATACTTATATTGAAATGGAAGACAAACATTTCATTTAAAGTACAATTACTAATATAAATATCAATACTTACAAAACTCAAGCCATCTTATAAAAAAACCAAAAAAAAAAAAAAAAAATTACCAAAAATCGCAGATGCTAACTGCGATTTTTGGTAAAATTTTTATTTTATTTTAGTTTTTATAAGTTCGTAAATATGAAGAATCGCAGTTGTCAATTGCGATTTTTTGAAGAATCACAGTTGGCAACTACGATTTTTCACAAAAGGTATATACTTTTCAGTTTAAGTAATTTTGGGAAATACGTTTATCTAAAATACTATATTGAAAAAAAATTCAATTACTTTTCTCTATAATATTCCTGTGATTAAAGAGAATCAAAAATATTTATTAGAGGTTAAATAAATGAATTAAATTATTACCTAATTAGTCAGATTAGTAAGGTAATTTCTTCTTTATCCAAAGAATGTCTTTGAAAAAATATCAATTCATAAATTATTTATAATAATGACCTAAATCTAAACTTATCTATAAATAGCAATCACTACTTTCCGTAGAAAAATTAGATTGACAACAATGAGGTTTATTAGAATGGAACCTTTGGTAGCTATTGTGATGGTACTCATCTTTTTTGCATATACAAATTCTGCAGCTCATGAAATTGTTCGACCGCCACCTGAAATTATTCAGCCCGATAAGGTCATAGATTTTTATGAATGTATGAAGCATTGCTTCGAAGTGTGCTTTGAAATTCAGTATGATTGTTACAGGCCTTGTAATGACCACTGTCACCAAAATTACAGTCAATCGACTTATTCCACCGCTGAACCACCGGTTTCGTTATGGGGGCAGAGAAATTAAGTTAGGCGAAGAGCGTAAAAGGGATAAAGCATCGAACGAAAACTGGAGAAATTTATGTTCATGCCATATATCAAAACAAAATAGGGTAAAGTTGCGACAATTGAAAAACAAGTCACATTTAATGTTTTTCATTTTTCTTTTAATTTATATGGAGTTTATGGTAATCAATAAGGTCACTTTATGTAACCGGAACTAGCTTTAATAGATTTTGAGGGTGCTAGTTATATTTTTACATTTTGAAGGGTGCAGAGTGATAATATCACTTTAATCTGAGCTTGCAAAGTACCAATTGTGGAAAATACTGTCTCAAATTGGATAGGGCCAATCCAAAGCATTCACATGGCACAACCTAATACTAATAAAATACATTTTTTTTAAATTGTATTAAACTCACGCAATAATAATCAAACACAAAATAAGTATTTACTCAAATAATTGATTTCATTCGCATTCAACCCCAACTGCATCTGACCACGTTTGACCAATGCCAATATACACCAACCGGAAAAATAGCAATTTAGGTCCCCTAACTTTCACTAGTCCGCAGAATTAGGACACTTAATTTTCCAGGAAGCAATTTACGTCCATTAACTTTCACTAGTCCGCAGAATTAGGACACTTAATTTTCCAGCAAGCAATTTACGTCCCTTAACTTTCACTGGTATGCAGAATCAGTACACTTAATTTTTCAGCAAGCAATTTACGTCCCTTAACTTTCAGTGGTCCGCGGAATCAGGACACTTAATTTTTCAGCAAGCATTTTAGGTCCCTTAACTTTCACTGGTCCGCAGAATCAGGATACTTAATTTTTCGACAAGCAAAATACATCCTAACTTTTCTATACCCGCAATTTTACTCAATTTGACAAAACAAACACCCACTTGACAATCACTTTGATGAGGGATATTTCGGATTGCTGCACTTCTTCTTTACGACTACATAAGTTCGAACGTCATCCATCTCGAAAAATCCAGTTCGACCCCAATGTCGGAATGATGTAAATACAAGGCTACTCTGGGTCCAAAATTACTGTTGGGCCGAGCTCTGACCCAAACTTATGGGCCGAAGAATTGCACATCTGCGGTTGGACCACTTGGACCCCATTTTCAGCTATAAATACCCCATATATTTATGATGCTGGACACAACTTCCCAGGTGCTCTCTCCTCGAAGCTACAGTTCTAAGCAGCTCGGGTTATAGGTCTAGTTCCTTCATATGTATTTCGCCCTCTAGCTAGTACGGCATCCAATAATGCTCGGATAGGACCTTTGAATATTTGTACTTGTACTCATTCAATTCGAATACAACTACTTTGATCTTTACTTTATTTATTTATTGTCATATTGTTCCACGTCCCACCCTTGATCGAATCAACGAAACCACGTAAGATCAATTGGCGCCCACCGAGGGGCCTTATTCGAGTATTAGATCGAAATATGCCTACTACGAGGAGGAACACGTATGTTAGAGGAGAGCCTTCCCATGCAGGGGGAGCACAAAATTCTGTTAACAATGAACCTGATAATCTATCACGCGCCGCACAACAACAACTGGAGGCGCCACAGGCGGTTCCACAAGATAACATTCCAGTACACACGACCATTGGTGACTTAAGATCTATAATAGGCACAATGTGCAGGGAATTCTTGAACAGCGGAAGGGCAGATCAATCACCTGTAGACCAACCAGGGATTCAGGGAAGACCAGAAATACCTTCATCGAACTTGCAAAAGGAAAATGATATGTCGCATGCCCCATCGACACATCCGCGTCGAGCGGCACCCTCGAAAGCCAATGCCCGGTCTGAAAACCCACCTGCACTAGTGCACGATCTGGAAAATTCTGTTGTGGGGGAAAGTCACACCGCCGGCGCTGTAAGAAGAAACAAACCAATTAGCAAGAGAATCACTGAATCTGAATTGGAGAAAATAATACAGGAAAGGGTGGCTAAAAAATTGGAAGAGCAAGATACCATGATAGAGATTCCCTTCACTCATCAAGCTGCCAGGCAAGCAGGGAACTCCCTGACTAGAGGAAATCTACGAGAGAGGGAGGTCTCGAATAATATCATGAGATGTTCACCCTTTTGTCGAGAAATACGCGAAGCTCGAAACACGGAAACGGTGCCGACCAGGCTCCCTCGGTATAACGGGACTACCGACCCCGGCGAACACATCAACAGCTTTGTTAATGTTATGAATTTGTATGGACACTCGGATAATTTCTGTTGCAAGATTATGGTCACCACTTTTGAAGGGATTGCCCTCGATTGGTTTGGAAAGTTACCTCCAAACTCCATATTTTCTTTCGAAGAATTTTGCGATAAACTGAAGCATCAATTCGCTAGCCAGAGGAAGCCAAGATTGCCAGCAAACCATCTGGGCACTGTGAAACAATTTGAAGGAGAGACGTTGAGGCAATGGCTGGCAAGGTTTAGTATTGAGCTCTTGAAAGTGGATACCCCACAGATTGAATATCTGTCCTCGTTGATGTTCGAGCTGACCAGAAGCACCCAGTTTGGGAATGCATTATGTAGAAAGCAACCAAAATCCTTCGAACGGATAATGGAAATTGCTGAAAAATATATGATACAGGAAGAGATGAACAAATTGAAGAGTTCACATCTAGAAAAATCTCATCTCAACAAGAAGCACGATCGGGCTCCGATCCCAAAACCAGGTGATTATGGAGGGTCAAATAAAGGATCCGTTTGGCAGCGAATCAACACTTTTAAGCCGCATATGCCACCCCAGGGACCGAATTCGTTTGGACCCCCTTTTGAGCGAAATCGAGCCCCAAGGCCGGGTAAAATTCAATTTACTGAGCTCAACAGTTCAAAAGAAGAGGTGTTGACCATATTGGAAGAAGGAAATTTAATTCCGGAAGCCCAAAGGATTACACAGGCAAGGCCGGGCGCACCTGGATATGATCAATACTGTCGATATCATCGAGCTAGAGGCCACAGTACGGAAAATTGTTATCAGTTGAAGGTCGAGATCGAAAAATTAATCAACCAGGGAAAACTCAAAGAATTTGTTAAGAATGGCAACTATAACAATCGCTACAGATCCCGTAGTCCGAGAAAATTTAACGCTCGGCAGAGACAAATTCAAAATCAGGCGGAAGAGCAGTCGAACGGTGTAATCAACATGATTGCAGGTGGACCGGCGGGTGGAGATAGTAGGAATGCCAGAAAAAGGACTTTAAGGTCGATCAGGACAGGAGTGTCCACAAAAAGGGAAATTCTATCTTTGGAGTTTCCATCAATGGAGAATCAAATCATTAGCTTTAGCGAGGCGGATCGACCCGCAGATGTTAGTTGGGACACGAATGAAGATGATCCAGACTTTTCCATGGTATTAACACTAAGGATTGCAAATTTCGAGGTCAAAAGAGTGCTGGTCGATAATGGGAGCTCGGCGAACATAATTTCATCGGAAGCTCTTACAAGAATGAAACTCTGTCATCCACATCTGGATAAGGTAACCACCCCTTTGGTCGGTTTCGGCGGATCTGAGATCACCCCGCTCGGAACCATACTTTTGAGTACCACTTTAGGATTAAAACCAAAGAATGTCACAAGAATGATCAAATTCCTAGTGGTAGACACGCCATTTGCTTACAATGCCATCTTAGGAAGACCCGCTCTGAATACTTTTAAGGCTATCGTATCCACCTACCACCAAAAGATAAAGTTCCCAACCGACGGGGGGGTAGGAGAAATGAGGAATGACCAGTACATGGCTTGGGAATGTTATAGTTCGTCCTTGACTATCAAGGAGAAGGTGGAGCCCGAGCTCCCTAGCAAAAGGAAGATAAACGAATTAGTCCCTAACTCCGGAACTCCGATTCCTGATTATGAAAGGCTAGATGGAAAGAAAGGGAGGATCGTTGACATGAGTGTACAAGCACCTGATCACAAAAAGGTGAACTTGGTACCTGGATCTCCAGAAAAATTCACAAAAATAGGAACGGAGCTAAGTAATTGCATGGAGGCAAAGCTCATCGGATTCTTGCAGAAAAACGTGGATGTCTTCGCATGGAGTTCGGACGACATAGTAGGAATCGACCCGCGAGTGATAACGCATTCCCTGAATATTGACCCAAAGGCCAGACCCGTGAGGCAGAAGAAGCGTAATCACGGACGAGAGAAAGACAAGATAATTAATGCAGAGGTCGATAGATTGTTAGCAGCAGGGCAAATCAAGGAGATAAAATTCACGGAATGGCTATGCAATGTGGTATTAGTCTCCAAGGGAGAAAAGATCGAGAACAAATGGAGAATGTGCAATGATTTCACCGACTTAAACAAACTATGTCCAAGGGACCCTTACCCTTTGCCTCGAATTGACATGCTCGTAGACTCCACTGCAGGATTTGTATTGTTTAGCATGATGGATGCATTTCAAGGATTTTATCAGATCTTCATGAACGAAAGAGATCAGGACAAAACGGCATTTATCACCGAACGAGGGGTGTACTGTTTCATCGTTATGCCCTTCGGTTTAAGGAACGCCGGTGCAACATATCAGAGGCTGGTCAATATGATGTTCAAAGAGTTAATAGGGGAAATCATGGAAGTATATGTAGACGACATGCTCGTAAAAAGTATGTCCGAAGAGGATCATATTAATCATCTTGATAGGTGCTTCAAAATTTTGAGGAAGTATGGATTGAAGTTAAACCCAGCGAAATGCACATTTGGGGTGCGATCGGGAAAATTCCTTGGGTATTTAGTTCATGAAAGGGGGATTGAAGCTAATCCAGAAAAAATCCGAGCGATCACTGACCTCCATCCACCAAGGAAACTTTCGGACGTTCAAAGTTTGATCGGAAAAATTATCTCATTGAATAGATTCATCTCCAGATCCGCTGACAAAAGCTTACCTTTCTTCAGACTGTTGCGTAAATCTAAGAACTTCGAGTGGAACGCTGAATGCGACAAGGCTTTCGAAGAACTGAAAGCATACTTGATTTCGACACCCATGCTAGCAAAACCATCCGAAGGGGAACCCCTATATTTGTACATAGCTGTGTCAGAAGAAGCCATTAGCTCGGTTCTGGTCAAGCTAGATAAAGCTGAGCACAAACCAGTTTACTATTTGAGTAAATTGTTGCAGGGTGCCGAAAAGAATTATATGGAGATTGAAAAATTTGCACTCGCCTTAATTGTGGCTGCCCGGAGATTAAGGCCCTATTTTCAAACGTATAAAATCATTGTTTTAACTAACCAACCTTTAAGACAGGTTTTGTCCAAGCCAAAAGCTTCAGGCAGGTTAATAAAGTGGGCGGTCGAGCTCAGCCAATTCGAAATTGAATACCGACCACGAGTCGCAGTCAAGGCGCAAGTGCTAGCTGATTTTGTGCTTGAATCAACCAACATATCGAACGAGAAAGAAGGAACAACCTCGGAATTATGTATGGTGGAAGAAGCAAACGATCAAGTTTGGCTGATGCACGTGGACGGATCTTCGACCAAGGAAGGTGGTGGAGCTGGGATTCATTTCCAAGGGCCCAATGCTGAAGATTTGAGCTATGCGATAACTTTGGACTTTGTTGTCACCAACAATGAGGCCGAATATGAAGCATTGATAGCTGGATTAGAGATGGCCATTAAGGCAAAGGTAAAATCGATCATCGTACTAACGGACTCGGAACTTGTTCACAGACAGGTAAAAGGCACTTACGAGGCCAGAGAATTCAACATGATTAAATATCTGAACAAAGCGAAGAAGTTGATCTCGGAGTTCGATAAGTTTGACATTCAACCGATACCAAGAGAAGAGAATCTCTGGGCCGATATATTGTCAAAATTTACAGGACTGGCCGACGGAAAGACTGAGAGAACAATCACTTGGCTGCTATCAAATATGTCTGCCATCGAGTTAGATGCAGACCCTGCTGTTGGTGTTATGGAAATCGAAGAGCCAAGTAGGTCATGGAGCGACCCTCTTATCGCCTATCTTAAGGATGGAAAACTGCCGGATGATGCAAACGAGGCTCGGAGAATCAAATATAGAGCGCCATCATTTACTTTGATGGACAGTCAACTCTATAAGCGGTCCTCTTCGGGAATTCTATTGAAATGTATCCACGAGTCACACTACAATGCCATTTTAAGGGAAGTTCATGAAGGGGAAGCAGGAAGTCATTGTGGCGCTCGAGCGTTAGCTCTAAAATGTTCCAGATCCGGATATTATTGGCCTACACTTTTTTCTGATTCAATCGAGTATGTGAAAAAATGCCACCACTGTCAAATCCATTCGAACTTGATACACCAACCGGCCGAACATATGCATTCGATTCCTATTTGTTGGCCCTTCGACAAATGGGGCATCGATATTGTGGGACCTTTTCCAACAGCGCGAGCCAGAAAAAATTACGTACTTGTAGCTGTGGAATATTTCAGCAAATGGGTCGAATGTGTTGCCTTGACAAAGATCACCCAATTTCAAGTTATTAATTTTTTATGGAAAAATATAGTCTGCAGGTTCGGCATCCCCAGGGTTTTAATATCAGATAACGGAACGCAGTTTGCAGGAAAAAGGGTCACGGATTGGTGTGAAAGATTTGGGATACAACAGAACTTTGCGTCTGTTGGCCACCCTCAGGCTAACGGACAAACTGAAGTAGTGAACCGGGAAATTGTTCGATCTCTGGAGAAGCGCTTATCGGAAGCAAAGGGAAAATGGCTGGATGAGCTACCAGGAGTATTATGGGCCAACAGAACAACAGTCAAAGCGGCAACCGGAGAAACTCCATTTAGTTTAGTTTATGGGTCAGAGGCTGTTATTCCAGTCGAGAATCTTATACCTTCCCCCAGGGTCGAATTTTACGATCCTGAAGAAAACCAATCGCTGAGGCAAGTGGAAGTTGATCACGCGGATGCTCGTAGGGACCGCGCGAAGTTGAAAATTCAAGCCGCCAAGGCCAACATGGAAAAGGCTTATAATCGGAAAGTGAGGGTTCGATCCTTCAAAATAGGGGATCTAGTGCTCAAAAAAGTGGAAGTATCAAAGCACGTAGGAAAACTACAACCCAATTGGGAGGGCCCATTCGTGATCATAGGGGTTGGAAAGAAAGGGTCTTATAAGATTGCACGCCCTAACGGAGAGATACTGCCTCGAGCTTGGAATGCGGTCAATTTAAGAAGATATTATGGAAGATGAAGATGAATAGTTAATATTCTAGACTATTATTTAGTCATCTGGTTCTGTTTCTATGTTTCTCGTGACTAAGAAAACTATGTGTTCAATGAAAGTTTATTTCGATTGAGTTATTTATTCAATGAAAGTTCATTTCGCCAAAATTGTTATTTATCCGTCATATTCTGGATATTCTCGATCTTTATTCATCTATTATCAATCTCTATTATTCTCCATCAAATATTGAATGGGTGAAAGCCTCTGCTATGACCCAAGGGCTAAAAATGCTCTAAAAACGACTAAGGGTGAAAGCCTCTGCTATGCCCCTTAGATCGAAAATATTGAATGGGTGAAAGCCTCTGCTATGACCCAAGGGCTAAAAATGCTCTAAAAACGACTAAGGGTGAAAGCCTCTGCTATGCCCCTTAGATCGAAAATATTGAATGGGTGAAAGCCTCTGCTATGACCCAAGGGCTAAAAATGCTCTAAAAACGACTAAGGGTGAAAGCCTCTGCTATGCCCCTTAGATCGAAAATATTGAATGGGTGAAAGCCTCTGCTATGACCCAAGGGCTAAAAATGCTCTAAAACGACTAAGGGTGAAAGCCTCTGCTATGCCCCTTAGATCGAAAATATTGAATGGGTGAAAGCCTCTGCTATGACCCAAGGGCTAAAAATGCTCTAAAAACGACTAAGGGTGAAAGCCTCTGCTATGCCCCTTAGATCGAAAATATTGAATGGGTGAAAGCCTCTGCTATGCCCCTTAGCTTGAAACAAGCATTCTATTGAAAAATGAAAACATTCTATGGAAGTTAGATCGAAATAAACATGACCGCTATGGCGTTAAAAAAAAAAAAAAAAAAAAAAAAAAAAAAGAGGAGAGAGAGAGAGACGGAGAATATTATTCCAAGCAAATATTATATCATTACAACAAGGGTTATACTACAACAAGAAAGAAAAACCGTTACAACAAGGATGGTGTTACAAAGAGAAATCTTAACTCGTTATACAAAGAAAAACCACAGTATTACTAAACGAAATTATTTTCAGAAAGGATTTTTCGAACTTCAGCACTACGATCAGCATACCCGCGGATGTAAGCTTCTCTCTCACGGAGCTCGGAATATCTCTTCTCGCGTTCATAAATATCTTTGAGTCTCTCTAATTCCGAACTCAACTTATCCTGAGACAATCTCTCCTTAAAAAATCTATTAGCTTCCAGCGCGCGCTCCAACTCGATCTTTTTACCGATCAGCTCGAGCGAAATGGAAGCCCGTTGCTCGATCTCATGATTGGCCAATGCATAAAGCCTAGAAAAGACTTTGCTAGCCTGAACTTATAAGAAAACACATCATAGCAGAAATAAAGGAATTAGAGAGCCATGACAAAGAAGTTAGAAAGATTTACCTGAGTAAGGGATTCCGACCCAGAATGAAACAGGAACGAGGAATATTCCCCAGTCGAGAAGACCGCCTCGGAGATAGAAACATCGGCCCGAAGAAGACTCAAGTCAGGTTTCTCATGACACACTGCATCAAAACAAGTCCCACTTTTTCCAAGCGAAGATCCTCCGACCAACGAAGGAACGGATTGGGAAGAGGAACGCCCAGTTACTTCATCCACAAAAGAAACCCTTTTAGTTCTCTTATTTGAGTCCCTAGATTTCAAGCACGAAGAAAGGGTAATGATCGGTGATTTGCTTTCCCCATGAAGATTTGACTGATCTGGACTGATAGATTTGATTGGTGATCGTTTTCTTTTCCTTATTTTCCTACTATCACTCGGTCTGGAAAAAGGCGCGGGAAAAATCACGAGAGCGTTCGGATTCTTATTCATCTCTCGATTTTCGGGTAAAGATCCAACCAAGATAATTTTTAAAGAAGCTCCGAATACTGTGAGCAATATCAGTGCAAAGGCAACATAAAATGGCCTAGCTATTTATAAGAAAACGGTACGATGCAAACTGCAATGATTGGTAAAGCACTGCTTCCAAGAAAGGCCCAGTGACGTAACTGAGTACGCAAAGCTGACGTCATGAAACTCAACGAGAAGTCCAAACAAGCAATAACATAAAATAGTATAAAAGAAAGAAATTCAAATACAAGAATCCACTAAATAGGCGAGGACAAAAGATCATAAGTACATTGTTGCACCAAGCCAATCCTATTACATAGCAATCGTTATGGGTTAGACTCCTTCACGCCCGAACTACGGTCCGATCCATCTCGTTTCTCCGATTCACTAGAACCGCTTTCCGAACTGTCAGAGTCATCTTCACTTGAGCTGCTGCTTTCTTCATCATGACTTCGTGCGCCAGACGCAGATTGACTCGAACCAGAAGGAGTGCCTTGTACACTCTGATCGCGGGAATCCCCTTCAATATCCACATCTTCGTTTTCGGATTGGGCTTCGAGCTCATCAGGATTGGGCATTGGTGCACCGAATTCCTCAAGAAAAGGAGCAAACTCGTGAGTAGAAAATTCTTCGAGCTTAGGAGGAAGAGAAGACGCCTTATAGTCTTCACCGTAGATATTCTTATAAGGATCCATCTTAGAAAGGAAGTCGTCAAGGGCACCTTCAATTTTAGCAGCTGTAAGGAGATGCTGAGCTCCTTTAAAATAGAAGGATTGATTAATTGCTCCCGACCGTAATCGAACCAAGGCATCGTGGATCGGAGACTTAAGGAACTCCCTTACGGCAGGAAGCCTGGCTTCGACTCGACCCCGTTCATAAGATTGTTCGGCAGACATTTTAGCTTGCTCAAGCTCCTGCTTTAACTTCACCACTTCATCCTCTAAGGCCTTCTTTATTTCCAACTCTTTCCTAGTTCTCTCGAGCTCAATCTCGACCTCAGACAACTTAATCTTGATATCCTCTAGCTGACTGGTCTTCGCAGCTTCATCCTTCAGAACATTGCACAAGGCTTTCTGTACTGCCTGAGACTCTTCACTCAATACGGACAGTCGAAGAGCAGTTTGAGTAAATAGGTCTCCAGCCTGTAAAGGAAAAGATACGTAAGAGCGCGAGATAAGGATTATAAGGAAAAGGCTAAAAACTTTCGGAATTAGAAAGTACCATCTGATGAGCGTGGGCATAATCGCCAAATATCTCAAAATCTTTTTTGACAAAAGATTGAATAGTATCATCCCTGAATCTCCCGGCCAAGAACATCCGGAGAGACTTATCCACCGTATGCTCACCCTCGGAACCCAAATCAGATTCGATGGTCCCACAGTCCGGGTATCCGGCCGCCCTCGGTCCTTGCAGATGATCCTCGATGAAATCTACCAAATCGGGCTCGGAATGACCAGCCCGACATGATATAGGGTTCGGCCCTCGAGCAAAAGGCTTGACTCTCCTAGAGGACTCAGAGACATTGCTATTTCTTTTGCGATTCGCCCTGGCCTGCAAAATCTCTCTGGCACGATCCTCCAGGAGAGTATAATTACTGAACCCCTCGTCGTTCGGGTTGGAGGAGATGTTCGGAAAAACTGATCGAAGGATTTCAGGACCCTGGAATTCGGAGGACCCCTCCACCTCGGCCCTAGACCGAGAAGTTCCTGCCTGGGTAATCGGGGGAGCAATTATCAAAGCATTTGAGGTCGACGCGATCCCGATGGGGGCCTTAGATTTTTTCGTTTTCCGAAGATTCTTTGATGTTTGAGGACGAGGTCGACCCTTATTACCTTTCGAAAAGGAAGCAACGTGAGGGCCAGATATCGAGGTGCGGAATTTGTCAACAATGTCAGCTAACGTGGAAGGGGGGTTGGCAGGATCGATCTGAGCCTTCCCAAAGACGATCGGATCGGCAGGGAAAGTGCAACTACTGAGCTCGGCCAATCGCAAAACTGCCTCTTGAGTCATTAGAGCAGTCTGATGAGGATCAGCACGAAGAGATTGCAAAAAATTATCTGTTATCTCATTTTTCATATTCCCCACGAGCCGGCGTCTTCCATATATCCACTCCCTTACTCCAGGCCACTCGAAGGGAGTAGGCTCGGGGTTTTCTTCGGAAGGCGGGGACTCTGGCCCTCGGACAAAGAAGAACTCACGTTTCCATCCCTTCAGATTGCTACTCACATTGGTCGATAAGACCGAAATCTTCGGCCTCTGAGAAAAGTATACGTAACCTGCGTTTGAAGAGGTGGAAGAGCTGATCTGAAATATCCTCCAAAAATTCTGAAAAGCTGCCCTTTTCCCTTTAGCTTTCATCAACACGCAAAAAGCTATGATTAGGCAGATCGAATTCGGTAAAATCTGACAGGGAGCCAACTTAAAAGCATCCAGAAGGTTTTCTAGTAGAGGAGGGAAGGGAATGCGTAAGCCGTAGTGAAAGTGTTTGGAATAAAAGGCTTGACAACCGGCGGGAGGGTCGGTAACTCGTTGATCGGGAGAGGGAAGCACTATTGAAAAACCAGCGCCTAGATATTGACCGAATTCTTTTTGCAACTCCGCCAGGTCTGTCTCCTTATAGGAACAGACGATCTCATTTGCCCTCTCCTCAGTCATGTTTAGAGCTGCACTAGTCGAGGGCTCTTCCCAATCATAGATCGTAATCACCACGTTACGGTTTAGTCTATATTTCTGCTGCTCATTGTTACCCAAAGGAAGCTGCCCATCTCCTATATCTTCCCTTTCAGAGACTGTTGCCTCGTCGGAATTTTCATCTTCGCTATTCCCAGTGTCAGAACTCGACTCCCGCTCCTCTTCGCTATTCGAGGCGGAACCCGAGTTTTGCGGATCCTCGTTTTCAGATGAGCGATTCTCTACAGCCTCTTTTCCCTTGCAGTTATCGACCTTATTCTCCTCTAAGGGAGATTTCCCTTTCGAGTCTACCGAACTCGACATAATAAATATTAGATGACTGTTCAAAAATGGCTAACAAACTCACTTATCGACCTGTCTGCTCCGATCTATAGCTCTCTCCTCAGAATTTTAGAGGAACAGCGACCCTCGGTATAACTATATATATAGAGGGACAAAATGGGAAATTGCAAATTAGTCCCCGAGTAACCGCGACGATTGAACTCTCTTGAAGGAAAACTTGAAGACATATTCTCAGAAATTGCACCTACGACCCCTATACTTTCTAAAATTCCTAAATTAAAGATCCACATCACAAACAACAAGGACAATATTAAGACTGCGCTATCAAGAAATTATTTAAGTATGCACTCTTTTTCCCTGACTCGGTTTTTATCCCGGAAGGGTTTTTCCAAGCCAGGTTTTTAATGAGGCATACCCGAAACTATAAATCGAAATCGAATTGTTCTACTGTTACTTCTTCGAGCTTAAGTTCCACATTACGCTCGAGAAGTGGGGGAGTATTGATGAGGGATATTTCGGATTGCTGCACTTCTTCTTTACGACTACATAAGTTCGAACGTCATCCATCTCGAAAAATCCAGTTCGACCCCAATGTCGGAATGATGTAAATACAAGGCTACTCTGGGTCCAAAATTACTGTTGGGCCGAGCTCTGACCCAAACTTATGGGCCGAAGAATTGCACATCTGCGGTTGGACCACTTGGACCCCATTTTCAGCTATAAATACCCCATATATTTATGATGCTGGACACAACTTCCCAGGTGCTCTCTCCTCGAAGCTACAGTTCTAAGCAGCTCGAGTTATAGGTCTAGTTCCTTCATATGTATTTCGCCCTCTAGCTTGTACGGCATCCAATAATGCTCGGATAGGACCTTTGAATATTTGTACTTGTACTCATTCAATTCGAATACAACTACTTTGATCTTTACTTTATTTATTTATTGTCATATTGTTCCACGTCCCACCCTTGATCGAATCAACGAAACCACGTAAGATCACACTTAACAAACCGTCTACAACTATTTAACAACATCAATATTAATTCAAATCCCCAAATTAATTGTCCAGTTGGCATTTATGGAATTTTCAGCGAGTTGTGGACTAAAATTGCGGTCAAGTGGACTGAAATTGTAGATATAAAAAAGTTATAGATTTCGCAGACCAGTGAAAGTTAAGGGACGTAAAATGCTTGCTGAAAAATTAAGTATCTTGATTTTTCGGACCAATGAAAGTTAAGGGATGTAAAATGCTTGCTGAAAAATACATCCTAACTTTTCTATACCCGCGATTTTACTCCACTTGACAAAACAAACACCCACTTGACAATCACTTAACAAACTGTCTACAACTATTTAACAGCATCAATATTAATTCAAGTGGAGGACCAATGAAAGTTAAGGGATGTAAAATGTTTGCTGAAAAATACGTTCTAACTTTTCTATACCCGCGATTTTACTCCACTTGACAAAACAAACACCCACTTGACAATCACTTAACATACCGTCTACACCCACTTGAATTAGTATTGATGTTGTTAAATAGTCTTAATTCAAGTGGGTGTAGACGGTTTGTTAAGTGATTGTCAAGTGGGTGTTTGTTTTGTCAAGTGGAGTAAAATCGCGGGTATAGAAAAGTTAGGATGTATTTTTCAGCAAACATTTTACATCCCTTAACTTTCATTGGTCCGAAAAATCAAGATACTTAATTTTTCAACAAGCATTTTACGTCCCTTAACTTTCACTCTGCGAAATCCATAACCTTTTTATACCTACAATTTTAGTCCACTTGACCGCAATTTTAGTCCAAAACTCGCTGAAAATTCCATAATTGCCAACTAGACAATTAATTTGGGGATTTAAATTAATATTGATGTTGTTAAATAGTTGTAGATGGTTTATTAAGTGATTGTCAAGTGGGTGTTTGTTTTGTCAAATGGAGTAAAATTACGGGTATAGAAAGGTTAGGATGTATTTTGCTTGTCGAAAAATTAAGTGTCCTGATTCTGCGGACCAGTGACAGTTAAGGGACCTAAAATGCTTGCTGAAAAATTAAGTGTCCTGATTCCGCGGACCACTGAAAGTTAAGGGACGTAAATTGCTTGCTGAAAAATTAAGTGTCCTGATTCTGCATACCAGTGAAAGTTAAGGGACGTAAATTGCTTGTTGCAAAATTAAGTGTCCTAATTCTACGGACTAGTGAAAGTTAAGGGACGTATATTGCTTGCTGGAAAATTAAATGTCCTAATTCTGCAGACTAGTGAAAGTTAGGGGACCTAAATTGCTATTTTACCTACACCCACCCATCCAAGTTAGGGCTGTCAATTGAGTTAGGCCTACCCGAAGCCCGATAGTTCGACCCGATTAAAATTGTTACGAACCCAAATATTTGTAAGTCTAGCCGAGTTTGAGCCATTATATCAAACTCGATCAATTTATGTGTTGAGCTTGAGCATAATACGGCTGAATCCGAATAAAACCAGAAAATATAATTGTTTATATATTACGATTAATTATTTGTATTGAAGTTATATTGTTAATTACTTTTTTTTTCAACTTAGATCAAGAAAACTTTGGAAAACGTTATATTGTAAATCCGCATATATGTTAGTATTTAATTTACGCAAGGCAAAAGTTAACACAACATGTCAATAAATCGGAGTCTTGGGACTTTAAAACCCTTTAGTTTGTTCATATAGATCAAACATATCTTAAAAAATATGGACAAATCATGGCTCGATATTTCACTTTAAACATTATTTAATATTTTATATTATGGTGTACATGTATGGAATTTTTATATACTATTGTATTAGTAATAGAAATTTAGTCCTATGTGTTTCGATAAGGTTAACTTTACATATGTCGAGCTAAATTTGCTTATATTAACAAACATGATATGAGCCCCATATAAGCTCAGAACCCAAAAAATTACATGGGTCGAGATTGAGCCAAATAAATTAGAAAATTTATGAGCCGAGTTTGCGCATATAGCTATGAGCCCGACAATATCTGAGTTCTAGCCATTTAAAGCTCAACTCACAGCCTGAAGTTCAGCACCGCCGCCTCTCACAGTACGCTGCAAAGCTGCTTCCGACGTCAGCAAAGCCGTTCCTCAGGATAACCGTTAGTTTTTTATTAAAGTAGTTTGTTGCACCCATCATGCAAGTGTCCACGTATCTACTTGATGGGCTCGTTATCAGGTAACCATCTGCTTGATAGCTATCTGTCGAGTAGCCATCTGCTCGATAGATGTCCTTTTCGGTGGCCACCCGTTGGTCAGGAG
This sequence comes from Penstemon barbatus, assembly GCA_003313485.2. NCBI lineage: Eukaryota > Viridiplantae > Streptophyta > Magnoliopsida > Lamiales > Plantaginaceae > Penstemon > Penstemon barbatus. The sequence goes on along the minus strand of CM064884.1, from coordinate 44,013,429 downwards.
CCCGATTGGTAGCCACTTGCCAAGGTTGGGCTATCCATTGATGGCAGTCACCTGCTGTCAATGTTACCTTTACTTCAACAAGTGTGCACAATTTTTATATCAACTCTTCTGGTGGGTTACCTGCCAATCAAGGAGTCATTGATCAAGAATTGAGAGATTCATCAGCTCATTTGGCAAACATATGCCAACATAATAGTCTTTTTGCTATTTTGCATACTCTTGAATATTTGTAAATAGGGAAAGTAGTTGTAGGCTAAGATCAATGTATTTCATTTATCAATATTATATTTAATTAATATATGGAAGCATTTGGCCCTTGTCTCTTGATTTTAGTAAAGTACGCTTTATATCAAATAATTTTCACTGTCTAAATTAATACATGGTCAGTCTATTTAGTTCAGATTTTTGAAGTCAAGTTGACATAAGTTATACTGATCGACAATTAACTCGATTACTAATTTACTTGTGAATCCATTGATGTGTCGAGCAGGCCATTAATTGGATATGAGAGTTTGGCATTTCTAGAAAATTTTTCGTAAATTGTTTAAGTCTTGCGGCAAGGCAGGCATGGAAAAGAATCAGGGGTAGTGTTTGCCTATTCCGCCGCAATCAATTGATTAGAAGTCAGTCTTATCAGGACATTGAACTATATTTTACATTTATATCAGTATGTCCATTCTTGAACCATTATGTTTGCACGCACAAACATTGGCACGTCCACACTCACCTTACATTATATAGAGTCAATTGTACATCGAGGCAAGCCAATCAGAATTTTACGCAAACAGTACGCTATTAAAATAAATTAATAAATATAATATATAGTGAATAATACATGCGATTCAAATTTAAGTAATTGCACTAATATTTTGGCCTCTTATAGTAACTCATCAAATTATGAATTTTTTTTCGATAGTGCCTTTTAGATAAAAGTATTTTTCAAAATGACTAAAACATCCCTAAATGTACCTTTTCTGAAAAATTGCAGTTGCCAACTGCGATTCTTCATTTTTATGAAATTATGAAAAAAAAATTACCAAAACAACTGCGATTTTTGGCAAATATTTTTTTTTGTTTGGGTTTTTTTTAATAAAATGGCTTGAGTTTTGTAAGTATTTGATATTTATATTAGTAATAGTACTTTAAATGAAATATTTGTCTCCATTTGAGTATAAGTATGACATTGTGTTATCTCTTATATTTATATATAATAAATTAAGTGTTTATTGCATTCTTATCAAGAATGTTTATATATAATCAGGTAAAATATATTTGTGCCCAAGACATTCATGTATTGCTCAATTATTCTATTGGAGTATAATTATAATGCTAGAGTGTGACCAATTATTTTCTGTGTTAATAATGTTTATTTGAGATGCTTTCTGGCACTATGTTTGTAATGATCCATGCAAATGTAAATGATTAACTTTTTACTATGTAGATGAGTGGTAAGCAAATATTGTAAATGATTAACTTATTATGTTATCTTTTTACTATATAGATGGGTGGTATTATATTTTTGCATGGATCATTACAAACATAGTGTCAGAAAGCATCTCAAATAAATATTATTAACACAAAAAATGGGTCACGCTCTAGCAATATAATTATATTCCAATATCAATATTTCAACAATACATTAACGCCTTGGGCACAAATATATTTTACCTGATTATATATAAACATGCTTGATAAGAATGCAGTAGACACTTGATTTATTATTTATAAATATAAGAGATAACACAAAGTCATACTTATATTGAAATGGAAGACAAACATTTCATTTAAAGTACAATTACTAATATAAATATCAATACTTACAAAACTCAAGCCATCTTATAAAAAAAACCAAAAAAAAGAAAAAAAATTACCAAAAATCGCAGATGCTATCTGCGATTTTTGGTAAAATTTTTATTTTATTTTATTTTTCATAAGTTCGTAAAAATGAAGAATCACAGTTGTCAATTGCGATTTTTTGAAGAATCGCAGTTGGCAACTACGATTTTTCACAAAAGGTATATACTTTTCAGTTTAAGTAATTTTGGGAAATACTTTTATCTAAAAGGCTATATTGGAAAAAAATTCAATTACTTTTCTCTATAATATTCCTGTGATTAAAGAGAATCAAAAATATTTATTAGAGGTTAAATAAACGAATTAAATTATTACCTAATTAGTCAGATTTGTAAGGTAATTTCTTCTTTTTCCAAAGAATGTCTTTGAAAAAATATCAATTCATAAATTATTTATAATAATGACCTAAATCTAAACTTATCTATAAATAGAAATCACTATTTTCCGTAGAAAAATTAGATTGACAACCATGAGGCATTGCTTCGAAGTGTGCTTTGAAATTCAGTATGATTGTTACAGGCCTTGTAATGACCACTGTCACCAAAATTACAGTCAATCGACTTATTCCTCCGCTGAACCACCGGTTTCGTTATGGGGGCAGAGAAATTAAGTTAGGCGAAGTGCGTAAAAGGGATAAAGCATCGAACGAAAACTGGAGAAATTTATGTTAATGCCATATATCAAAACAAAATAGGGTCAAGTTGCGACAATTGAAAAACAAGTCACATTTAATGTTTTTCATTTTTGTTTTAATTTATGTGGAGTTTATGGTAATCAATAAGGTCACTTTATGTAACCGGAACTAGCTTCAATATATTTTGAGGGTGCTAGTTATATTTTTACATTTTGAAGGGTGCAGAGTGATAATATCACTTTAATTTGAGCTTGCAAAGTACCAATTGTGGAAAATACTGTCTTAAATTGGATAAGGCCAATCCAAACCATTCACATGGCACAACCTAATACTCATAAAATACATTTCTTTATATTGTATTAAACTCACGCGATAATAATCAATCACAAAATAAGTATTTACTCAAAAAATTGATTTCATTCGCATTCAACCCCAACTTCATCTGACCACGTTTGACCAACGCCAATATACACCCACCCATCCATGTTAGGGCTATCAATTGAGTCAGGCCTACCCGAAGCCCGATAGTTCAACCCGATTAAAATTGGTCCGAACCCAAATATTTGTAAGTCTGGCCGAGTTCGAGCTATTATATCAAACTCGATCAATTTATGAGTTGAGCTTGAGCATAATATGGCTCAATCCGAATAAAACTAGAAAATATAATTGTTTATATATTACAATTAATTATTTGTATTGAAGTTATATTGTTAATTACTTTTTTTGTTAATTTAGATCAAGAAAACTTTGGAAAACGTTATATTGTAAATCCGCATATATGTTAGTATTTAATTTACGAAAGGCAAAAGTTAACACAACATATCAATAAATCGGAGTCTCGGGACTTTAAAACTCTTTGGTTTGTTCATATAGATCAAACGTATCTTCAAAAATATGGACAAATCATGACTCGATATTTCACTTTAAACATTATTTAATGTTTTATATTATGGTGTACATGTATGGAATTTTTATATACTATTGTATTAGTAATAGAAATTTTGTCCTATGTGTTTCGATAATGTTAACTTTATATATGTCGAGCTAAATTTGCTTATATTATCAAACATGATATGAGCCCCATATAGGCTCAGAACCCAAAAAATTACAAGGGTCGAGATTGAGCCAAAATAAATCAGAAAATTTGTGAGCCGAGTTTGAGCATATAGCTATGAAGCCCGGCAATTTTTGAGTTCTATCCATTTAAAGCTCAACTCACAGCCTAAAGTTCAGCACCGCTGCCTCTCACAATACGCCGCTAAGGTGCTTCCGCCGTCAAAAAATCCGTTCCTCAAGACAACCGTTAGTTTTTTATTAAAGTAGTACGCTGCACCCATCATGCAAGTTCCCACGTATTTACATGGTAAACTTATCAAGTAGCAATCTACTTGATGGGCTCGTTCTCAGGTAACCATCTGCCTGATAGCTATCTGTCGAGCAGCCATCTTGATGGGGGCTGTTTTACACCCCTTATTACCCTTAGAGTGACTAGAAGATACTCGATCGGCTCGACCAAGAAGCTCATTTGCTAACAGCCACTCGATCCGACCAGAGATATCTATTCACGACGATCAGACCGATATCTGAGTTCAAGAAGGATTGATACCCCGAGTCCTAGAAGGATTATGTTCCTTGTAAAGCTAGGGTTAATATCATATAAATAGCTGGATCACCAATTGTATTACGATAACAATATTCGGGAGAACTTACGCCTACATACTTGGGCAATCTGATATCAAAGTATTAGAAAAGCTTTTGCTATACTATATTCATTATTCATGGTTTTGAGTTCTTGATCTTCTTTACATATTGTTCTTCCTTGAGATTGATCCATCCGGAATAAAGTAACTAGGCCCTATAATCTCTATATAATTTTACCCCATAAACCTTTATCATTGATTTAACCAAACCCTACGAAAAACGGTTAAATCAGTTGGCGCCCACCATGGGGCTCAGTTAATTATTCGATAGACATATGGCTCGCCCGAGGAAGAACGCTCGTAACGAGGCAAGAAGCAACACGACGCATCCACCTATCATGTCGGACGACTTGCAGAACGATACGACTAATAACGATCTAATCTTTAACAACGATGATAATCAACGAGAGGACAATCACCTGCCGAATCATGAAGAACGCCAAGGGATCCATGTCCAAAATTCTCAAGGACAACAAGAAATCGCCGCCGATACGGTACCAGAAGCCCCCGTGGCTCCTACAATCCCTGTCCCTTTGGCGAAAACACAGGAAAAATTAAGACAGATCGCTATGCTATTTAACTCACTATATCCAGGATAACTGCTAGTTCCCGAGCATGTGCCTAGAGACCCCAGAACTACTAGGGCGAACTCCAGTTCGGAGAGCTCCTAGGCAGGTCGATCAAGTGTCAGAACAAGCAGATAGCCCTGTGAGCGAACAGCGATCGTTACACAGTCCACAAAGGAGCGATACGAAACCAACCGACGAGCGAATCCAGAGAAAAACGGATCGGACAAAGCCACAACCAACCCGTCGAGGATCAAAGGAACATACCATAATTCCCCTCGATGATGACGTTGCGGACACAATCCCAAATCGACAAAAAATTGTCCGCGTCTCAGAAAGAGAGATAGAAAAGATGGTACAAGAACGTCTGGAACAACGTTTACGGACCGTTCAAAATCCGTGGGCCAGAAGCGCAGAAGTCCAAGAAAGCTTAGCAGCATGCTCTCCCTTTTGCAGGGAGATAAAAGAAGATCAATCATCCGGGCAGGTTCCCGGACGACTACCGAGATATGATGGAACCACTGATCCCGACGATTATATATTCAGTTTTACGAACATAATGAATTTATATGCTCACTCGGCAGAATATACCGCCAAACTGATGGTTACCACATTTGAGGGATTAGCTTTGGATTGGTTCGGAAAACAACCACCAATTCCATATTCAGCTTTCGTGAGTTATGCAACAAACTGGCTCCACAATTTGCTAGCAAGAAAAGACAGAAACTGCCGATGAGCTACCTTGGAACCATTCATCAACAAGAGGGAGAATCCTTGAGAAACTGGTTGGCGAGATTCAATGTGGAATTATTAAAAATTAATTCCCCGAATATTGACTACATAATCTCCATCATTTTCGATCTCACCAAAAACAGGCAATTCGGGAATGCCCTAAGTAGAAAACAACCGAGAACCTTTGCGGATATTATGACGTTGGCATCGAAATATATGACTCAAGAAGAGATGAACTCTTTCAAGGGTAAGAATAGGAACAAAGCCCCCCGCCTCCGGATCGAGGCGGCAAGACAAAGCTCCTGTTTCAAGACCAATGGATTACGATCGATCCTTCAGAAAAGGAAACGTTTCAACGACTAGAGTATAATCGGAACGATCAGGATAAAAGACCTAATGTCTATCCTAGATCGAGATCGGCCGAACCAGCAAACAGGAATCGAATAAACCAGGTGGAATACCCCCGATTGACTATTCCTATTGAAGAAATTCTGGTAGTACTTGAAAGGAACAATTGGATTCCACCAGCAAAAAGAATTGCACAACCAAAGCCAGGTGCTAGAAACTACAATCTATATTGTAGATATCACCGTGCCCATGGACATCGCACCGAAGATTGTTTTCAACTGAAGCAGGAAATTGAAAGGCTGATCGAACAAGGAAAGTTGGACGACTATCTCAAACGAAACAATCGCAAGAGAAACAGAAGCAGGAGTCCTCGAGTTAATAATCAGAGAAGAACCTCGAGAAGAAGGTCCCCCAATAATGGTCCACCACAAGAATTGAACAATGATCAAATTAACGGCACCATCCATACAATCTCTGGAGGACCGGCCGGGGGAGACAGTCGTAATGCTCGCCGTAGAACCGCGAGGTCCATAGTGGGAAATATTAGATATCCAAAACAAGTATGGACGCTAGAAAGCAAACTACCGAAAGAACAACTCATTAGTTTCAATGAGAATGAAGTACCAAGGAACATTGTTTGGGATCTGAAGGAAGACAACCCTGACTTTCCGATGGTAGTATCGCTCGAGATAGCAAACTACAATGCTAAAAGGATCCTAATTGATAATGGAAGCTCGGCGAACATCATATCTAAGGAAGTCCTAACGCTGATGAACCTGGGAGAAATAACGTTTCAAAAGGTAGCCACTCCTTTAGTAGGATTTGGAGGCTCAGAAATAGTCCCCTATGGGACTATAAATTTGAGTGTCTCGTTGGGAAAGAGACCACAGCGGGCAGTAAAAATGATAAAGTTCTTGGTCGTGGAGACTCCTTTCGCATACAATGCAATATTAGGACGACCTGCCCTCAACCTATTCCGAGCAGTAGTATCGACATACCATCAGAAGATAAATTTCCGACAAAGTCTGGGATCGGAGAAATAGTAAATGATCACTGCATGGCGTGGGATTGTTATAACACCTCCTAACACTGGGAAACCGATCCAAATCGTTTACCCCAGCTAAAAGAAAGCTCAAGGACGACATCGAAAGAGCTTCGAGATCCCCAGTACTGACAGAATAGATCGGAAGGGAAAGGAGCCGGTCGATTTAACCATAAAGCCACCAGAACACAAGGATATTATGCTCGTACAAAGAGATCCTTAAAAAACGACCAGGATCGGAACCGAACTCAGTCCGGAAGGGGAAGTAATGTTAATAAACTTTCTGAGGAATAATGTTGACATCTTCACTTGGAGTGCGAACGACATTGAGGGCATTGACCCAAGAGTAATCACTCATTCACTAAAGATTGATCCAATGGCAAAACCAGCAAGACAAAAGAAGAGGAATCATGGGCCGATAAAAGATAAGATAATCAAAGTAAAAGTCGAGAGGCTGCTCAAAGCTAAACAAATTCGGGAAATACACTTCTCGGAATGGCTATGCAATGTTGTCTTAGTGGCTAAGGGGGATAAGAAGGACAACAAGTGGAGGATGTGCAATGATTTCACTGACCTTAATAAATTATGTCCACGAGATCCTTACCCTCTCCCGAGGATCGATCTATTGGTCGACTCAACAGCAGGATTTGCAATTTTTAGCATGATGGAAGCCTTTCAAGGTTTCTATCAAATCTACATTGATGAGCGAGACCAGGAGAAAACTGCTTTCATAACAGAACAAGGAGTATATTGCTCTACTGTAATGCCATTCGGCCTAAGGAATGCCGGTGCCACCTACCAAAGACTGGTTAACTTAATGTTTAGGGAGCTGATCGGAGAAATAATGGAAGTATACGTGGATGATATGTTGGTCAAAAGCATGAATGAAGCCGACCACGTAAAACACCTTGATCGATGTTTCCAGATATTGAGAAAATACCGCATGAAGCTTATGATAGAATAGTGTCCTGCAAGCCAACCTTTTTGGCTGCATTTAATTGAAAGGACCATTCAATTGGATTAATAAATGCATTTTATTATTATATGGTCAACTTTATCTTATGTAATAATTATCTACGCATAAGGATAGAAGTCCTTAGATCACAGGGCTATGGGACAACCCGTGGACTGATCTACAAGGCCATGATCTAGAACATATTCAAGAGTCGCAGAATCCAATCGAGATAGGACATCGTTGGATTCGGTTAGACTCTCACTATTGTGTATACTCCGATGAACTGGAGAACGATGGGGTCCACGACCGTGACTGGGATAGTCGATACACATAAGTGGGTGGCTTGTTGGGATGGCAAGTGCACTGAATACCCCAATTAGGAAATAACTCACCATGGAAGCGGTAGTCGCATATCGGGGATGAAGTTATTCCAATTTACAATAGTATACGAGGAACGATCCCTAAATACTTGAGGTGATAGGGTTTATCTGGTGCGAGAACGTCTATGCTTTGATATGAGTTCTGAGTGACAGGGGATCACTAGAAAGTCTCTGTGAACTCATATTGGATATAGAGGAACTGGTATGCAGATTCATATCATCAACAAAGGATCCATTGACCCGACTTGATAGGTTGGGAAATTCTCCTATGGATTTCTGTGAGAAATTAATTCTGATAAAATCCTTGGCCAAGGTATCTGACGACTTTATGTAAGTAGCTCATAAAGATTATGTCAAAGAGAATTTATTTCGAGACCAGAATACATAAATTCAAGACAAAATAAAAGGGAAACCAATGAAAGACCATACCCTTAAGTCTCGACTGGGAGATTGATCGATGGAGAGATTAAGTCGTATATGGTATTTGTAAATGATAAAAGGTTCACTGAATTATTTCACCAGTGATTGGGCTCCATGGGCTTGTGGCCAGACATCGACCGTGGAGTGTGGGAGAATTCCTAAATTGGCAGGGGTGTTAATTTTGGAATGGTCAATCGACAGAGTGTTCGACTGATTTAGAAAGTGTTTAATACTTGAATAATTGAATTAATATTTAATTATAACCCACGACCAATTATGTGGTGAACCTATGGGGGCATACACAATACACATGAAGCGAAAGTGAAGGAAAAGGAAACAACTGGGTCGACCGAATCGACAGATCGATTGGGTCGACTGGGTCTGAAAAATCGACTTGGTCGATTGGTGACTGGGTCGACTGGGTTGACCCAATTGGAACAAATTGGATCCGATTGGAATTGGATCAAGATTATAAATTAAATTGAAATTTAATTAATTATGTTAGATTTAATTAATTATAGAAAGATTTAATTAAATATACTTGGAGTCTTATTTAATTAACTGGGAGAGTTGTTAATTAATTGAGCTATTTGATTGGGAGATTAAATAAAGCCTGGTCAAATTAATTAACTGGGCCATGAATTAATTAGGAAGACTAAGTCTTCTAATTAAAAGGGCCATGGCCCATGTAGGAGACTTGGAGTCCTAGTCCTAGGAGGATTAGGTTAATGAGATACCTATAAATAGGGGACTTGATGTCATATCTCACACACAACTTTAAGAGCCTAAAAGCCAATTCAAGAAAAACTCTCCCTCTCCTCTCCCAAGTAGAAATCGACCAAACACCTTCTTCCTTAGGAAGAATTTTTCGATTTCGTTCTTCGTTCCAATCATGTTCCCTAACCTTAGATCTTAATAAATCTTGTGTTCTAGCCGATCAGGATATATTATTTTCGTCTAATTGTGGTGTATCAACCCATAGAGGCGCAACACGTGGGGCGCTACTGCAGGGCATAGGATCGACCAACTTGAGGGAGAAACTTGACTACATCTGCCAACTAGGATTTGCAAGGAGACAGGTATAACGTGTAAACTGTTTATACTGTCGTTTATATAAATATTCATATATATACAACTAGAGCAGTATCCTGGCAAGATTATGTAAGAGGTCCTAAAATTTTAAATTCCGCTGTGCCTAGGGCTGTTTATCTTACCGAATCCCAACAGTGGTATCAGAGCCAACTCTAGGCTTTGTATATATATGAATTTGCAAATTCTGTGATTTAAATCATATGTTTGATTTATGTATGGCTAGTTCTATGACTGTATATGTTTTAGGACGTAGATCTGTTAACTTAGAGTTAATGTAAAAATTTTGATTCGAAATTTTATCGTGTTAATTTTTATTTTGGATTGGGATTTAATTAATTGGATCTGTTTAATTAAATCAAAAGTAATCGAACAAAAAAAAATATTTTTGGGATCAACCGCGGTGGCACGCGGCTGCCCTCGGGCAGTTTGCCGCGTGCTAGCAACGCGCAGCAGCACGCTGCTACGCGCTGTCACGCACGGCAGCAGCCGCTGCGTGGGGCTCACGCGCGGCTTCCGTGGCCATGTGTGTGCTGCCACGTGGCAGCGTTCAATTCGTCACTTCGTGGCTGAATTTTGGTTGATCTCAAACTCACCTATTTTGGAAGTCCTGGAAATCTTGGAGATTTGCTTATATGGAATCTTGGTGAATCTTGGATTGATCTTAGAGATCTAATTGACAAGGAAACTTAGAGTTTCAATTATGATAAGAGATTTAATTAAAATTAATCTCTTCTAGTAAGTTACCAAGATTAAAGATCTTAGAGATCTTATTAAACAAGGAAACTTAGAGTTTCAATTGTGATAAGAGACTTAATTAAAATTAATCTCTTATAGTGAGTTACCAAGATTAAAGATCTTAGAGATCTTATTAAACAAGGAAACTTAGAGTTTCAATTGTTATAAGAGATTTAATTAAGGTTAATCTCTTCTAGTAAGTTACCAAGATTAAAGATCTTAGAGATCATATTAAATTAGGAAACTTGGAGTTTTGGATAAGGTAGAAATCTTGATAAATTTGGACACTACCTTAGTTAACTAATCTAGTCAAAATAGGATTATTTTGAGAATCTTAGAGATTTGGAAAATTGAGAAACATAGAGTTTTGGATAAGATAGTAATCTTGGAAGATTTGTAACTATCTTAATTAACCAACGTTATCAAGATAAGAGTTGTAGATTACTTAGAACTCAAGTAAGAGTTAATTAATCTTAAAGATTAATTGTTAATTCAAAATTAAATTAACTTGGATAATTTTTGTGAATTAAAATTAAAGGAGCCGATAAATTTACATTTATGCCCTTATGTGAATTTATGCATGTTCTTGAGTGAATATGTGGATTGGTCGATTTTGCCCTTAATCCCGGTGTAGTTTTGATTTATTTATTTTATGGGTTGTAATTAAATGGGCTTGATTGGTGCCCTTGCTTGCGCAAACGAATGTAATAGAATAGGGCCTTTATTTTTATAAGCTAGGCTTAGACTAGGCTTGGTGCCGAGAAGACCTCATGAAGACTTAACCTTGGAGGACATGGAGGCCCAATTCATTACATGGAGGCCCAATCAAGGTGGATATTACAAAAAGGCCCATGATGTATGGGTTTGTAAATTGTAATAGTTAGGACATTTAATTTCCACCCTAGAATGACCAATTGATCCATCACATGGCTCGTGATGGATAGCATAGGATGGGCAATCGATCAATCATCTCATGCTATGATGAATGTTTACTTTTTCGTAATTATTCTTTGATGTATGAGATGCATGCTTAGATAGAAAAACGTAAACAATATAATTGATAATCTGATGAGACCCCGTACTTAAATATTTCATAAAACCTCCAATTGAACCTAATATTCAATTATAATATTAAATTGAAGAACGGACGCATAGAATGGTGTTTATGGTCCGAGCCTATCCAATTACTAGGTCTTAGGCATATCGTACGAATATATCTCGATGTCTCACGAGTCGTGGGTCGAGTTATAGGAAGATGGTATTTTTATTACCTCGATGCACAGTTTAGTGCCAAGGGAGGGGATAGCAAGGTTCTAGGCGTTGTCTCACGAGTCGTGGGGCGTCTAGGATTGAACTATTTCTCTTCACGAGTATTGGACATGATTTAACGCGAGTAAGTATGGATGTCTCACGAGTCGTGGGTCCATAACGAAAAACGAGGCTAAATGAACTCAAGGGTTAGCTGGAATGGTTAACCGGCGACGTGATCACCCACCAAGTGGATCAATTGGTATGGCCAACGAGTCGTGGGAACTGAGCTATTGCATTTAGGCCTTGAGCCCATTAGGAAATTTTTATTTCCCGAACCTTATGTGGGGGCATAAGTATTCGACAAAAATAGTGGGAGTAATTTACAAATGAAAACCATGTTTGTAAATTATGCATTGATATTAATCTGCCGCGTATTTATTTCCTTTTATCGTCATGTTTATGATAGATTTTCATAAGTTATGTATCCATGAATATTTACCATCATACTTGAATCAAATAAATCGACTGAACCCAAATGAATTTTGAATGACTTCAAAACTTGAGAAATTATTCTCGAGTCCAAGCAAGGACTAATCTCCTTACAAAGATTTCATTGTTTTTTCTTTCGAAGTTACACTTCGACTGGAATGGTGATAGGTTTCACCAAGCTGCCTTTTTTCGAAGTTACTCTTCAAATAAGAAAGGTGATAAGTTTCACCAGAGGGTTGAGGATGGTTCTCAAGCCCAAATTTTCTTGAAGGCAAACATGAAGTTTCCCATATATGGGAAGTAACATCTCGTTGAAAAGCTCAAAAGACTTATGAGATGGAAGAAGAGGAATGAATTCTCTCTGAGGGGAAATAACCTTAGAGGTCTTTCTGTAAGGATGATAAGTTGTAAAGTCAATCAAAATGGTTCTTCCATGGATTAAGATCAAGGGAAAGAAGGAATTGAACCTATTTATCCCATAAGGGATGATTAAATTTTATTGAACTTAACCTTATGGTTAAAGTAATGCATAAAGGTGTTGGATGCCCGATGAAGTACTCATTGATGCATTCAATGCATCTAAAGCCATGAATTATTTAGATCATTAGAATCTGCTTATACCATCCCTTGTCTTAAGGGATGTGATAGTTCCATAATTGTTGGAACTGATTGCGCTATAAGATTTATACGCAAAAGGTGTACATAAGCAAATGAGTATGGATACTCATATAACGACTAAATATAATATGCATAGTCAATAAAATATAAATAATCAAGATTTCACACATTTGAGTCGTTGTAAAAACCGAAAGGCAATACACGAATACTAAAACATATTTCCGAATTAAAAGATTCAAAGACTGAGCTCGACTGGGTCGAGCTTGACTGGGATGCTATACATAGTAACCGACTTTCAAATCTTGCTTAATGGAAATTAAATTTAGTAGTTGGTTGCTAGGCAACCAAGAGGCATAAACAGTTGCAATGGATTTAATCCATTTAAAAGTGTGTAGAAACACTAAAGCTTTAGTGGGAGATAAGGCGTCTCTAGTACCCTCATGGGTAAAAGTACGTTGTGATGTACAAATCCAAATTACTTTTGGAATAAAACAAGAGAACCTAATCAATGGAAGCATGTAAGAGATTTGATCGATTCAAAATCAAACATGCATTGTCAGTACGCCATTGATTATTTAATACAGAATTAGATTCTCGAAATGTAAGACCCGCTCGAAACGTTGTCTGTTGTCAAGCATTCTGGACATGTAAATGTCCATTAAGAAATCTTACATGAAATTCCTTATTTAAACAAATAAAACTTGATCAAGAAAATCGAAGATACTGAGCTAAGTATCTCTGAAGCCAGTTCCAAAACATATCACGTGATATGAGTTTTGGTATTGTACCTTCATATGCATTCATGCGCATATGGGGTCTCCCGCTTATGTGAATAAGATAGTGCGAGATAAGTTGGACGTAAAGTCCATCTTATGCAATTCGTGGGGTATCCAGAAAACTCAATAGGATACGAGTTCTACGATCCTACAAGACAAACTACGTTTGTCTCAAAGAACGCACACTTCTTAGAGAAGGATTTCTTGGTGGACAAGAAGGAACACAACGTAGAACTAGATGAGGTCACTGAAGCTGAAAAGGTCGAAGAGGTCGATCAAGCTGACCTATCACCACAGGCAGTGGGAGAACAAGAGCATGAAAGTGCACCAGAAAGTACACCGCTACTTCATAGGTCAGAAAGACAACGTAGAGAACCCGAGAGGTACTACGGTCTACTGCGTGAGACTGGACAGTCTCTAACCGACCCTAGGACTAACGAAGAGGCTATGCTCGACATAGACTCGGGAAAGTGGCGCGAAGCCATGGAATCCGTATTGGAACTCCATGCACTCAAACAAGGTCTAAGCCTTGGTAGATCCACCAGTGGGAGTGACTCCCGTAGGTTGCAAGTGGATCTATAAGCGAAAGTTTAGAGTGAACGGAGAGGTAATAACCTACAAGGCGCGACTAGTGGCAAAAGGATACACTCAAAGGCCAGGTATCGACTTTGAGGAGACCTTCTCGCCCGTCGCAATGCCTAAATCCATTCGAATCTTGCTGGCCATAGTTGCGTGGTATAACTACGAGATATGGCAGATGGATGTAAAGACTGCCTTTCTCAATGGGGACATTGTCAAGGTGATAATGTATTGTTCAAGTATTGATATTGGAGTATAATTATATTGCTAGAGCATGACCCATTTTTTGTGTTAATAATATTTATTTGAGATGCTTTCTGACACTATGTTTGTAATGATCCATGCAAAAAGATAATACCACCCATCTAAATAGTAAAAAGATAACATAATAAGTTAATCATTTACAATATTTGCATACCACTCATCTACATAGTAAAAAGTTAATCATATACATTTGCATGGATCATTACAAACATAGTGCCAGAAAGCATCTCATTTAAACATTATTAACACAGAAAAAAAATGGGTCACACTCTAGCATTATAATCATACTCCAATAGAATACTTGAGCAATACATGAATGTCTTGGGCACAAATATATTTTACCTGATTATATATAAACATTCTTGATAAAAATGCAATAAACACTTAATTTATAATTTATAAATATAAGAGATAACACAATGTCATACATATACTGAAATGGAAGACAAACATTTTATTTAAAGTACTATTACTAATATAAATATCAAATACTTACAAAACTCAAGCCATTTTATCAAAAAAAAACCCAAAAAAAAAAATATTTACCAAAAATTGCAGTTGTTTTGGTAATTTTTTTTCATAATTTCATAAAAATGATGAATCGCAGTTGTCAATTGCGAGTTTTTGAAGAATCGCAGTTAGCAACTGCGATTTTTTCCAGAATGGACATTTAGGGAAGTTTTAGTCATTTTCAAAAATACTTTTATCTAAAAGGCTCTATTGGAAAAAAATTCGTAATTTGATAAGTTACTATAAGAGGCCAAAATATTAGAGCAATTACTTAAATTTGAACCGCATGTATTATTCACTATATATTATATTTATTAATTTATTTTAATAGCATACTGTTTGCGTAAAATTTTGATTGGCTTGCCTCGATCGATGTGCAATTGACTCTATATAATGTAAGGTAAGTGCGGGCGTGCCAATGTTTGTGAGTGCAAACATAACGGTTCAAGAATGGACATGCTGATATAAATGTAAAATATAGTTCAATGTCCTAATAAGACTGACTTCTAATCAATTGATTGAGGCGGACTAGGCAAACACTACCCCTTATTCTTTTCCATGCCTGCCTGGCCGCAAGACTTAAACAATTTACGATAAATTTTCTAGAAATGCCAAACTCTCATAGCCAATTAATGGCCTGCTCGACACATCAATGGATTCACAAGTAAATTAGTAATCGAGTTAATTGTCGATCAGTTTAACTTATGTCAACTTGACTTCAAAAATCTGAACTAAATAGACTGACCATGTATCAATTTAGATAGTGAAAATTATTTGATATAAAGCATACTTTACTAAAATCAAGAGACAAGGGCAAAATGCTTCCATATATTAATAAATATAATATTGATAAATGAAATACATGGATCTTAGCCTACAACTACTTTTCCTATTTACAAATATTCAAGAGTATGCAAAATAGCAAAAAACTCTTATGTTGGCATATGTTTGCCAATTGAGTTGATGAATCTCTCAATTCTTGATCAATGACATATTGATTGGCAGGTAAACCCACCAGAAGAGTTGATATAAAAATTGTGCACACTTGTTGACGTAAAGGTAACATTGACAGCAGGTGACTGCCATCAATGGATAGCCCAACCTTGGCAGGTGGCTACCAATCGGGCTCCTGACCAGCGGGTGGCCACCGGCATCTATCGAGCAGATGTGATTTAACCGTTTTTCGTAGGGTTTGGTTAAATCAATGATAAAGGTTTATGGGGTAAAATTATATAGAGATTATAGGGCCTAGTTACTTTATTCCGGATGGATCAATCTCAAGGAAGAACAATATGTAAAGAAGATCAAGAACACGAAACCATGAATAATGAATATAGTATAGCAAAAGCTTTTCTATTACATTGATATCAGATTGTCAAAGTATGTAGAGGTAAGTTCTCCCGAATATTGTTATCGTAATACAATTGGTGATCCAGCTATTTATATGATATTAACCCTAGCTTTACAAGGAAACATAATCCTTCTAGGACTCGGGGTATTAATCCTTCTTGAACTCGGATATCGGTCTGATCGCAGTGAATAGATATCTCTGGTCGGATCGAGTGGCTGTTAGCGAATGAGCTTCTTGGTCGAGGCGATCGAGTATCTTCTAGTCACTCCAAGTGTTATAAGGGGTGTAAAACAGCCCCCATCAGTACTCCCTCACTTCTTCGAGCGTATATGCAATAGAAGCTCGTAGAAGTAAATGGTCTTATCCGACTGTCATTAAAAACCTTACTTGAAAAAAACCCTGTGGGAAAAAATCCTAACCAAGGAAAAGAGTGCTACATTTCATAGATAGTCGTTTTGTCGTTCCTGAATTGTGTCGTTGTTCCTTTTCGAGGAGGCGATTTTTCTTCATTGATTGGCGGAAATATGATCAGTCTCGAAAGGATTGAAGCGTCTTTTCGGCCTTCTATATAAATAGGCTATCGTAGTTTCACCCATTTTTTACTTTCCACCTTCTATTTTCTTGCAGTAATTCTCTTAGTCGATAACTCTTCTAGATCTCGTAACTGTTGAGCATAACTTTTTCGAAGATCACAATAACATGGCTTCCATTTCGACAAATCCTTCCTCCTCTCCTGTTGAGGAAATCGCTCCTGTTATCGACGCGGGGGCTTCTCCCAGCCCTCCACCAGAACGGATGGGACCGTCGGATATAAACATTCCTGACGAAAACACTTTCAAGGTGCGGATCATTTCTGATGCTGAGGTCGCGTCCAAGGCTAAGAAAGTCAAATGTACTAACCCTCAGATATCCGATCCAGTCGAAACCCTTTCTTGCGTTTATACCAACGAGAATTTTCATGAGGTTTTGGATAATTATGCAAAATACTTCCCGGAGGGCTCCAAAATTATTCTTTCGTCCCTCGCCGATAGGGTTACCTCACCGCTGGAAGGCTGTCGGGCTTTTTATACTACCCATTTTAATCATGGTCTTCGTCTTCCTTTGTCTGCCTTATTTCTAGATATTTTAAATATATTCAGTGTTTCTTTAACACAACTGGTCCCTAACTCCGTAGCTTTCGTCGTTTGTTTTTCTGTCCTGATGATTGCCAAAGGGTTCCAACCCTCTATTCGTAATTTTACTCAGTTATTTCGTTTTAATATTTCTAGCTCTTCCAATCATGGTTACTTTTTTCCAGTCAAAAGTCAGGTCGATCTATCTTTGATTCTCCAGTTTCCAACAACTCCGACTGGAAATCTCGCTTTTTCTATGTTCGCCCTCCCACTCATCTTACTTTAGCCGATGGCTCCACCAAACCTTTCTCATGGGACCACGATTCCAAGTGGATTTTTGGTGGTCGCTCTGTTGAGGGTCAGTTTATTCCCGATGATCCTAAGCTGGTGGAGGAGATATCGGAAATGCGTGCTGACAAATATCAATACGCTCTTCTTATTGGTGAGGCCTTTCTTCGTAAGGCAAGCCTAAGTTCTCACACTTTTCCCATTTCTTCTTCTTCTTCTCAGTTGCTCGGTAAGCGTTATATTTCACCGTCGTAATTTAATCTTTTCTTCGAATAAAATTTGTAACTGGATTCTTGTTTTCTTCAGTCTCTATGGTAGAGAATTCCCGGCATTCTTGCAAAGGCAAAATGGTTTTATCGAAGTCTACCAAGACAGTGGAGAACAATCCAATTGAGCAAAGAGTATCAAGAAAAAGGAAATTGAATTTGGGACAAGATTCTGATGATTATAGAGAGGAATCCCCAGATCCTTCCCAGGAGACTCCTCATGAACCCTCTTCTTCACTAACTCCAGGTCCTACAGGGACAGGACAGGGTTATCCTCCTCTCCATCTCAGAACATCCCTCGGTATCCGTGGTTGTCGTAGCTGGTCGATTGCCCCATTCAACTGGCACGTCAGCTAAAAGGAGAAAGCAGTTCTACGGTCACTCTGGTGAGGACCTTACTTTACTTGGCGAACAGCACCCAAAGCCTACCCTTGTCGAGATGATCGAAGATCATCTAGCGGGAAAGAGGGTGGCCGATTATTCTGAACATGATTCTTTGATCCATGATGAGGAGGAGAATGCAGCAGATAAGGCTACTCGAATCCTTCTCTCTAGCGTTTTCACACGTGACATTAATAAGATGCTCCACACAGATCCTTTGGAGAAGTAACAGAAGGCTTCTCTTTATGCCGACAAGGTAAATACCGTTACGTGCCTTTCTTTTCATGTTAACTTTCTTGAAGGATTTTCCACTCAAACGGCTTATCCTTTCGATTCCTCAGACTAGTACTTGTCTTCTATCATTCGCTTATGAAGCAGCCCTTTGGAGGCAACAGTGTGAATTTCTCGAGGAGAGGAATAGGGCATTGCTTCAAAAGGTGCCTGCTTCGAAAAGTGGCGCGACAGGAGCCGGTCCTTCCACATCTTCCTCTCATCTACTCCGAGTCGAAGGTACTCATGATATGGGGACCGACAATCCCCATGTTTTGAATAGTATTTTGGAGACTTCTCGTACCCAAGAACGAGTTAATCTGCTGGCCAAAGAGTTGGACGATCACCAATTCCAATACACAACTCGTATCAGTGAATTGGAGTCACAAGTTGCCAGTCTTCAGGCTTCTTTGAATGAAAACGAAGAGAATCTTCCTCTTGGTGGTCTTACCGATCGATACGGTAGGAATCCTGGTGAGAAGGTGATTCGTGAATTTCTTAATTCTCCGGTTCATACCGCCTTGGTGTATCAGAAGGTTGGTCCCCTCCTTGAAAGTACCTTTAAGAAAGCAATCCATCAAATGGTCGCTATGGGATTGATCGAGGATCACCGAAGGGAGTACTTCAGGACCATACATGTCAGCCTTAATCGTTATGGCGAGGAGTATTCTTCTTCTGATCTGCCGAGCGTCGAATACAAACATTTTCCTTTGGCTCATTTGGTCGAGGAGTTTGGAAAACCTTTACCGACTCCTCCATCAGATATAAATCCCGAAGTCGATAATAATTTAGTCGATCAAGAGAGCGAGGAGGAGAACCCCGACACAGTGACAAATGTAAATGGAGAAGAAGAGGCAATCGACGATCAGGAAGTTCTCGTTGGCGATCAGCAGGAGATAGTAGAGAGCGACCAACGGACTTTGGATAGGAGCAATAAATAATTTTTGAATAATAATATTAGTCAATGCGTAATTTGTAATTTTACTTCTTTGACTTTTCGAATAAGGTGATTTGTATTCCTAATTTATGATATTAACTCCTTCATTTATTGGGATGATTTAGACATAAGTCTTCAATTCCAGCATAATCATTATGTTTGCGTCTTTTCGAATTCGTGTGATTATTCATTGGTCAGGTTCTCTGTTTCGCGCCTGTCCCCAAGGTCTGTCGCGTTTTTTCATTCAGTATAAATACCTATGGTAAAAAGTTTAATCGCTATTTTACTGCACTTCTCAATTCCGATAAAATATTCTCTCTAGAAGGTCGATAAGCTTTACTCGATATTTTAAAACTTTCTTTGAGTTTTCGAGGATGAGTAATCTTTTCAGTAATACTTCCAAGCGTTCTTCACGCGACCTTCCTAGAAATTCAAAGTCGAAAAGGTCCCGTAATGAGGGGCCTTCTGCTGATCCTGCTCGATTCCAGACCGTGGGGAGCTCCGGGGTGCAAACTTCTATTATCCCACCGAGTCATTCGAGCGATGTGAATACTCGCCCAAATTCTTCTCAGCAAAAACCCATTGTTTCTTCTGACGTTCAAAGGAGACCTTCTCCTGGTCGGATTGCTTTCGGAGACATGTCGCATATGGAGCAATCTTTTAACGTTCCTGTTTCTTCAACTATACCTTTAGTCAAGCACGATTTACATAATTATGCTCGAGATGATTTGAATTTTTCTAACTCTTCTGCTGATCTTATCGTTAGCCAAGGTCAAGTAAACGATATCGTTGTGCCGGTAAGTAGTGGCCAATTTATAGGTCCTTCTTTGGTTAGTTCTCATCCACAGTCGGTCACCCAAAGTTTTGCGGATTTCTTTCTTCCAGATACCACGACCATGACTACTTCCTTTGAGGCTGGTGGTTCTTCTGAAGGACAGGGTGGACAAAGGTCCGGTCGGAGGACTGTAATCTCTTATTCGGGGAAGGAAACTTCTGTGAGCCCTAATGAGAGGGAGTCTCCGCATTTGTTGGATGATCATTGTGTCCTTGAGCAGGTTAGGGATATAACTAAGTCCGAAGTTCCCCGTCATGACAAGATTCCTCTTAATTCTGTCCTGCCTGATTCCTATGAACCCGATCCTTTATCCAGGGATTTGGGTCTTAGTACTATTTTGCCCGGCGAATTGAAGAAACATGAGGGTATTTCCAACCTTCGTCTTGTTCAATCCCTTTTCAAAATATTTGAGCAGGTATTTATCTTCTTGAGCTTATTCTTGTATTGTCTTTTATTGCTTTGTTGTTACAAAAAATCACTTCTCAGGGAAAATACTATGCTCTACAACTAAGTGTCCAGTACGATGAGTTATGGTTCAACAGAGAGAACCTGAGGCTTCGTTTGGATACAGAGACAACAAAGCTAATGGGCAAGCTCTTCAAATTGGGCTACAAAATGATGATCTTCAGAAGTTACGTGAAGAAAAATTAGCTCTTGAGAAGGAGAGGGATGATCGGCGTGCTTATGAACAAGTCTATGACGAAGGTTATCAGAAGCGTCAGGAGGAGCTGATGGCGTTTCTGGATACTGCTACTCCTCGGAAGGGTGTTTCTTCGAGCAGACCCTCTGGTGGCGATCAGTCCTGATGACTTGTTTCTTCCTTCTTCTTCTTTTTTTTTTTTTTTGTAGAACAAAGCCTGTATGTGGTCGCTAGGGGATAATTTATCCCTAGCATATTTTGCATGACCACAATATTTTTGCTGTAAATTTTCTATGGTAATTCCAATCTAATTTAGAGAATTAAATTGAATCATCTAATCGAGTAGATAAATTTAGATTTAAAAATCTTTATTCCATTACTTTTGTAAGCAAATTTAAACTGCTTGTTAAGTGATTCAAATATAAAGCTCCATAGAAACTTATCTGGATTGACTTGAGGGCAACCAGTATTGTGGAAAGGAGCAATCTGTTGCTGACGATCAGTCATGAGTTCTTTCAAAATCAAGAAGTTCCTCACAATCTTGTCCTTTACTGTTGAAGTGTTGGACTTAGCAAGCCTCATTCGTTGACTATGCATAGTCCCTAGCCAACCCGTGTTCATCGATGATCGATCAGTTGCCGTTGTCAGACCTAATTTTGTCTGTTATGAAGTCCTATATAGGGCTTCATTGTCACTTCTCTTTAAGCATGATTGTCTTTATGGTTGAATCTCTTAGTATAACTTGTTTACTACTGTTTGGATTCCATGTTTCTGTGTACTGACTGTGAGTTTTACGTATCTCAAACGAAAATAACCATCACGTCATCACGTCATATCTTTGGTGTGGAAGGAATTGAAAAATGTAGAACCTTTAGTCAGATGTAGTCTGTGAGGATCCCCTTAAGCAATTCTCTGGAAGATTAGGTAGTGACGAGGTCATATGCTATAGTGAGGAGAATTGTTCTTCTGATCACTTCGTCAGATTTTTTGGACTCTAGGGGAGATCTGGATTCTATGTCGTCGGGCTCTTATTAGTCGTCAAAACAATCAACTATTTTGTCTTCCCGCTTATAGATCATTTATTTTTGGTAGAAGTAATTATTCCTCGTTGTAAATCTCCTTTTCTTAAGGACTCTGTTCGTCGGTCGAGCATTCTTCGTAAAGTTCCATGTTGTCTCTCAATGAATCCACTGTAACGTATATGGATTTTCCATTTTGGTCGTTTCGACCTTGTTACTTCATTCTCATCGAGTAGCTTTATCGACAATCCTAGCGCCGTTCCAACTTACTCGCATTAAATTCGGGAAGTCAAAAGTCGCATTCTCGTCCCTTGATCAGATTTCTATCCAACCGTAGGATTAACTTAAAATTTCCCTATAAATAGACATTTAGTTTCTTCCCATATCTATCCATACCGTACGAAATGGCGATATCAGTTTCTTTGGGTTTTATTTTGTCCAGTGATCCCATAATTTTCAAGAAGTCATATTATCGTGATCCATTACGTCATAATAACTCAAGCATCATTTGCCTTGTACTGACAGGTCCCATTAAAACCCTACCTAGTATTGACGGGTCCCATGTGACCTCAGCCTTAGTCTTCATGGGGTTGGGGTCCATGGTATATTGTTAGCACATGGATGGTTCATACTTAACAGGCATCCCTGTTCTTGGATGTTACTTCCGGAGTGATAGGCCGCCGGGATGTGCTGGTAAATTTTAACTTTTGCGACGGTCCGTGCGAGATCCTGCTTTAGAGTAAAAATCACCCCCATCTTTCGACCAGGAGCTCGTTTTCGTCAAATGATCGCTACATGATATCTGGCTTGTAATGGCCATTCCAACTAAAGGGAGGATCGATCTTCAGAGTCTGGCCATCGAACTAAAGAAGTCGACCATCCTGAGCAGCATGCTTCTTAGGTGGTTTGAGAGAAACGTGGAGGCACCTGGATGAAGATCGATGTTTCCGTGGACATTGTCGTGAAAAGTTTCGATCTATTCAATAGGACTTTCCACTTTTGTATTTGTAACGATATGTAAATCGAAAAAAATGTTCTTTAATTCAGATGAATAAAACTTTATATTTCTTTATATCTTTTATCTTCATAAGCTTGTTCTTGCTTTGATTTCTCTCGATCTATGCTTAGGTTTTTTACCAATAGTTGGCTTTAACCTGTTTAATCGTCGTGTTTGGAGATCGATGAGTGTTTATCGAGTGGATCGATTTTGATCAGTTTTGTACTTAGGTTTTTTACCGATAATTGGCTTTAACCTATTTAGTCGTCGTTTTTGGAGGTCAATGAGTGTTTGTCGAGCGGATTGATTTTACTCAATTCTTTGACTTAGGTTGTTTACCAAATATTGGTTTTATCCAGTAAGTCTATCGGTTTTGGAGATCGTAGAGAGTTTATCGATTGAATCGATTTTACTCAATTCTTTGACTTAGGTTGTTTTACCAATTATTGGTTTTAACCAGTAAGTCCGTCACTTTTGGAGATCGATGAGTGTTTATCGAATTGAATCGATTTTACTCAATCTTGTACTTAGGTTGTATACCAATAATTGGCTTTAACCTATTTAGTCGTCATTTTGGAGATCGATGAGTGTTTATCGAGCGGATCAATTTTACTCAATTTTTTAACTTAGGTTGTTCACCAATTATTGGTTTTAACCAGTTAGTCCGTCGCTTTTGGAGATCGAAGACTGTTTATCGAATTGAATCGATTTTACTCAATTCTTTGACTTAGGTTGTTTACCAATTATTGATTTTAACCAGTAAGTCCGTCACTTTGGAGATCGATGAGTGTTTATCCAATTGAATCGATTTTACTCAATCTTGTACTTAGGTTGTATACCAATAATTGGCTTTAACCTATTTAGTCATCATTTTGGAGATCGATGAGTGTTTATCGAGCGGATCGATTTTACTCAATTCTTTGACTTAGGTTGTTTACCAATTATTGATTTTAACCTATTAATCGTCATTATGGAGATCGATGAGTGTTTATCGAGCGGATCGATTTTACTAAATTCTTTGACTTAGGTTTTTTACCAATTATTGGTTTTAACCAGTAAGTCCGTCGCTTTTGGAGATCGAAGAGTGTTTATCGAATTGAATCGATTTTACTCAATTCTTTGACTTAGGTTGTTTACCAATTATTGGTTTTAACCAGTAAGTCCGTCGCTTTTGTAGATCGAAGAGTGTTTATCGAATTGAATCGAATTTACTCAATTCTTTGACTTAGGTTGTTTACCAAATATTGGTTTTAACCCTTTGAACCTTTGATTTGGCTAATAACTCATAACCAATGAACATATTTCCAAAGAATTATTAAGCAAAAGCTTTTTATTGCAACAAACGGTACTAAATTTCCGAACTAACATAATAAATGACAATTAAGATAATAAAGAAAAGAAAAGATGAGGATGACTTGAAAAATTCAACGTCCATAGTATCTTCTCAGGTTGACTACATTCCAAGTCTTCGGTAGGGGTGTTCCGTCCATGTGTGGAATTTTGTAAGAACATTTCTTTCCTACACCGACGACGATGTAAGGTCATCCCAATTCTGTTGCAATTTCCCGACGTGCTTGGACACCTCTACCTTTTTTAGTACTAAGTCCCCTTCTTTGAAGGTTCGTATGCGGACCTTTTGGTTGTATGCTTTTTCCATATTTGATTTAGCGAACTGCAACCGTACCAAAGCTTTTTCTCTTAAGGCTTCGGTCAGGTCGACATCATTTTTTCTAGCCTTTTCATTTTCCTCGCTATCATACATCTCGATCCTCGGTGTTGGGACCAACGTTTCGATTGGAATCATAGCCTCCGAGCCATACACCAAACTGAACGGGGTCTCGTCAGTTGAGGCCTTAACAGTTGTCCGATTCGCCCAAATCACTCCAGGGAGTTCGTCCAGCCATCGTCCTTTGGCTGCCCCTAATATTTTCTCCAAAGATTTGACTATTTCATGGTTTGCTACTTCAGTTTGTCCGTTCGCTCTTGGGTGTCCTACCGATGTAAAGTTTTGTTGAATTCCCAACTTAGACCACCATTCCAGCACTTGTTTTCCCGCGAATTGAGTTCCATTGTCAGAAATTAGGATTCGTGGGATCCCAAATCGACACACTATGAACTTCCATAGGAAATTATTTACTTGAAATTGTATTATCCGAGCCAGACCGATGCATTCTATCCATTTGCTGAAATACTCGACAACGACTAGAACATAAGTTTTCTTTGACCTGGCTACTGGGAAAGGTCCCACGATGTCTATTCCCTATTGATCAAAAGGCCAGCACACAGGTATAGGGTGCATCTTTTCGGCGGGTTGATGGCTTACATTAGCGTGAACTTGGCAATGGTGACATTTTTGCACATATTCCACGGCATCTTTGTTTAAATTAGGCCAACATTTTCCTGTGCGGAGACATTTCAAAGCTAAGGCCCTAGCTCCACTGTGGTTCCCTGTCTCTCCCTCGTGTATTTCTCGAAGTATATCATTGGTTTGAGGTTCGGAAATGCATTTTTGTAGAATTCCTGATACCGATCTTCTATAGAGTTTTCCCTTTATCATCGTGTATCTTGGTGCTCGATATTTTATTTTTCGAGCCTCATTTAGGTCAAGTGGCAGGTTTCCTTCGCGGAGGTAATCTATCATTGGAGTCATCAAGTTCTTTTCTGCTACTTCGATTTCCATCATTTCAGCGACGGGCGTCTCGTCAATGTCGATTGCTGGGGTATTCGAGATCAACCAATTGATCACTCTTTCTGTTCAGCCATCTCTTGATCCCGTGAATCTAGAGAGTTGATCCGCCCATTTGTTTTCTAACGGGGAACATTCTGTATTTCGAAATTCTCGAATTTCCCAGTCAATTCTTTTACTTTGGCGAGGTACTTGATCATGTTGAATTCCTTTGCTTCGTATAGACCTTCAATTTGTCTCTGTACCAATTCTGAATCAGTTAATACCTTGAGGCTTTTTATGTTGGCTTTGATCGCCATTTCCATTCCTGCAATCAATGCTTCATTCTCCGCTTCGTTGATAGTCACCACGAAGTCTAACGTGATTGCATAGTTTATATCTTCATTATTTGGACCGGTAAAATTGATTCCAGCACCGCCTCCCTCTTTGCTCGAGGCACCGTCGACATGTATTAGCCAAGTGTGACTTTCGATAATCAAGATATCGCTATCACAACCGGTCGAGTCGTAAGGTTCTTGTTTTGTGGTCGGAGTTTCTAATAGAAAGTCGACCAGGACTTGAGCCTTAATAGCGACTCGTGGTTTATATTCAATTTCGAATTGTCCTAATTCGATCGCCCATTAGATCAATCTTCCAGAGGCTTCTGGCTTCGCCAAGACCTGCCTCAGTGGTTGGTTTGTGAGCACGACTATTTTATAGGTCAAAAAGTATGGTCGGAGTTTGCGGGCTGCCACCACTAAGGCTAAAGCAAATTTCTCTATCTCCAAATAATTCTTCTCCGCTCCTTGTAGTAATTTGCTTAGATAGTAGACAGGCTTATGTTCAGTGCCTTCTATCTTTACCAAAACGGAACTAATGGCGACTGTGGAGATGGATATGTAAATGTACAACGGTTCACCTTCGGTTGGTTTGGCTAATAATGGAGAAGAAGTTAAGTATGCTTTTAGTTGGTTGAATGCTTGATCGCACTCTTCAGTCCAAACAAAGTTTTTCGCCTTGCGTAAAGTTTGAAAGAAAGGCAAACTTCTATCCGCTGACTTGGAGATGAATCTGTTTAATGCAACAATTTTTACTACTAAACTTTGCACTTGGGAGATCGTCTTAGGTGGTCTCATTTCTGTTATGGCTCGAATCTTTTCGGGATTAGCTTCAATCCCTCGTTTATGGACCATATATCCCAAGAATTTTCCGGACTTAACCCCAAAAGTACATTTTGCGGGATTAAGCTGTTGGGATTCGGTAAGATAAACAGCCCTAGGCACAGCGGAATTTAAAATTTTAGGACCTCTTACAGAATCTTGCCAGGATACTGCTCTAGTTGTATATATATGAATATTTAAGACCTAG
Organism: Penstemon barbatus; assembly: GCA_003313485.2. Lineage (NCBI taxonomy): Eukaryota > Viridiplantae > Streptophyta > Magnoliopsida > Lamiales > Plantaginaceae > Penstemon > Penstemon barbatus. The sequence goes on along the minus strand of CM064884.1, from coordinate 43,986,355 downwards.
TAATTGGATAGGCTCGGACCATAAACACCATTCTATGCGCCCGTTCTTCGATTTAATATTATAATTGAATATTAGGTTCAATTGGAGGTTTTATGAAATATTTAAGTACGAGGTCTCATCAGATTATCAATTATCTTGTTTACGTTTTTCTATCCTAAGCATGTATCTCATACATCATAGAATAATTACGAAAAAGTAAACATTCATCACCTAGCATGAGATGATTGATCGATTGCCCATCCTATGCGATCCATCACGAGCCATGTGATGGATCAATTGGTCAGTCTAGGGTGGAAATTAAATGTCCTAACCATTACAATTTACAAACCCATACATCATGGGCCTTCTTGTAATATCCACCTTTATTGGGCCTCCATGTAATGAATTGGGCCTCCATGTCCTCCAAGGTTATGGGCCTCCATGTGGATCTCCAAGTCTTCATGAGGTCTTCTCGGCTCCAAGCCTAGTCTAAGCCTAGCTTATAAAAATAAAGGCCCTATTCTATTACATTCGTTTGCGCAAGCAAGGGCACCAATCAGGCCCATTTAATTACAACCCATAAAATAAATAAACCAAAACTACACAGGGATTAAGGGCAAAATCGACCAATCCACATATTCACTCAAGAACATGCATAAATTCACATAAGGGCATAAATGTAAATTTACCGGCTCCTTTAATTTTAATTCACAAAAATTATCCAAGTTAATTTAATTTTGAATTAACAATTAATCTCTAAGATTAATTAACTTTTACTTGAGTTCTAAGTAATATACAACTCTTATCTTGATAAAGTTGGTTAATTAAGATAGTAACAAATCTTCCAAGATTACTATCTTATCCAAAACTCTAAGTTTCCCAATTTTACAAATCTCTAAGATTCTCAAGATAATCCTATTTTGACTAGATTAGTTAACTAAGGTAGTGTCCAAATCCATCAAGATTTCTACCTTATCCAAAACTCCAAGTTTCCTAATTTAATAAGATCTCTAAGATTTTTAATCTTGGTAACTTACTATAAGAGATTAACTTTAATTAAATCTCTTATCACAATTGAAACTCTAAGTTTCCTTGTTTAATAAGATCTCTAAGATCTTTAATCTTGGTAACTTACTATAGGAGATTAATTTTAATTAAGTCTCTTATCACAATTGAAACTCTAAGTTTCCTTGTTTAATAAGATCTCTAAGATCTTTAATCTTGGTAACTTACTAGAAGAGATTAATTTTAATTAAATCTCTTATCATAATTGAAACTCTAAGTTTCCTTGTCAATTAGATCTCTAAGATCAATCCAAGATTCACCAAGATTCCATAACAAGCAAATCTCCAAGATTTCCAGGACTTCCAAAATAGGTGAGTTTGAGATCAACCAAAATTCAGCCACGAAGTGACGAATTGAACGCTGCCACGTGGCAGCACACACATGGCCACGGAAGCCGCGCGTGAGCCCCACGCAGCGGCTGCTGCCACAACCAAATCTCCAAGAATTTCCAGGACTTCCAAAATAGGTGAGTTTGAGATCAACCAAAATTCAGCCACGAAGTGACGAATTGAACGCTGCCACGTGGCAGCACACACATGGGCACGGAAGCCGCGCGTGAGCCCCACGCAGCGGCTGCTGCCGCGCGTGACAGCGCGTAGCAGCGTGCTGCTGCGCGTTGCCAGCACGCGGCAAACTGCCCGAGGGCAGCTGCCATGTGCTGCACGCGGTGGCCGCCTAGCCGCGGTGCGCTGCTGCACACCGCCGCGTGCCACCGCGGTTGATCCCAAAAATATTTTTTTTGTTCGATTACTTTTGATTTAATTAAACAGATCCAATTAATTAAATCCCAATCCAAAATAAAAATTAACACGATAAAATTTCGAATCAAAATTTTTACATTAACTCTAAGTTAACAGATCTACGTCCTAAAACATATACAGTCATAGAACTAGCCATACATAAATCAAACATATGATTTAAATCACAGAATTTGCAAATTCATATATATACAAAGCCTAGAGTTGGCTCTGATACCACTGTTGGGATTCGGTAAGATAAACAGCCCTAGGCACAGCGGAATTTAAAATTTTAGGACCTCTTACATAATCTTGCCAGGATACTGCTCTAGTTGTATATATATGAATATTTATATAAACGACAGTATAAACAGTTTACACGTTATACCTGTCTCCTTGCAAATCCTAGTTGGCAGATGTAGTCAAGTTTCTCCCTCAAGTTGGTCGATCTTGTGCCCTGCAGTAGCGCCCCACGTGTTGCGCCTCTATGGGTTGATACACCACAATTACACGAAAATAATATATCCTGATCGGCTAGAACACAAGATATATTAAGATCTAAGGTTAGGGAACAAGATTGGAACGAAGAACGAAATCAAAAAATTCTTCCTAAGGAAGAAGGTGTTTGGTCGATTTCTACTTGGGAAATGAGTGGGAGAGTTTTTCTTGACTTGGCTTTTAGGCTCTTAAAGTTGTGTGTGAGATATGACATCAAGTCCCCTATTTATAGGTATCTCATTAACCTAATCCTTCTAGGACTAGGACTCTAAGTCTCCTACATGGGCCATGGCCCTTTTGATTAGAAGACTAAGTCTTCCTAATTAATTCATGGCCCAGTTAATTAATTTGACCAGGCTTTATTTAATCTCTCAATCAAATAGCCCAATTAATTAACAACTCTCCCAGTTAATTAAATAAGACTCCAAGTCTATTTAATTAAATCTTTCTATAATTAATTAAATCTAACTTAATTAATTAACATACAAATTAAATTCCAATTTAATTTATAATCTTGATCCAATTCCAATCGGATCCAATTTGTTCCAATTGGGTCAACCCAGTCACCAATCGACCTAGTCGATTTTTCAGACCCAGTCGACCCAATCGATCCAGTCGATTCGGTCGACCCAGTTGTTTCATTTTCCTTCGTCTTCGCTTCATGTGTATTGTGTATGTCCCCATTGGTTCACCACATAATTGGCTGTGGGTTATAATTAAATATTAATTCAATTATTCAAGTATTAAACACTTTCTAAATCAGTCGAACACTCTGTCGATTGACCATTCCAAAATTAACACCCCTGCCAATTTAGGAATTCTCCCACACTCCACGGTCGATGTCTGGCCACAAGTCCATGGAGCCCAATCACTGGTGAATTAATTCAGTGAACCTTTTATCATTTACAAATACCATATACGACATAATCTCTCCATCGATCAATCTCCCAGTCGAGACTTAAGGGTATGTTCTTTCATCGGTTTCCCTTTTATTTTGTCTTGACCTTATGTATTCTTGTCTCGAAATAAATTCTCTTTGACTTAATCTCTATGAGCTACTTACATAAAGTCGTCAGATAACTTGGCCAAGGATTTTATCAGAATTAATTTCTCACATAAATCCATAGGAGAATTTCCCAACCTATCAAGTCGGGTCAATGGATTCTTTATTGATGATATGAATCTGCATACGAGTTCCTCTATACCCAATATGAGTTCACAGAGACTTTCTGGTGATCCCCAGTCAGTCGGAACTCATATCAAAGCATAGACGTTCTCGCACCAGATAAACCCTATCACCTCAAGTATTTAGGGATCGTTCCTCGTATACTATTGTAAATTGGAATAACTTCATCCCCGATATGCGACTACCGCTTCCATGGTGAGTTATTTCCTAATTGGGGTATTCAGTGCACTTGCCATCCCAGCAAGCCACCCACTTATGTGTATCGACTATCCCAGTCACAGTCGTGGACCCCAGCGTTCTCCAGTTCATCGGAGTATACACAATAGTAAGAGTCTAACTGAATCCAACGATGTCCTATCTCGATTGGATTCTACGACTCTTGAATATGTTCTAGATCACGGCCTTGGAGATCAGTCCACGGGTTGTCCCATAGCCCTGTGATCTAAGGACTTCTATCCTTATGCGTAGATAATTATTACATAAGATAAAGTTGACCATATAATAATAAAATGCATTTATTAATCCAATTGAATGGTCCTTGCAATTAAATGCAGCCAAAAAAGTTGGCTTGCAGGACACTATTCTATCAATCTCCCACTTGTACTAAAGCCAACTTTTCATACTTCTGATTCCCATCTTAGACAGATGTTTTCGGATGCCTTTGAGGCAATGGCTTAGATAGCGGGTCCGTCGTATTATTCTTTCAGGTGACACGTTCCATCTTTATGTCTCCTCTACCAATGATATAACATATCAAATGGTATCGTCTTAGTACGTGCTTGGATTCTGATGAGATCTCGACTCCTTCGCTTGCGAGATAGCTCCATTATTATCACAGAAGATAGTAATGGCTCGACAATGCTAGGTATCACATCCAATTCCTGGATGAAGTTTTTCATCCAAACACATTCCTTTGTTGCTTCACACGCGGCAATGTATTCTGTTTCGATGGTTGAATCTGCGGTAGTGTATTGCTTGGAGCTCTTCCAGCTTACCGCACCACTATTGAGGCAGAACACGTATCCAGATGTCGACTTGAAGTCGTCTACATCACATTGGAAGCTAGAATCAGTATAGCCTTCCAATTTCAATTCTCCTCCGCCGTATACCAAGAACAATTCCTTAGTCCTTCTCAGGTACTTCAGAATTGCCTTTACGGCTATCCAGTGCTGCTCATCTAGATCAGACTGGTAGCGACTTGTAACGCTTAAAGCGTATGCTACGTCTGGTCTCGTACATAACATACCATACATTATGCTTCCTATAGCGGATGCATATGGTACTTGAGACATATTGCTTCTCTCTTCAGGCGTCTTTTGGGGCCATAGACTTAGAGAGTGCAATTCCATGTCTCATTGGAAGCAATCCTCTCTTGGATTCTTCCATATTAAATCTTTTCAAGATTTTATCTATGTACTGGGATTGGGAGAGGCCCAGCAGTCCTTTTGATCTTTCTCGGTAGATCCTTATACCTAGTACAAATGATGCTTCTCCCAAATCCTTCATTGAGAATTGTGTAGATAACCATGCTTTAGTTTCGGACAACACTTTCACATTGTTCCCAATGAGAAGAATGTCATCAACATAAAGCACAAAATAATTCAACTGTACTCCCACTGATCTTCTTGTACGCGCAAGGTTCGAACACGTTTTTTATGAATCCAAAAGTTTGGATTATTTCATCGAAATGGATGTTCCAACTTCGGGAAGCTTGCTTCAGTCCATAATTGGACTTCTGGAGTTTACACACCTTGTGTTCATCTCCTTTGGATGCATATCCTTTTGGTTGCTCCATGTAAACGCCTTGGGCAATAATATAATTTACCTGATTATATATAAAGATGCTTGATAAGAATGCAGTAGACACTTGATTTATTATTTATAAATATAAGAGATAACACAAGGTCATACTTATATTGAAATGGAAGACAAGCATTTCATTTAAAGTACAATTACTAATATAAATATCAATATTTACAAAACTCAAGCCATCTTATAAAAAAACCAAAAAAAAAAATTTACTAAAATCGCAGATGCTAACTGTGATTTTTGGTAAAATTTTTATTTTATTTTATTTTTCATAAGTTCGTAAAAATGAAGAATCGCAGTTGTCAATTGTGATTTTTTGAAGAATCGCAGTTGGCAACTACGATTTTTCACAAAAGGTACATACTTTTCAGTTTAAGTAATTTTTTGAAATACTTTTATCTAAAAGGCTATATTGGAAAAAAATTCAATTATTTTTCTCTATATAGTAAGTAGATGTTTGGAATAGCCTAGTTTTGCAAAAATATTTATTAGAGGTTAAATAAATGAATTAAATTATTACCTAATTAGTCAGATTAGTAAGGTAATTTCTTCTTTTTCAAAAGAATGTTTAATTTCTTCTTTTTCAAAAGAATGTCTTTGAAAAAATATCAATTCATAAATTATTTATAATAATCACCTAAATCTAAACTTATCTATAAATAGCAATCACTACTTTCCGTAGAAAAATTAGATTGACAGCCTTTGGTAGCTATTGTGATGGTACTCATCTTTTTTGCATATACAAATTCTGCAGCTGAAATTGTTCGACCGCCACATGAAATTATCAGCCCGATAAGGTCATAGATTTTTATGAATGTATGAAGCATTGCTTCGAAGTGTGCTTTCAAATTCAGTCTGATTGTTACAGGCCTTGTAATCATGGATCAAAATTTCCATCTTTTCCTTGAAAAACATCGAAAAGTTTCCATTTTTGAATCAGGAGAAACGAAAACAAGATGTAATTCCGAAACTATTTATTTTGTCTTAAACTCTGTTATTTTTCTAAATTTAGTAACTTTTTTTACAAATTTTCCTTAGTGTTTCCGAAATATTTCCGAATAGTCTCGAAAAATTTCCAATATTTGACTGACCGAAACATACATTTGAACCGAAATTTTAATCCATGCTTGTAATGACCACTGTCACCAAAATTACAGTCAATCGACTTATTCCTCCGCTGAACCACCGATTTCGTTATGGGGGCAGAGAAATTAAGTTAGGCGAAGAGCGTAAAATGGATAAAGCATCGAACGAAAACTAGAGAAATTTATGTTCATGCCATATATCAAAACAAAATAGGGTCAAGTTGCGACAATTGAAAAACAAGTCACATTTAATGTTTTCCATTTTTGTTTTAATTTATGTGGAGTTTATGGTAATTAAGGTCACTTTATGTAAACGAAACTAGCTTTAATAGATTTTGAGGGTGCTAGTTATATTTGTACATTTTGAAGGGTGCAGAGTGATAATATCACTTTAATTTGAGCTTGCAAAGTACCAATTGTGGAAAATACTGTCTCAAATTGGATAAGGCCAATCCAAGGCATTCAAATGGCAAAACCTAATACTCATAAAATACATTTTTTTTAGATTGTATTAAACTCACGCAATAATAATCAATCACAAAACAAGTATTTACTCAAAAAATTGATTTCATTCGCATTCAACCCCAACTGCATCTGACCATGTTTGACCAACGCCAATATACACCCACCCATCCATGTTAGGGCTGTCAATTGAGTCAGGCCTACCCGAAGCCCGATAGTTCGACCCGATTAAAATTGGTCCGAACCCAAATATTTGTAAGTCGGATCGAGTTTGAGCCATTATATCAAACTCGATCAATTTATGAGTTGAGCTTGAGCATAATATGGCTCAATCCGAATAAAACCAGAAAATATAATTGTTTATATATTACGATTAATTATTTGTATTGAAGTTATATTGTTAATTACTTTTTTTTTTAATTTAGATCAAGAAAACTTTGGAAAATGTTATATTGTAAATCCGCATATATGTCAATATTTAATTTACGCAAGGCAAAAGTTAACACAACATGTCAATAAATCGAAGTCTTGGGACTTTAAAACTCTTTGGTTTGTTCATATAGATCAAACGTATCTTCAAAAATGTGGACAAATCATGACTCGATATTTCACTTTAAACATTATTTAATGCTTTATATTATGGTGTACATGTTTGGAATTTTTATATACTATTGTATTAGTAATAGAAATTTAGTCATATGTGTTTCGATAATGTTAACTTTACATATGTCGAGCTAAATTTGCTTATATTAACAAACATGATATGAGCCCGATATAGGCTCAGAACCCAAAAAATTACATGGGTCGAGATTGAGCCGAATAAAATAGAAAATTTATGAGCCGAGTTTGAGCCAGCTATGAAGCCCGACAATATTTGAGTTCTAGCCATTTAAAGCTCAACTCACAAGGCCGAATTTACAGTCCTATTCATAAATGCAAGAAAGAATAAATAAATTATAGAAACATGTTAAGTAAAAGAAACTTGCATGTTATATCCAATAAAAATGTGAAAATTCAAAAAATTGTTTCAAGCATTCAATGCACTGTGTCATCAAACAACCATACATTATGACAATGAAAATCAATGAATAAATCAAATTCGATTCGGACTAAAATTATCCAACAAAATATATTGTTTCATGAAATTCGATGTTCATTCTTATTCACTTTCGCATCTCTCTAAAATCAAATTTATGTTTAAATCTTTATTTATTTAATCATTATAGACTATCAAGCTATTAGTTCAACAAAATTTGAAGATTAATTTGAAAGAGACAGCAGAAGAGATTGAGGAGAAAGAGAAATGGATAAAATGAATTTAGGGCTTATTTAAGTATAAATGTATATTTTCTTATTTCCGTATATTATTAAGTTAGTTAGATCAATTATAGGTTATTTACCTTTTTGCCCCTACTTTGTAAAATATTTATTAATCGCTAATTTGTAAGTGGATTATGTATTCAGGGGCGGACCTACATAATGGCTAGTGGGGTATATAGCCCCACTCAAATCTACTACAATATATCTGTTGTAATAGTACTACTCAAATCTACAATATATTTGTTGTCATAATATTATTGATTGAATTATTGTTGGTCCCAAGTGGTCAGATGAGGTCTAGAGGGGGGAGTGAATAGACCTCTAAACTTTTTCAATTTTTAACTTTAAAACTTTTTAGTTCTAACTCAAACAGACTAAGATGTTATCAATAGTAAATTACTTGGCTGATCGCGAACAAATCTTTGAACAGCTTGTAGACCACTAAACTGATAATCACTCAGCTGATCTTGTCTAAATCAGTTTTAATACTTAGAGTACTTGCAGCGGATTTATAAAGTGTTTTTCACAAGTAAACTCAGCAGTTTGAAAGTTTGTTCCCCAGTTTTACAAAAACTCCCTTTCTTAGAAAACTTTTCAAACAGTTAATTCAAAGTGTTTTTATGCAACTGAAAATATGCAAGTAAAAACACAAGTAATTTTTATAGTGGTTATATGGATTTAAATATCCTTTAGTCCACTCTTCCAAGTCACACAGATCTTGGGTTATACTATAAACACACAGTTTACAATATCTCCACTTACGCCAAAACAACTAATGAATATGGCCGTAAGCTCGCAGCAGGAAATCACAAAGAAACTCCTACTCTCTGAAGTAATATCACTCACAAAGATGGATATCTACTTCTCACAACACTCACTTTTACAAAATCACTCAGAAGATGTAATTTTATTGTTGTTCTTCAACTCTGCTTTTGTCAACAAATGACTAAGCTGATGAGTGAGCTGTTCTTGAGACTTGAAGAGTTCTGCTTCGAAAATTTCTCTCAGAATGTGTTGTTGTTTCTCTCTTCGTCTCTTTCAGCTATTTATACTTGAGGTTTGAAAAATGTCCGTTGAAGAGAGACAAGATTCAAATTCCTCGAGTACTGGTCCTTAATTTCCACGAACGGCTCTCTGCAGTATGTCCGTACTGTCAACAGTACTTTTCTGCAGGCAGCATTAAATGCACCCAGCTGATGCGAAGCATTCCTTCAATCATTTGTCTTTAATAACCTTGTACTTCAGCATTTATTACTTCCAGGGGCATTTATTACCGTTGAGAAGACTTTATGATCATTTCCACTTGGGTGACGAAAGTGCACGTCTGATGGTGAACAAAGCTGATCTCAACTTGAACAAATCTGATTTGAGTTGGCTGATCTTCATCAGTCTGATATTCTTCCTTCAGCAGATCAATAGTCTTGGACCTTAAATTTGACTCTTTTGATATCTTCTATACTTAGTCAAAATTCTTTAAAGGGATATCAGCTAAGTTAATCCATACTTAGCCGATTTGAAGTTTTGGAATTCATCAAAACCTCCCTTTACAAATTGTCTTCAGTGCTTCCATCTTCATCCTTATCCAACAATTTCCCCATTTTTGATGATGACAAAACTTCAGCTAAGTATCTGTTAATACCTAAACTAAAGAATGTAATCCTCAAAATTTTCTGAGATAGAAAAGATGTGTTGGAATAAACTTGACTTTCATTTATATAAGGAGAATATTACAAGTACAAGTTTATCAGATGAGATGTCTGAAGAATAGATAAAGTAAACTGATTACAAAAGATTTATAAGTTCTAACTATCAGCTTCTTCATCATATCCTTCAAGCACTTCTTCATACTCATAAGATGATTCTTCATCATCTTCTTTTTCTTCTTCATCTTCATCAGCTTCTTCATCTTGAATGATATTTGCTCTGGCAGCTTCCATTTTTTCTTTGAGTTGCTGCTCCTTCAGTAGCTCCATTGCTTTCCTGGCTGATTCAGTGTTTTTGTACTTGGTAAGTGGCTCTGTTTGATCTTCAGCAGAGTCCTTGGTTTCAGCCATTTCTTCATCAGATTTGGCTTTGTCCTTAGTCTCTTCTTCAGACTTTTCTTTGCCTTCTACATTTCCAACTTCTTCAGCAGCCTTAGTCTCTTCAGTAGCTTCATTAGTCTTCTTAGCTTTAACAGCAGCAGAGGTTTCCTTAGCTGATTCTTCCCTTTTATCTTCCCCCTTTTTGTCATCATCAGACTTGGTGACAATCTTGGGTTCAGCAGCAGGGTTGAGTGCAACAGTTGGAATCTTCATGGTAGCACATAAAGCTTTCAAATTCTGATTTACTACATCATGACTTGCAGTCAGATGAGTTAGAATAGTGCTGATGCTGTCAGTTTGGTCATTGAAGCAGTCAATATTAAGTTGCATAGTTGAGAGTTCTCCATGAATAACGTCTCCAGCTTTGTGAAGTTCCTGCAACAGTCCAACATTGATAGACTTCTCTTCTTCACTGATCTTGATGAAGTTAGCAGTTAGATCAGCAATCTTGTGTTCAGCTCTTTGTAGGGCAGCATGAAGATGATTTACATCAGCCTTCACATCTTCCACATTAGTTTTCATCTCAATAAGGCTTTGCACTAATTGCTTGGAATGATCTTGATGATTTTTGCAGTTGATTGTTGCATAGTTTCCAGCTGAAGTCTGTTGGACTCTACCAACTCTGCTTTCAGTTCTTCCTTCAGCTCCTCTTTCATCTTTTTCAGCTGCTGACTATGCTTCTCTTCCAGTTCCTTCACAGAATTCTCCATCAGCATCTGGAAGGCTTCCATCAGTGATGAGTGCTGATCACCTGATGAAGCAGAAGTAGCAGCTTCCTTTTCTTCGGTCTCCTGGTGGACAGGGACATCTTTCAGCTTAGTCTCCTGATCAGCTTTGGTGTCCTTAGCGTTCCACTCAAGTTCTAAGGGTTCATCAGCTTTCTTGTGCTCATCAGTGACATCATCATAGAACAGGTTTGTAATAGTGCCATCATCATTGAAACAAGTTGTTTGACGAATCTGTCGCACAATTATCCAAGGATTCACAAAGGCATTATTACCCTTGGGCACTTCACAAAAGTCCTTTACTTCTTTGCCAAAAATAATTTGTTGAATGCTAGGCAGCTGAGGCAATTCACTTGAACAGCCTTGCTGATACCTTGACCTTTCTGCCCATCTCTTCAAGGCGGTCATAGCAGCTATGTTAATAGCCCTTTCTTCAGCATTATCAGATTTTCTTCTCTTGGCAGGCAAAGTGTTCTTGATCTTCTTGGCCTCCTCTAATGCAAACTCCTTTGCATATTGATGCATAATATCTCTAACATAGTGAGGATCCAAGGCTTTCTGAATAGAGTCTGTCCTTAGCCAAATTAGAACCCACTGTTCTTCATCAGCTAACTCCTTCAGACTTTGAAGTTCAGCAATTGATCTGTTCATCCTGTTTTCTCTCCATCTGATGTATCTAGGCTTCTCCTGGGTGAACAGTGTCTTTAGCATGAGCTTTTGATCATAGTATGCCAAGGTCTTTTCGAACCTTTTAAAGAGCTCCTTATCAGCATAGACAATGTCAAATGCTTTTCTGACTTCAAATTTTTCTTTGGGTTTAACTTCCCCAGCAGGCATTTTGGGCTTTTTAGGTTGCTCTCCATCAGCTCCATCAATATTGATACCTCCAGCATGGACTGGTCCATAGGCATCAGTTTTGCTGATTTCAAGTACCATAGCAAGTTCTGCCTTCTCAGCAGCTTCTCTCTCAGATTCAGTCATTTTTCTTCTCTCTTCATCCTTGGCTGCTTGGATCTTGCTAAGCTCCTTTGCCTTCTGTTCTTCCTGCTCGTCTCTCTTTCTCTGTTCAGCCTCCTCCCTTTTTCTCTTCTCAGCTTTGGACACCTTCTTTCTTTTAATCACTATCTTTTTCTTCCCTTTGTTAGCTGAGACAGGAGCTGGACCAGCAGATGAGATCGGTGCAGCAGCAATAGGATGGATGATCATAACATCTGGATCATCCTGAGGTTTAGCAACCTCAACTGTTGGCTGTGCTGTAGTAAGTTGTTGCTTATTAGTCTGTTCAGCAACTGAAGCTTCTTCAGCTCCAACAGGTCTTTCAGCAGATTGGGGGCTTTGCCTTACTGAATTTTCCATCTCAGTAGGCTCTTCAGTGAATGTCATCTGCTTCCTTACTGTCTTTTTGGTTCTCCCTTGAATGGGCCTTGAAGCAGCAGTGTCTCCTAACTGACTTCTTGTCCTGTGAGAGACAGTCTCATCAGGTGCTTGTGCAATTTGAGTTCTTGAAGATGATGCAGGGGACACATTCCTGTCATCAGCAGTGGTTAGATCAACTATCTTAGTTGCTTCAGCATCATCCACTTTCTTCATTTTCTTAAGAGTCTTCTCCTTAGGCTTTTCAGCAGCCTTCTTTTTCTGAGTCTCAACAGCTAATTCAGCTGTTTTGACCAGTCTTCTTGGCCTTTTGGCAGGAACATCCTTTTGTTCCTCAATTTCATCCTCATCAGGCTCATCAGCCTTTCTCTTTAGAACTGGCAAGTACTTCACCATTGCCTTTGATTTATGGATCTCATTTCCATTTGTCATATCACAACCCAGTTTGAACAGCAGATAACTGAGCGTGATTCTGTGATTGGTTTGAGGAGTCTTGCCTTTCTTTACTTCAAAGAGATTTGCCAGAACATACCAGATAACAACTGACCAGTTGACTTCCAGTCCGTAGTAAATGGCGGCCATGATGCTGAATCTCTTCAAGGTAACAGCATCCAGAGAAAATGTGCAATTTTCGATCAGCTTTGAAACCATATCAGCCATCCGCTGATACTCGTCTTTCAACTGTTTCTTCTTGATGTTGCCAGACAACATCTCCCCTTCTTTGGCGCAGATCGCCCAGAATTGTTGGTGCTTGTCCTCCGTCAGCACAGTGACGTCATGTCGTCCTTTGTTAGGAAGACCAAAGGTCTCGTGAAGGACAGCAGGAGTAATGATGTTGGATTTACCACTAACTGTAGCTTTGATTTCCATGGATGTGAAATCAATAGATCCGGTCTTGTAGTACTCCAAAACTTGGTCAGTCCAGATTACTCCTTCATTGTACTCCATGAAGTTTACCAGTAAGGCTGACTTGAACTTCTCCAGCAGTTCTTTCATCATATCGGTACCAGATTGGTAATAAGACTCATAGACTAGGTACATACCCTCAGCAGCCATTGTGAATCTGTTGAGAGTTAGGGAAACAAGAAGAAATTTGCAGAAAATTGCAAGTATTTTCTCACAAGTACTCTTTGAATAATTTGGGTGCGTAAAGAACTACACGGCTGATCAGATCTGGATTTATAGAGTTAGGGTATCTTGGCTTTCGTGATACCAGCTAACCGTTAGATCTGTTTCTTGTCAGTGCTGATCGTGTGGTCTCAGTTACGACCTTTCAAATTCAAATTGCATTTAATGAGGAGCGGGAATTTGTACCGCCCTTCTGTCACTTGTAAAAGCGTGTTTTGAAATGAAGCGTTTTAAACAGTAAACTTTTACATAAGCGATCAGATGAGTAAAATAGATACTTATCTGATGGACTACTGTCCTGATGACAAAGCTGTTATCAGTGAAAGCCAATAACTGATAACCTTCCTCGGCTGTTTGTCAATCCAGCTAGATAATAAATCTTCAATCTCCAAGATTTTAATCATCTGTTGAAAACATAACTTCAACTAACTATCATCAACAAATTTCATCTTTTAATCAGAAGTACCGCTAGACGTTCCCCCTGACTTTAAGAATTCATAAGTTAACGAGTCTGTTGAAGGTTAATCTTGAAGATGACTGTGATGATTAAGCTGTTGAACTTCAGTCTTCTGTTGAGTTCCCCCTCAGCTTATGCATCCAATTTTAATAAACCCAGTTCAGCTCTTAGAGTTGAAAACCTTGTCTCACTTAGAGGTTTTGTGAAGATGTCAGCAATTTGATTTTCAGTAAACACATATTCTATCATGACATTTCCTTTCTCCACAAGATCTCTAATAAAGTGATGCTTGATCTCAATATGTTTAGTCCTTGAATGACTTGTAGTATTCTGAGTAAGACTGATTGCACTTGTATTGTCACAGTAGATAGGGATTCCACGGATTTTTATGTTGTAATCTTCAAGTTGATGCTTCAACCATAATATGTGTGCACAGCAAGCTCCAGCAGCTATGTATTCAGCTTCAGCAGTTGATATGGATACTGAAGTCTGTTTCTTACTCATCCATGAGATCAGACGACTACCTAAGAACTGACAGACACCTGTTGTGCTTTTTCTGTCAATCTTGCAGCCAGCAAGGTCAGAATCTAAATATCCAATGAGTTCAAATCCAGATTCCCTAGGATACCACAATCCCAAGTCTTCAGTACCTTTAAGATACTTGAGTATCCTTTTGGCAGCTAAGAGGTGAGATTCCTTAGGATTTGATTGAAATCTCGCACAAACCCCAACAGAGTACATAATATCAGGTCTGCTAGCTGTTAAGTATAACAGTGACCCATTAATTCCTCTGTACTTGATTATATCCACTGATTTGCCATCTTCATCTTTATCCAAACGAAGACTAGTGGACATTGGAATATTAACAGTAGAGCTAGTTTCCATACCAAATTTCTTGAACAGATCCTTTGTATATTTTGCTTGGCTGATGAATATTCCATCAGGCAACTGTCTTACTTGCAAACCAAGAAAATAGTTAAGTTCTCCCATCATGCTCATTTCAAACTTGTTCTGCATCAGCTTTTAGAACTTGTCACACATCTGTTGATTTGTTGAACCAAAAATAATATCGTCCACATAAATTTGCACAAGCAAAATATGTTCTTCCCACTCAATAGTGAACAGGGTCTTGTCTACCTTACCTTTACGAAATCCTTTAATTAAGAGGAAATCAGATAGGGTATCATACCATGCTCTTGGAGCCTGTTTTAGTCCATATAGGGCTTTCTTCAGACGATACACCTTGTCTTCTTCTTGATAAGCTTCAAATCCAGGTGGTTGTTCAACATAAACTTCTTCTTGCAATTCTCCATTGAGAAAAGCTAATTTCACATCCATCTGATAGACAGTGAAATTCTTGTGAGCAGCATAGGCAAGAAAGAGTCTGATTGCCTCTAATCTTGCTACTGGTGCAAACGTTTCATCAAAGTCAATGCCTTCTTCTTGGCAGTAACCCTTGGCCACTAATCTTGCTTTATTTATGGTGACTTCACCATCTTCATTCATTTTATTCCTGAATACCCATTTAGTGCCAATGACTCTTTGATGACTTGGTCTAGGAACTAAGTACCAGACTTCATTCCTTTCAAATTGATTTAACTCTTCTTGCATAGCTTCAATCCAGTTTGAATCACTAAGAGCTTCTTCAATCTGTTTGGGCTCAATTTGAGATAGGAAGCTGATAAACATTGCTTCACTTGCAGCGGCTCTCCTTGTCTTCACTTTATCCAATGGATCACCAATCACCAGCTCTGGTGGGTGATTCTTGAGCCATCTAAGATCAGGTTGCAAATCATAATGTTGTCCTTTGTCTTGATCTTGCAACACTACTGTTGGAGATCCAGTAGTAGTCTGTTGAACAGTTCTTGTCTGTTGAACAGTCTCTGGTCTGTCAGCTGTTTGCAACTCGTCTGTTAGACAATCAGCACTGTGATTTTGAACAGCACTTGAGTTATCAGCTGGGTTGAGATCAGGTAGTATGATGGGAACATATTCTTCATTCTTTCCAACATTCAACTTCTGTAAATCAGTAGACAGATCTTGATTAGTACTTTGATTCTTTTCAGAAGATTGACTTGGTTCATCAAATACTACATGAATGGATTCCTCTATAAGTAAAGTTCTTTTGTTAAAGACTCTATAAGCTTTACTAACAGTAGAGTATCCTACAAAAACAGCTTCATCAGCCTTTTCTGCAAATGCAGTAAGGTGATTTTTCCCATTATTTAAAACAAAGCATTTACAACCAAATATCTTAAAGTAATGAATGTTTGGCTTCCTGTTGTTCCAAACTTCATATGGAGTCTTGTTCTGGTGCTTGTTGATCATGCATCTGTTTTGGGTAAAGCGTGTTGTATTTGTTGCTTTTGCCCAAAATCTTTGAGGCAGCTTAGCTTCAGCTATCATTGTCCTGGTAGCTTCTTTAAGAGTTCTGTTTCTCCTTTCAGCAACTCCATTCTGTTGAGGGGTTCTGGCAGCAGAGTACTCATGACTGATTCCTCTGTCATTACAATACTCTTCAACAGTAGAGTTTGTAAACTCAGTCCCTCTATCTGATCTGATCTTTAGTATTTTCATACTTTTCTCATTTTAAATCATTTCCATCAGATTTGCAAGATGTTCCTTGGTTTCACTTTTCTTCTTCGTGAAAATCACCCAATATATCTTGAATAGTCATCCACAACAGCTAGGCAGTATTTCTTTCCACTATTGCTGACTGGATCAATGGGTCCAAATAAGTCCATGTGTAGCAGCTCCAATATTCTTCCAGAAGATTGATGCTTCTTGCTTTTGAATGATGACTTGATTTGTTTACCCTTCTGACATGCGTCACAAAGCTTGTCTTTGCTCATGACTGTCTTTGGAATTCCTTCTACCAGATTGTTCTTGATAAGTCTGTTGATGGTCTTGAAATTCACATGATTCATTCTTTGTGCCACAGCCAACTGACTTCACTTGGTGTTGATGCCACCAAACAAATGCTAGAATTCTTGTCAGCAGAATTCCAGTCCACTGTGTAGACATTTCCTTGTCATCTTCCAGATAAGATGACCTTCTTTGTACCAATCTGTTCAACGTTACACTTATCTGTTGAGAAGATAACTGAATATCCTTTGTCACAAAATTGACTTATGCTCAGCAAATTGTATTTGAGGCCTTTAACATAAGAGACGTCAGATATCTCGATGTTGCCTTTGATCAGCTTTCCACTTGCTACAATCTTTCCTTCTTTGCTGTCCCCAAAAGTGACTTTAGGACCATCCACAGCAACAGCATCAGTCAGCTCATGTATGTTTCCACACATGTGCCTTGAACAACCACTGTCCAAGTACCAAATTTTCTCTACTTTACTCCTACTCCTAATCCTAACCTACAAAACAAAAATAAAATTGTTTTAGGTACCCTTATTGAGAGGGTCCTGGAGGATTAGTTCCACCTTTGACAACCCAAGATGTTGATGTCTTAGGCTTCTTAGGCTTCTGAGTTTTGACAGGAGCATGAACAGTTTTATCATTATCATATTCAGCAGATAAGTCAGGTTGATGATCAGTATGATAAGGAAAATGTTCATATGCAGGGAAAGGTGCATGATAAGCAGGGTATGCATGCATTGGATGAGCAGGATATGGTGCATAGTAAGTTGAAAATTGAGGTGCATGATACATAGGAGGATATGCAGCAGGTTGCACATAATATGACTCATTTCCATACCAAGCATTTTGATTTTTCTTATTCTTGTGCTTCTTTGGTTTACTAATAGCTTGCTCAATAACAGACGACTTAGTCTTATCACTAGTCTGATTGGTTTTGACCTTATCAGAAGACTTCCTAGGACTCTTCTGTTTGGACTTACCAGTCTGTTGACCTACAATAGGCTCTTTGCTCTTTTTAGCCTTAGGAGCTTTTGTCTCCTTTAACACTTTCTCCGGTGAAGCAGGTTTAGTAGTCTGAACATACAGGATGACCTTACTATTGTCAGCTGATATAAATTTTTCAGTATGTTTCAGTTCTAACTTATCCTGATCTAAAGGTGTCTTCTGTTTACTAGACATATGAGTGGATGCAACAGATGACTTCTCATGAGACTCAATAACTTTCTCAAGCTCAATGATTTTACCCTTTAAAACTTCACATTCAGTTTTCAGAGATTCATTCTCTTGCTCAAGCAGTTTATATTCAGCTGATTCTTTTGGCTTTTCAGCTTTAAGTTTCAGTGAACTGTTTTTCTCTTTCAGCAATATCATCTCTTCCTTAAGCTTTTTAAATGCATCAGCAATGCTAGTATTGTTGAGCATCATTTGTTCAAATGAATTAAATAATTCATTATCAAGAGGAGTTACCTCATCGTCCTCGGAGTCATCAGATTCCTTAGCCATCAGGCAGAGAAGAGCAGGACTCTCTTCATCAGAAGTGTCTGAATCTGAATCAGATGAGTAGACAGCAGCTAGTTTTTCTGCTTCTGCCACCAGCACCTTGCCTTTCTGATGCTTTCTTTCCTTTCTGATTCTCTTTTCTTCTTCTGTATACTTCTCAGCTTTAGGATATGGGCAGTCTCTGATGAAATGACCCAGTTTCCTGCAATTATAGCACATTATTTTGGATTTATAAGAATCCTTATCCTGAGAAGAAGAAGTAGGGTTAGAAGTAGAAGGATTGTTATATTTGTTCTTCATTTTCCGTCTGTAGAACTTCTTGAAGTTGTTCATCAGCAATGCTACGTCACCAGCAGTGTACTCCTTTTTGTTGAGTAGTGTGGCTTCATCAGATGAGTCCACATCTTTGTTTTTGTGCGCTGGTCTTCTGGAATTTTCAGCAGCAACTAGGGCAGCTGTGGGACTTGAAGAAGAGGTTTCTTCAACACCCATTCTTGGTAGTTTATACTCGTACGCCTTGAGTACTGAGAACAGCTCGGTGAGTGAAATCTTTCCCAGATCTCTTGACTCTTCCATGGCTGTCACCTTCATGTTGAATTTCGGAGGTAGAGCCTTCAGAACTCTGACGGTTATCTCCTTGTCAGTGAAGGTTTTTCCAAGCTTCAACACTTCATTCAGTGTCCTTGTAAACCTTGTATCCATCTGGTCAATGGTTTCCGCAGACTTCATCTTGAAGTTGTCCAGCTTTTCCAGAGCAACACTCAGCTGATGCTCTTTGATGGCGTCGTTTCCTTCGCTCATGTCACGAACCTTATCCCACATTTCCTTTGCAGTTTTGCAATGTTTGACTTTGTCAAACTGATCATTATCCAGGGCTTTGGTCATGATGAAACGGCCAACTTTATCCAGATTGAACAGCTTTATTTCTTCGGCTGTCATTTCTGTCAAATCTTTTTCCACCACTAGTTCAACTTCATCAACTATAATAGTCTTGCTGAATTTGAATGGACCTTTGATGATACATGTGTACATGTTATCATTATAAGCAGCTAGAAAAATCTCCATCCTGATTTTCCAGTCTTCAAACGACATACCAGCAATGTTGGGAACATGGCTGATACAATCCATTTTTCAAAAAGTTTTTGTTTTTCAAAAAGATGCTCTTTTGAAAAGTTTTGAAAACCTTTGAAAAACACTTGGATCAAGCTCGTTGATCAGGCAGCTGATTCTAATGAACCACCTGCTCTGATACCACTTGTTGGTCCCAAATGGTCAGATGAGGTCTAGAGGGGGGATGGTGAATAGACCTCTAAACTTTTTCAATTTTTAACTTTAAAACTTTTTAGTTCTAACTCAAACAGACTAAGCTGTTATCAATAGTAAATTACTTGGCTGATCGCGAACAAATCTTTGAACAGCTTCGTAGACCACTAAACTGATAATCACTCAGCTGATCTTGTCTAAATCAGTTTTAATACTTAGAGTACTTGCAGCGGATTTATAAAGTGTTTTTCACAAGTAAACTCAGCAGTTTGAAAGTTTGTTCCCCAGTTTTACAAAAACTCCCTTTCTTAGAAAACTTTTCAAACAGTTAATTCAAAGTGTTTTTATGCAACTGAAAATATGCAAGTAAAAATGCAAGTAAAAACACAAGTAATTTTTATAGTGGTTATATGGATTTAAATATCCTTTAGTCCACTCTTCCAAGTCACACAGATCTTGGGTTATACTATAAACACACAGTTTACAATATCTCCACTTACGCCAAAACAACTAATGAATATGGCCGTAAGCTCGCAGCAGGAAATCACAAAGAAACTCCTACTCTCTGAAGTAATATCACTCACAAAGATGGATATCTACTTCTCACAACACTCACTTTTACAAAATCACTCCAAAGATGTAATTTTATCGTTGTTCTTCAACTCTGCTTTTGTCAACAAATGACTAAGCTGATGAGTGAGCTGTTCTTGAGACTTGAAGAGTTCTGCTTCGAAAATTTCTCTCAGAATGTGTTGTTGTTTCTCTCTTCGTCTCTTTCAGCTATTTATACTTGAGGTTTGAAAAATATCCGTTGAAGAGAGACAAGATTCAAATTCCTCGAGTACTGGTCCTTAATTTCCGCGAACGGCTCTCTGTAGTCTGTCCGTACTGTCAACAGTACTTTTCTGCAGGCAGCATTAAATGCACCCAGCTGATGCGAAGCATTCCTTCAATTATTTGTCTTTAATAACCTTGTACTTCAGCATTTATTACTTCCAGGGGCATTTATTACCGTTGGGAAGACTTTATGATCATTTCCACTTGGCTGACGAAAGTGCACGTCTGATGGTGAACAAAGCTGATCTCAAACTTGAACAAATCTGATTTGAGTCGGCTGATCTTCATCAGTCTGATATTCTTCCTTCAGCAGATCAATAGTCTTGGACCTTAAATTTGACTCTTCTGATATCTTCTATACTTAGTCAAAATTCTTTAAAAGGATATCAGCTAAGTTAATCCATACTTAGCCGATTTGAAGTTTTGGAATTCATCAAAACCTCCCTTTACAAATTGTCTTCAGTGCTTCCATCTTCATCCTTATCCAACAATTATCTAATTTGTTCAGTGGGATGGGTGACAGGTGACATAAGGTTTTGTTCAGAGTCCCGAGTTTGAAACCATGTTGATGCACAATTCTATCTTTTTGAAGTCTTTATTCTTTTTTAACCATTATTCATTTAATTTTAATTTATATTAGTTTTCTTCACAAAAATTGCCTTTGGCTCATTGGTTTGTAGAGTCCAAAACCTAGGATTGCCATTTTTTTTTAACTTTTTCATAGTATTTTTTCTTTCTTAACAATAATTCTTTTAATTTATTTTTCTTTCTCAACAATTGTTCTTTTAATTTCATTTTCTTTCTTACTAGTTATTCTTTGATTTTTATTCTTTCTTAATAGTATTTTTAATTTTATTCTTTCTCAATAACAATCAAGAGAAATCAATCTTTAATTTATTATACAGTTTCTTCTTCTTATTTTTTTATTTATAGTATATTACTACACAAATTTCCCTTCCCCCAAAAAAATATTGATCTAGCTCCTTCTCTGGCTATTATGAACCAATTTCAAAAAATAAAAAATTGGTGCCGCCAATTATAGATGTAATAGGTGTAATTTAAAATTTTAATTTAAATAAATATACATTTTGAGTTTTTTTGGAGTCATAACAGGTTACAATATGTAATTAAAGTAACTTATGAAGGTTCTTTTTGTCAAACTTCACCTTCTCCTTTTTATATATCCTCATATATTTTCTCGTAAATAAAATATAATTTTTAAGTTTGATTGTTTAGTTAAATTTATTTTTTATTGTTATATTTGAATTATTAAATTTATTATTGAACTTCAGCCCCCACTACATCAAATTCCTCGATCCGGCCCTGTCTGTATTATTCAGATAATGGAGTTATATATATAAAGTATGCTATTAAAATAAATTTATAAATATAATATATAGTGAATCATTTTGGCCTCCTATAGTAATTCATCAAACTACAATAGAAGTTTTCTCTATAGTATTCCTATAATTAAAGAGAATAAAATATATTCCTCTCAAAAAAAAAAAAAAAAAAAAAAGAGAGAATAAAATATATTTATTAGAGGTTACATAAATGAATTAAATTACTTACCTAGTATGTCAGATTAGAAAGGTAATTTCTTCTTTTTCCAAAGAATGTCTTTGGACAAATATCAATTCGTAGATAATTTATGATAATGACCTAAATATAAACTTATCTACTAGATTCAAATATATTATTCGGCCTCAATCTATCTTAGATTTCACAAATATTATTTGTATTAAACAAACTAAAACCTCATTTCTAAAAGAAGAAAATGAAACAAATTTCGATATTTGAACATATATATATATACCTGATGTTCTGGAGTTCTAAAGAGCATTAACCTTAAAAAGAGCAATCATTATTTTCCGTAGAAAATTATATTGAAAATCATGAGGTTTATTAGAATGGGACCTTTGGTAGCTATTGTGATGGTGCTCATCTTTCTTACATATACAAATTCTGCAGCTGAAATTGCTGGACCACCACCTGAAATTATTCAACCACCTGAAATTATTCAGCCCGATAATGTCATACATTTTCTTCGATGTATGAAGAATTGCGTGCGACTTTGCCTTCAAATTCGGTTTCATTGTTTCAGGCCTTGTTATAATTACTGTCACAAAAATTACAGTCAATCGACTTATTCCTCAGCCGAACCACCGGTTTCGTTATGGGGGCAGATAAATTAAGTTAGGCGAGGAGCGTAAAAGGAATAAAGCTTCGAACGAAAATTGGAGAAATTTATGTTCATGCCATACATCAAAAAAAAAATAAGTCAAGTTGTGACAATTGAAAAATAAGTCACATTTTAATGTTTTTTATTTATTTTTTAATTTTTGTGGAGTTTATGGTAATAATAAGGTCACTTTATGTAACCGAAACTAGCTTTAATAGATTTTGAGGGTGCTAGTTATATTTTTACATTTTGAAGGGTGCAGAGTACCAATTGTGGAAAATACTGTCTGAAAAAGGATAAGGCCAATCCAAAGCATTCACATAGCACAACCTATTACTCGGAAATATATTTTATTTTCTTCTCTTTAATATTGTATTAAACTCACACAATAATAATCAATCACAAAACAAGTATTTACTTAAAAAATTGATTTCAATCGCATTCAACCCCAACTGCATCTGACCACGTTTGACCATCGCCAATATACACCCACCCATCCATGTATAGGGCTGTCAATTGAGCCAGACCTATCCGAAGCTCGATGGTTCGACCCGATTAAAATTGATCCGAACCCGAATATTTGTAAGTCGGGCCGAGTTTGAGCCATTATATCAAACCCGGTCAATTTACGAGCTGAGCTTGAGCATGATACGGCTCAACCCGAATAAAACCCGAAAATATAATTGTTTAAATATTACGATTAATTATTTGTATTGTAGTTATATTATCAATTACTTTTTTTTTTTTTAATTAGGATCAAGAACGAAAACGTTATATTGTAAACCCACGTATATGTTAGTATTTAACTTATGTAAAAGGCAAAAGTTAACACAACATGTAAATAAATCGGAGTCTTTGAACTTTAAAACTCTTTGGTTTGTTCATATAGATCAAACGTATCTTCAAAAATATGGACAAATCATGACTCGATCTTTCACTTTAAACATTATTTAATGTTTTATATTATGATGTACATGTATGGAATTTTTATATACTATTGTATTTAGTAATAGAAATTTAGTCATATGTGTTTCGGTAATGTTAACTTTTCATATGTCGAGCTAAATTTGCTTATATTAACAAACATGATATGAGCCCGACATAGACCCAGAACCCAAAAAATTACATGGGCCGATATTGAGCCAAATAAATCAGAAAATTTATGAGCTGATTTGAGCCTATAGTTATGAAGCACGACAATATTTGAGTTCGAACCATTTAAAATTCAGCTCACAAGGCCCGACTGACAGTCCTATCCACAAATGCAAGAAAGAATAATTAAATTGTAGAAACATGTTAAGCAAAAGAAACTTGCATGTTATATCCGATAAAAATGTGAAAATTCAAAAAATTGTTTCAAGCATTCAACGGACTGTGTCGCCAAACACACATACATTATGACAATGAAATTCAATGAATAGATCAAATTCGATTCGGACTAAAATTATCCGACAAAATATATTGTTTCAAGAAATTCGATATTCATTCTTATTCGCGTTCGCATCTCTCTAAAATCAAATTTATGTTTAAATCATTATTTGTTTAATCATTATCGACTCTCAAGCACCCATATTTTCTAATCTATCAATCGAAATAAAAATGAAAGTCTTGTTATTCAATAGTATAACATCACTTATATGTTCGTGTTAAATAATATAAAAAAAAATCTAAATTTATGCGAATTATTCAATAGTATAACATCACTTATATGTTCGTGTTAAATAATATAAAAAAAAAATCTAAATTTATGCGAATTAATCATTAGTCACCTTTCAATGGCTCCTTTCATATGCAATCCGAAAATGTCTCTCTCGTATTTTGGCTTGGCTTGTCAAAATTGACACTGTTGGAAATTCTTAGATGTCAAATTGAATAATCCCTATATAATCCAAATTCATTAATTTTTCATTTTGTGCTTTGTATAATGCTCATGTTTTTCTTTTATATTATTACGTTATGTAATTCTGCCCTCTTTAATTTTGTAGTTTTATTAAAATAAAATTATTTTTTAAATCATTTAAATAAGTAAAAAGTTAATTCTAAGATAAGATTAATAATAGTAATAAAATATAGAATATATACTTTAAAAATTGGGAAAATGCAAGGTACTCCCTTGTGTTATGCTAAATTTGCAAGAAACTACCATATGTTAAACTTTTATTGCATCGACAAACTTCCTTGTATTTTTAAAAATCCTGCAAAAAACCACCCAATTTGTAAAATATAGGCCGTTTTGGATCGACATATTTCAAGAAATAAATTTTATAATATATCACATGAAGTTGTAGGGACCAACTTGAAGTATTTCAGAAATGATTTGTTGAAATATGTCGATCCAAAATGACCTACTTTTTAAAAATTGAATATTTTTTGCAGGATTTTTAAAAACACATGAAAATTTGACGCAATAAAAATTTCACAGGATAGTTCCTTGCAGATTTAATATAACACAGTGGAGGGGAGAAACTTGCATTTACCCCTTTAAAAACTAAC